>OY744552.1:31481392-31593892 GCA_963556195.1 Sepiola atlantica | reverse complement strand
ATTTATTTTTTAGATTGCAAATCCGTGCGGTTAGAATGTGAGTCGCTCAAGTTTCCTTGGCAACGGATCGTTCGATTTAAATGGCTTAACCCGAGCGGAAACTGCCAAGTCGGTCGAACGGATTTTCAAGGGTTAACGGTGAAGAGAGAGAGAGAGAGAGAGAGAGAGAGAGAGAGAGAGAGAGAGAGAGAGAGAGAGGGGGTAAAGGTGCGTGTACGTGTGCCTGTGTGTGTGTGTGAATGAATTAGAGAGAAAGAGAGAGAGAAAAGAAATAAAGAGAGAGAGAGAGAGAAAGTGAAAGAGAAGATAAATAGATAAAGAGACTGACATACAGACAAAAAAGAGAAAGGAACAGATTCTCAGGTGTGCTACTTTAAATATTTTTTGAAATATTAATGTGTTTTTCACCTACAGACGACGTCGTTTCGGGCTTACTTATCCTTGTCAGTGTAGGAGTGGCGGTTGCAAGCGGTCGCATGGGCTCGAACGCAGTTCGTAGATTCAGGCTAGAATCACGAAACAAACGCTCAGTACCACGCGGCCGTAACAAATCGGCACAGACAGTAATTGAAATTAAGATACTCTTACCCAGGAGGCGGGGGGGTGTAATTGCTGTCTACAGTGTTCAACGCTCAGTAGCTACACACACATACACAATATATATATATATATATATATATATATATATATATATATATATATATATATATATATATATATATATAAGGTTTATGTAGTTTGCTTGAAGCATTGTTTACTTGTATATTTAGAAATGTGATACTTAGAAGGCAATACAATGCAGAGGTGTGACGGATAGACACAAGTTGGAGCAAATAAGACATATAATGGTAGAACTCTTAATACAATGTATATATATATATATATATATATATATATATATATTAGGGGAGGTCGATTTTGAAACTGTAAATTATCGCACTCGAAGAAAGTTGCCAAATAATGTCAAAAGTTACCACAAGAAATATTTTTCTTCAAAATTTTGTATTTATTTGAGCATTGCAACTTTAAGATCAAATAAATCGAGATTTTTTCTCACTGCCGAGATTTCACCGGCAGATGTGTCGCCTTAAATTAAACCCGGGTTTTAACAAAAAAAAGTAATACATTACTTAATAATAAATATTTTAAAGTTTATTATTATTTTTCTTAAGAAATTAAATGTACATATTCAAATTAAAAAGGAATAAAACACTATGATATTTAATGTTATATATAAATAATTACTTGTTTACATAGGCGTTTTATTTATTGGATATTTTTTATGGTATTCACCGGTTGAAAATTCATCGGGCGAATTTGACTTCCCGTGTTGATTGTCTGTTTAATTATCACACATATATATTGAATTGTCGAGCGCTGGCTTATCTAATCCCACTTTCCCGACCTTTTGTCACACCTTACCTTGTGGGAGTTAGATAAATAAAAACTAGTTCAGCCAGGGGGTTTTACCCCACCAAATAAACCGGTATCGTCCGGGCCTTTGGGTCTGGATTTACGCACGTCTATTGGGGCTTGTCCGTCCTGTGCAGTTCTAGGAGGTGCATCTCCCAGGTTTTGCCTTCCCTCTTTGGGGAGGAGTAAGTTTATTGCTTACTGTCTGAGGCGGCCCTACCGGGGAATGCCGACGAAGCTGCCCAGGCAATTTTTAAATGGCCAGAGTGCTCACCTCTCGAGCACTGGCTTTCTCATCCCACTTTCCTGACCTTTTGTCAATCTTACCTTGTTGGGGGTAGATAAATAAAATCTAGTTCAGCCAGGGGTTTTTACCCCACCAAATAAACCGGTATCGTCCGGGCCTTTGGGTCTGGATTTACGCCCGTCTATTGGGGCTTGTCCGTCCTGTGCAATTCTAGGAGGTGCATCCTCCCAGGCTTTGCCTTTCCTCTTTGGGGAGGAGTAAGTTTATTGCTAACTGTCTGAGGCGCCCCTACAGGGGAATGCCGACGGGGCTGCCCAGTCAATTTTTTAATGGCCAGAGTGCTCACCTCTATAGCGCAGGGTTATCTAATCCCACTTTCCTGACCTTGTGTCACATCTTACCTTGTTGGAGGTAGATAAATAAAACTATTTCAGCCAGGAGTTTTTACCCCACCTAAAATATATGTATTGGAGTTGATGGGAGAATGGATAAGGACACATTGATGTATAAGGAAATTGTGGATGAAAATAGACAGAGAATTATGAAAAAAACTAAGGGACCAGAACACCATTTAACTTTTACAAAAGAAACACCATGTGAAAGTAAATATCTGACACATAGAGTTCTTCCGAATAGTGGTGCAACAGGTGCTGTTCATGCAGATCAAGTGGTGGATGTTTTGCATGAATTCCACAGTGAGAACAGTATCAAGGCTATACTTGTTGACAACACTAATACCAACACAAGTTGCGATGGTGGAATGGTTGCAATTTTAGAAAAAAAACTTTTAAAAACTCTTCACACAATTGGTTGCTCTTTGCATCATAATGAACTACCTTTCAGAACCCTTTTTAAAAACATAGATGGTTGCGCAAAGGGCCCTACAACATTCAGTAGCCCTCTGGGGAAATTATGCTCAAATGATTGATATGATTTACCCCAAATATCATTTTCCAAAATTGATGAAATACATGATCTTAGTTCTGACCAAAGACTCCTTTATGAATACACAGTAGGTATTTCTAGAGGTAAGGTTGACTCTAGATATGCCTCCTGGAAAATTGGTCCTTTAAACCAAGCAAGATGGTTAACTTTGGCCATCAGGCTTATGTGTTTATGGACTCGTGGTGCATACCCACAAAGGCACACAACAAAACTACACTATGTAGTAAATTTTATTGTAAATGTGTATGCCACTTTTTGGTTTGAAATTAAAAGAAATAGTAAATTCCACAATCAGTAAGTGCACATTTTTAATATGACCCAGAGGATTAAGGAGCAGCCTCAGGAAATCCAAGATATCACATTTAGAAATATACAAGGTAATACATTTTGTTTACTGCCTGAAAACTTTCTATATTCCATGGTTAAATCTGAGGAGATTGAAGTAAGAGAAGAAACTTTAAAAAGAATTTTGGCCATTAGGTAAGTAATATTTATTCATATATCTCTGACTCAATTATTTATTCCAATTTATAGAATGATTTTTAAAGATTTTATCTAATTTCACCATAATTATTAAAGCAGTACAGATTGGAATTTTTTAATAATTCAATTAATTAATTTGTTCTTTCAGGAGTGAGGAGTCAACCAGAAAAAGATTAAAAAGAATACTACCTATTAATTTTAATGCCACACATTGGACACAATTAATAGATTTAAAATTATGCGGCATTTTTGAACCACCAATGACGGAAGATTTTACTGAATCTGAACTTCGAGAATCGTTGATGAATGGAACCAAGCTTGACTTGCCAGATTTGCCCTCACATTCTCAGGGTGTGGAACGGGCAGTTAAGTTAATAACAGAAGCTTCACAAACTGTATATGGTTTTGAAGCAAGGCATCAACACATTACAGCCAAAGTTTTGAGTCAGAAATTGAGACCAGCATTTTTGTCTAAGGGGTCTTATATGGAGCAATTTGACTCTCTATATTAAGCTTCATTAAAATAGTGTTAGGTTTTTCCTTATTTCTTTGCTTGTTATATTTTCACTAATAACAGAAAAAATCATTTTTTTAGGTATTCAAATATTACTGTTTAATTCATAACGTTAAAAGGTAGTTTACAAAAGCAGATACTGAAAATGAGGGGGGGGGCAAATTTTCAATTTGAAGATTTCTTTAATTCATATCATTTTTATAAAATAAAAGGACATTCCCTGCTTTTAAATGCTAAAATTATTTGGTTTTCACACCAATATTCAAGCAAATCTTGCAAAAACGAGGAATTTTCAGTATATTCTTGTCTACGATCTTTGATACCAAACGCTCAAAAAACCGCTGAAGTTTTTGATCTAATTTTTTGCATGAGTATTTAATAGGTCTATATACAACTTTCGGAACGTGCCTTTTTTTAATATTTAAAAAAAAGTGTAAAATCTACCTACCCTAATATATATATATATATATATATATATATATATATATATATATATATATATATATATATATATATATTCACAAGCACACATATATCTGTCTATCTAACCAATGTTACAATGTTATGTAATACCTGTATCAAGATGGTCGTCTGGTTGAAACTCCGTATGATATCATATTTCGGGAACTCTTTACTTCTTCAGAACTCTGCTCAACTCAAGTTCAAGCGTGCATATGAAGGTGCAGTGGGGGTGCAGTCTCGCAGAAAATACTGGTTAAATTTGAATTATAACCAGATTTTAAAAATAAATAACGTTTATTTTTTAAATTGGATTTATTTATTTTTACTTTATTTATTTATTTTTATTAATTTTTTTAATAAATTTTTTTTTAGAATCTTTTCTTTTTTTCAATTTTAAATCTAAATTAAAAGCAAGTCTATTCGTTTAAATTAATATGTCGGTTAATACTGCCATTAAACATTTCATTATCTGTTGTTCGTTATTATTGTGTATATTAATATTTAGTTTATTTATTTATTATTTATTTTTAAATATGTATATTTTATTAATTAATTTAATTCAAGCTAGTAGTATCTGTTCATTCATCGCTCGTATCTGTCTAATGCTAATTACAACAATGGAAGGGAGGTAATTCAGCTGGGTCTGTTTAATGATGTTAAAGTCGCTTTTAAGTATAGTTATTTCTAATTATGTTAGGCTAAAATATTGATATTCTCATATAACGAATGTATTTCTTTCTTTTTCATTTTTTTTATTATTATTAATTAATGTTATAGGGTATTATTCAGTATAACAATAGTGAGATGTAAAACTGTATCAGACTAGTAATGATGATCCTAATTCGAGTCGGTGGTTTATCTGGGGACATAATTTTGCTATTAGTATCGATGCTTTTATTCGAAGGTTGCCAATGTTTCTCTCCGTGGCTAGGATATCAATCTTAAATGATTTGCTGAGTTGCCACATGCGTGGATGTGTTTGTGGAAGGAAGAGGTGCGTGTTTATAAGTGTTCTTTGATTCTAATGTGTAGGGGCCTCAGCGTACTACCAATGCATATTTTTTTTGCATGCGGTGCACTGTATACGATATACAGTGTATGTGCGGTGGCATTTGCCTGTGGTGTTCATGGGGCAGTTCGCCAGAGTGCAGGGAGTATTGTTGTAATTGGTGTTCTGTGTTGTCAATTGGTCGTAGAGAAGGACCGGTGTGTGTTAGTTGAATATCGAGGTTTTCCTTACGTATAGCTTTGCGGATAGCTGTGGTGATCCTGTCGTTGAAATGCGGCAATTTCAGGAAGCAGATGGTGGAAAGAGCGTGTTGCGTCCGTCTTCGGGTTTTGCGGGGTTTCCTAAGGTGTTCAATGGTGGGGGTAGGATACCCATTTGTTTCTAGTACCTGTTGGAATTTCTCGCTGCCGATGGTTTTGTCAGCCTCAATGCTGCATTTGTTACGGATGCGAGTTAGCCCATTCCCAGCATAGCCTATTTTAGCCTAACGAGGGCGGGCCGATGTGTAATGTATGAATATGTGTCTCTACATGCGAGATTCATGTAGAATTTAGTGGTTAAGGTTTCTTCTTCAGAGATGTTGAAGCTGAAATCTAAAAGTGCTAATGATCCAGAGCTGTCAGAGTGTTCTATTGTAAATTCTATGTGTGGGGCAGTGTTGTTGAATGTGTAGAAGATTGTGTTAGCCTCTTCTTGGGACGATGAAAGGATAAGAATGTCGTCCATGTATCGTGTGAAGAAGATGAGGGAGTGACAGGAGTTGAGGGCATGGCATTCTAATTTATCCATGAATGCAATGGTGAGCAGTCCCGAGAGGCTGGACCCCATCGGAAGTCCTGTTATTTGTTTATATGTGTTTTGTTTGTATGTAAAATATGTGTTGTCTATTATTATATTTAGGATGAGATGCAGTCAGTAGTTATGTCTACTGCTGGGTATGCGGGTACAGATGTGTAGAGGGTGACGACGTCAAGTCTGAAGGCATGTCGGTTGAGTTTACGCTGTTCTGGTGGTAGTAGATGTAACCTCTGGATGACTTCATCTGAGAAGCTGACATGTCCTGGGGAGGTTAAAAGTAGGGATTTAAGTAGATGGGAGAGGAGCCAGGAGATTTTGTATAGTGGTCCTTCAATGCTGGATACTATGTGTCTGTTTTGTGTGGTGGTGCAGATCTTGTGGGTATTGATGAGGTGATAGAAAGTAGGAAGTTTACTGTTTGTTGTAATTAGGTTGTGTCTGTAGCTATTAGGAATGTTTCTTTTTTGTTCTCAATTTGTTCGGAAGTAATGTTGGAAGCGGGTGTGTAGAGCGTGTCATTGCTAAGGTGGGTGAATGCTAGTGTGTCGTATGTGTCGCGTAGGATAACACAGAATTCTTTCACTTTGTCAGAGGGTAGGAAGACAAGGGCTTTATCTCTTAGGTCTTCAAGTGTGGTTCGTTGTGACCTCGTCAAATTAGGTATAATGTTTGTCTTTTCTTGTATGATAGAGAGTATGATATATTTTAGGCGTGTGAGTTTGAGGTCTAGTTCGTGGTTGTTGGGTGGTGGATGTAGTGGGTGATCAAGTTCGTATGTTTGGGGATGTGGCTGATGGTGGCCAGACACTTGAGGTGGTAAGCTGTCCTGCAAAATTGTGCCTCTATGTTGAGCTTGGTGTTGTTGTTGATTCTTTGAGTTGTGATAAATTTAGGTCCAAATCTAGAAAGCTCTTTTTCCTCTCGTGGTAGGGAGTCTGTTAAGTCTGTGACGAGGTGGGATATTGTATGCTGTTTGTTGTCGCTATTAGGCGGGTTGTGAGTGTGTGTATGGTTGTTACGGTAGATGAGCCATGTGAATTTGTTGTTGAGTCTTATTTTTTCGGTATAAGCAGGGTGGTGATAGCATCGGTCTATTGCTGTGGTGTCTCAAGGCGTTTGTGCTCTAGTATGTTAAGTTCGGCTTTGGTAGTAGTCACGTTACTGATATGCTGATGTGGTGTAAATGCTGGAACAGTTTTTATGCAGAACCTGTGTATGAAGTTACGTGAGGTATTCAGTTTAGGTAGACGGAAGTATGTGGGTAGATGCATGTTTTTGATGGTGTTGGGCATGATGTAGTATTTAAGGCAGCGTTTGAGGAAGTTAATCTGGCAGCCGACCTTTGCACGCTTTTCCGAGAGTTGAAACAGTTTTTTAGTTGTGACGAACTCTGTCTGGCTCAGACTAAGTGATAAGAGGTTTATGTAATTTGCTTGAAGCATTGTTTATTGGTATATAGAAATGTGATACTTAGAAGGCAATACAATGCAGAGGTGTGACGGATAGACAAAAGTTGGAGCAAATAAGACATATAATGGTAGAACCCTTAATACAATGTATACATATATATATACATACAATGTATACACACACATATATATATATATATATATATATATATATATATATATACATATATATATATATATATATATATATATATATATATATATATATATATATATTAATTTATTTTTTTACAAGCACACATATATCTGTGTATCTAACGAATGTTATAATGCTATGTAATACCCGTATCAAGATGGTCGTCTGGTGGAAACTCCGTATGATATAATATTTCGGGAACTCTTCCTTTCTTCAGAACCGTGCTCAACTCAAGTTCAAGCGTGCATATGAAGGTCAGTGAGGATGCAGTCCTGCAGAAAATACTGGTTTAATTTGAATTATAACGAAATTAAAAATAAATTTTAATTAAAAAATAAATAAACAAACAAAATAAAGTTTAATGTTTTTAATTTTATTTATTTACTTTTACTTAATTTATTTATTTATTTACTTTTATTAATTTTGTTTTATAAGTTTTTTTTAGAATCTTTTCTTTTTTTAATTTAAAATCTAAATTTAAACCAAGTCTATTCGTGTAAATTAACGTATTACATAACATTGTAACATTGGTTAGATAGACAGATATATGTGTGCTTGTGAAAAAAGAAATATATATATATATATATATATATATATATATATATATATATATATATATGTATACATTGTATTAAGGGTTCTACCATTATATGTCTTATTTGCTCCAACTTGTGTCTATCCGTCACACCTCTGCATTGTATTGCCTTCTAAGTATCACATTTCTATATACAAGTAAACAATGCTTCAAGTAAACTACATACACCTCTTATATATATATATATATATATATATATATATATATATATATATATATATATATATATATGTGTGTGTGTGTGTGTGTGTATGTGTGTGTGTTTGTGAAGAAAATATATATGTGTAATATATACATTGTATTAAGGGTGAAACTATTTAACTTGTTCCACCATTATATGTCTTATTTGTTCCAATTTGTGTCTATCCGTCACATCTCTGCATTGTATTGCCTTCTAAGTATGACACACACACACACACACACACACACACACACACACACACACACACACATATATATATATATATATATATATATATATATATATATATATATATATATATATCTACTCTATAATAAATAGCAATGTCTATTTATTCGTAAAAATATATATTGGTCTCCTCACAAAAGATTTGCCCGAGGAATACCGATTTATACGTTTTTTCTTTCTTATTGAGTTTTTGTAAACTTTCCAGTTTGGCGTGTTTTCTTATTTCTTTATGTGAGCGACGATTGACCTCTATCAATTTTATTTATAACTTTTACTGATGTCATCCGACGTCATTTTTTTATGACATAAGAGGAAAATTGAATGAAGAAAAAAATATCATGGTTGGTGTTTTTTTGTTGTCTTTTTTCTTCATCAGAAATGACTCGCATTTTCCATTCGTGATAGTTCAGTTCAATCGTATTGAAATTTAAAAAAAGCATTAGAAAAACTTACATCGGAAAGCAACTCATATTTACCCCGCCGTCATTTTAAAAACATTTTCGGGAATGGACCCCGAGGTAATGAAAAAGCCCTAAAAAAGAACCGGTGTCGAGATGACCTCAACAGCCAACTGGGTCCTACTTCGCCACGCCTACCCAAGGATAAAACATGGTGGAAGGAAACTAGGGAGGGGTTCCTCTTCAAGGAATGATAAAACACCCTAATGATGATGATGATGATGATGATGATGATGACGATGCTGCTGCTGCTGCTGATGATGATGATGACGATTTCTAATATGTATTATTTGTGTTATTCGAATTACTGCTCTCATCTTGAATGTTATTCTCACAACATTTTGGCTTATGTAACCGTCTGAACTTCTTCAAGTGCGTCTTGTCGAACTCCAGAATCTTTATGTCGAACTCGGGAATCTGTAGAGAATTTCCAACGGAACCCTTTCGTCAATCGACGGGGTAGCATGTTCTTGTTCCGTCAGCCATGATGCGGGTAGAATTCTTAAGCAATTCGTAATTGTATTCTGAGTATCACCCACACTTGAGATTGAACCTTCAACCTCCAGAAGATTGTCACTTAGAACTGATTAGAACTAAGTACTTAGATCCATTGTGGCAACTTATACAGGGTAGGCAAAAATAAGGGTCCTATTTTTAAAAATTCATAACTTTTTTATTTATTGATTTTTTTTTTTTTTTGTCAGAATAAGTAAAGGACCCCTTCCGAAGCAAGCATGAGCCGTATTAGCCCTAAGGAACGTACCCTCATTTAGAAAACATTATTTTTGCTTAAAAAACTCAAAACAGTGTAAAAAACAATACTTTAGTTTTTGTAAGTTTTAAGAAGTGTTTTTCGGCTAAAATTTGTTTTGTTTATTTCAAAAAATCTCGGAAGGGTCAGTCTACACACACATAAAGTTTGGTGAGTTCAACTTTTATTTTGTGGAAGTTATTCAAATTCAAGTTATTCAAATTTAAAGATAGGACCCTTATTTTGGCCCACCCTATATCTGCTGCGCCACGGTTCCATGCAAGACGCATCTGAAGAACGCCGGGGAATACATCGGCCGAAACGTTGAGAGAATAACATCCACGATGAAAACAGCAATCCGAATAATCCAATTAAGCCAACTCATTAATCTTAATCTCAATAATTCCGAAATAGTTTCTAATATTTAATAATTCCAAATACAATAATTCTTCTTAAAATGGACAAATTCTTTACTTCTTAAATTTCGGCTAATAATATTCAGGGTCGCATATAAGACCATCAACGCCCGTTATGACCTCGCAGGTAGTGCCCCCCCCCCTCCCCCAAAAGGCGGCAAGGGAAACTCCCGAAATGCAATAGTAAATATTATAAGTTAACGACCATAAATTGTCCTAGTTTCTATTTTTGTTTTGTTTCCTCTCACCCTCCTGCTCCTTCTAAGCAATTTTTCCTATTTATTAATTTCCTCTTTTCTGAGGTCTTTTACGGTAAGACCCCCACTAATTAAGTAAAAAAAAATATGAATAAAAAATAAACGAATGAAAAATGAATAAAGGAATTGAATGAAAAAGGAATGAAAAAATATAAATTAAAAAAATGAATGGAACAAAATAAATCAAAAAAAGTAATAAGAAAACAAATAAAAAATATGTGAATGAAAAAAATAGATGACAAACATTGAATGAAAAAAAATGAACGCAAAAAAGAATTTAAAAATGAATAAAAGAAAGAATTAAGAAATGTATAAAAAATGAATTTAGAAAATGAATAAAAAATGAATTAAAAAATGAATGAGCATTAAATGTAAAACTGAATGAAAATATGAAAATTCAATGTAAAAAAATAAAAATTAATGAAAAAAAAAAGAATTAAAAAAATGAATGAAAACAAATGAAAATATCTGAATTTAAAAATTAATTAAAATAAGAATTAAAATATGAATTTAACAAAATTAAAAATTGAATAAAAAATAAATGAAAAGAATGAATAAAAATTGAATGAAAAAATGAATGAAGAAATGAATGAAAAAATGAATAAAAAAATGAATGAAATAAAAATAAAAGAAAAACAATTGAAAGAAAAAATAAAAGTAATAAAGTGAATGAAAATAAAGAGAAAATGAATGAAAAAAAATGAATGGAAAAAGTTAAAGTAAAATAATGAATGAAAAAAGTAAATGAAAAAAAACAAATGAAAACAAGTGAATGAAAGAAATGAATGAAAAAGCGGATTGAAAAAATGAATGGAAAAATGAATGATAAAATCAAAGAAGAATATGAAAGAAAAAGTGAATGAAAAAATTAATGAAAAATTGAATAACAAAAAAAAAAATAAAAGAAAAAAGTGAATGAAAATTGAATTAAAAAATGAATGAAAATTGAATGGAAAAATGAGTGAAAAATATGAATTAAAATAAAATGAATGAGAAATGAGTAAAAAAGAAACAAACAAATGAAAAAAATGAATGAAAAATAATGAATGAAAAATAATGAATGAAAAATAAATTTAAAAAATGAATAAAAAACAAAATAAAAAACTTATGATAAACTTATGAAAAACTGAAAAAAAGAATAAAAACTGAATAAAAAATTGAATAAAAAATGTCTCGTTCATAACCTCCGATTCTGACTCCTTCATAAAACTCCGACTACTTCACTACATACTAATGTTCAGAAGAGGTGCTGCTGGTTATTGAGTAACACTGGCTAACCACAGACTCATGTTTAGAAGAGGTGCAGCTAGGAATTGAGCCACCCTTGCCTCACCACAGACCCACATTCAGAAGAGCTGCGGTTGCCCCCACCCCTATCCCAAAATGTATTTGTTTTAATTTATTCCCAGCCAAATCCGAGGTTCTTATTTCCCCTTTAATAATATAGTTAAATCTAAGTTTCTTCCCGGGCAACGCTGAGTTTCTTATTTACCCTTTCTCCACCAAACATATACCCCATTATTGCACACACCTGCGCTATCTAGGCTATTGAGCACTGACTGGCAACGCATAGTATCTCTAAAAAATACAGTAGAAATCTTTTTCCCGTGCAACACGGCATTTAAAAACACCTGTTCTACGTAGGATTGCTCAATCAAGGATTTTTATGATTCCCTGGCAACACTAAGTAAACACATCTGCTCTATGATGGATATTGAGCACTTTTGATTAACATGCCACTTATAAATAAGGCAACACCGAGTTAATAAAACACAAATAATTTCTTTCTCCCTCACACACTTTCTCTATCTACGATGTTGAGCACCTTTTGATTACTATACCACCTATTTTTCCGGTTTAAAGTGCTACTGAAACCACCCAAATAAAATTAAGGATGCCTTCGGAGCACTATTAAAACCTCCCTGCTCTATCTAGGATTTTGAGCACTTTAGATAAATTTATACCGCTAAACAACTCCCAGTCAACACCGAGTTAACAAAAGATAGAGGTCTTTCTCCCACGTAACACCGTGTTTAAATACAACTGCTCTATTTAGGATATTGGGCACTTTTTTATTTTTTAACATGGTTCACCCCAAACAAGGCAGGCCGCCACTGTAGACGTAAGGGGCTACTGAGAAAAAAGAAAAGGGGAGAAGATTGGGGGAGTCAGCCTAAATTGGGATCTGCGCAGCGAGATGTCTGTTTACATTAGTTTTAAATTTCTGCATGTCAGTACTGTCGGGGAAACGGGGGGCAGGGAGGGAGTTCCAGAGGCCAGCAGCACGAGGAAAGAAGCTATTTGAGTAGAAGGCTCTCCGGCATCTGGGGACCTCCACAGTGAATGAATGAGATTTAGTTGATTGTCGAGTTAGTCTAGTGAATCTACGTCGAGGGGCACCAGAGTAGCCAATTCATTGGAGCATAATCCATTGAAGTATTTGTAAAACAAACATAAGGATGGTATATTGCGGCTATGGGACAGGGACTGGACCGTGGTTGACACTGAGGGACCTATTAGGTTGGCGACTCTTTTTTGGACCTTGTCAAGGAGGGAGAGACTAGTAGATGATGCACCAGCCCAGATGTGGCAACAATACTCCATGCATGGGCGGATGGTGGCTTTGTACAGATACAGAATAATGTCAGGTGTGAGGAGTTTACTAGCACGGTAGAGGGAGCCAACCTTCTTTGATGCAGCCTTGGCAATGTCTTCAATGTATTTGTTCCAATTCATGTTACCTGTGAAGGTTAGGTCGAGGAGTTTGAATGATGAACTCTCAGGTTTTTGATTTACTCTATGCCATTTACATTTATTGCTCCCGTTTTAGCAGGCCTCCAGAGCGCTACTGAAACCAGCATAATAAAATTAAGGATGCCCTAAGAGCATTACTAAAACCACCTTTTCCGAGTTTCTTACATTTAAAAAGAAATGACTTTAAGAAACGTTAAATGATATAAAAAGTTAAAACAGATTGATGATGACATCAATAATTAAATTATTTTAAATAAAACTTAATTACGATTAAGACTCATATATTAATACATAACCCTGACCCGGTGCTTTCTTCAGCAATGCACGATGAATTCAAACCCCATTCTCTTTTGTTTTCGTTTCGAGACGCTGAAGATTCCTAATGGACTATAGACGAATTTTAAAATACAACTTTTTAAAATACAACTCTTTTGAAAAAATACAAAACTATAAATAAATAAACAAATAATAAATAAATAAATAAAATAAAACACTTAATAGAATAAAATAAAACATATTAAAAAAAACAAATAAATAAGAAAGAAAGAAAAAATTAAATAAAACACTTAATAAATCCAACCCAACAAATATATAACCCTGACTCTAGTAATTCCTTGAAAAGGGCGCTTCAACAATGTACTGTTTAACGGTGAATCCAAACGCCATTCCTCCCTGTTGTTTTCGTTTCGAGACGCTGAAGATTCCTTATGGGCTATAGACGATTTTTTTAAAATTAAAAAGTCAGTCCATCTGGATAAAACCGCGGTACGACTCTGAAATACGTAATGTATAGTTTTTTAAATAAATTATTTGTATTTAACTCTCACTTTTTTGCGATCGAGCATTTTATTGATCTCTTTTTAACATAATAACATGAGAAATTAATCAGATTTTATTAAAGTTCAAAAACAAGGAGTGATACTGCGTCCTTAACTCATGAGTTTTCAAAGAAAATCTTCTCCTCATAGGGCCATTACCGCAATGACATTACTGCAGGTAATAAAAATTAAGCTTTGCAAATATATTAAAAAATATATAAAAAATATATAAAACGTCAAATATATTGGCCAAAATACACTGTCCACCCAAGTCATAAAGTTTAAAACAATTTCAATAAAAATGTCAAAAAAGTAGATTAAAAAGCAATCCAGCTGGTGAATGGTAGTCCAAAAAACGGCCAGAAATTTGCTTGCTATCAATGCAGTAGGTGACAATGAAGGGTGGATTCAGGGTGCATTCAGGGTGGATTCAGGGTGCATTCAGGGTGAAAATTAATAATAAAACCACAGAAAAAGCAAAACCATAAACTTTATGACTTGGATGGACTGTATAAGTTTAACAAAACAATGTGTTTTGGCCATTTTATATATTTTTTATATATTTTTAAATATATTTTCAAAACTTAATTTTATTACCTGCAGTAATGTCATTGCGGTAATGGTCCTCTGAGGAGAAGATTTTCTTTGAAAACTCATGAGTTAAGGACGCAGTATCACTCCTTGTTTTTGAACTTTAATAAAATATGATTAATATTTCATTTTATTATGTCATTCAATTAATATTATTGCTCTATACACTATATTGAGCTTTGCTTTTATCTTGATAGTCTACTGGTTAAATATATTATTTATATCTTTAAAGTATCATCTTACTATCTCTCTATCTATATATATATACACAATAATATTTTAATAAATAAATATTAATTATTTAAATACCTTGAGACATCGATGTTTCATGCTAACGCAATCTTCAGTCTAGGAACTAATTCCCGACGGTCGGTAGGCGCGAACCCCGAACACAAATCGCCACTGATTCGTAGTCGGTGATCTTATCCAAACGGCCATCGTCAATTAGTTAGTAAATATAGAGTAACTTTAACTGTAAATAGCGACAAGCTATTTACCAGGCAGCTAGAGTGATCTTACGAAACGGTGTTCGGATCGCGCATATAGCTATTTGTACTGCTTGTTATTAAAGCTACTCGAAAGTGCCCAGCCCTTGTGGGGAGGGGGGGGGGCTGATAAACAATAATATTTTAATAAATAAATATTAATTATTTAAATACCTAGAGAATTATTTATAAATAAATATAATTTTAAAAATAAACCCATATGGACATGTGTTTCATGCCAAACCTGCAATCGTCAGTATGGAAGGAGACACTCCCTGTCGGTTCATACGGTTCGAACCTCGATACAAAGGTCATGTTTGACTCAGTAGCCGAGGCGCATACCTATGTTCCACCACGAAAAGGGAAGTAAATTAAAATATAAATAGCAAACATGGCGGCTATCCAGCAAGCAGTCGAGAGAGAACTCAATAGGCTAGATCCCATAGCTATGCATTACGCAGAATGACGGCTTGTTGCCAACTTTACTTAAAGTGCTCTATTTTTCGAGAGCTTTGAATAATTATTTATAAATAAATATTATTCTCTAAATAAACCCATATACACATGTGTTTCAAGTTCATATATATTAATAAAAATGAACATAAAACCGATATTGTTTCAAAAGTGCTCAATAACGAGTAGAGCATTTATAAAAATTAAATAAACATTGTTACAGTCTACGCCAATTAACCAGCGTTTCGATGATATTACATCTTTTCAAAGACTGAATAAAAATAAAATGTGAAAAAAAAAACTTGCATTGAAATCGCCACCAGCAAAAAAGCAGGACGTGAAAAAAAGGAGAAAAAAAAGACAAAATCAAATCCGATCCAAGGTTTTGTCAGTCGAACATATCGGTCAACTGTTTCGTTTTTTGGAATTTTCTACGAAACCATTGGTGATTTGCATAGACCTTAATGCTAGCTCCTTGAGACGGACGTCACATATTCCAGCGCCAAGCTCACTGATAGTGCAAATTCCGTTTCATCCTTGAAATTACCCTGTGATATTTAACACAAGGGTTAGTTGATGTATTTGCAGAATTTAAAAGCCTTCAAACTGTCGAATTCTATTTGTATACATTGAGAATTGTTAGTAATGTCCTTTAACTTCAAATTCTACTGAAAAAAGGAAATCAGAAAAAAAAACGAAAACAAAATTAAATATTTTAGATTTTAAGGTGGGGATCACTTTCCTTTATATATTTAACGTAAAATGACTACTCACTTCTAGCCCAGTTAGCGGTAAATGAGACGTATAACCGAATGGTTTTTTCAATTTTGGGACGGGAAAATTGGGATGGGGGCATTTTGTTTTCTTTTACTCATCCAAATTATTTCTTTTCTGTTTTAAATATAAATGGTGGAGGAGTGGGATTTTACATTTTTTATTATTTTTTTTTGTGGGGGTGAGGGGGGGGGGAGAAGGGCTTTTTTAATTATTAAATTAGCGACCACTTGAAACAAAACAAACGACCATGATGGGAAATACTTGTTTTTGGCTAAGTAAAAGTGACGATAAAGTTCGTTAACGAACTTCACCGAACAATCTACACAATACGAACCAACCTGTTTGTTTGTTTTTAATTTTTTACCCCAACCTGTTTGTTTGTTTTTAATTTTTTACCCTAACCCTAACCTAACCCATACATAACTCATACCTAATCCGAAATTAACCATAAACTATTTTTTAGTTTTAGTTTGCAAAGTCGGTTTAGTTCGGTTAGTATTGTGTAAACGCATCGGAACTTGATTCGGCTTTCTCCGGAAAATCGAAATTTCTTACGTCACGACTGCAATTTTTTGGATACCTATTCCTAAAAAGCAGTAAAAATTAACCCTCTCCCCCACTATCTACACACAAGAAGGGGGGGGTTAGAAAAGAAATGTATCCTAAAACATTAATTACTGTTTCCGCACATTATTTTATTGTAAGACTCCCCCCCTAAGAAATAAATAAAATTAAAATATAAGCTTAGTTAATACAAAATTTTGATTTCCCTAAAGTATTAAAACAACAAAAAAAACATTTTGTTCCACGTCTCCATATTACCGCTAAATGACCCGGAAGTGAGTGCTCATTTTACGTTATTTGATCACCACTCTAAAAGCTAAAATATTTGATTTTTTTAAATTCCTTTTTTAAAAACATTTTTTAATAGTTAAATCTTTCTTTTATACCTCCACACCCCGAGCAATGCTGGGACATGGATCATTCTAGTGTTTAATATAAAGGTTAACAATAATTTTCTAGGTGCGTCGAAAAAAAGTCAAAATTTTGCTAGAAAAAAAGTCACAATAGAATTATAGTAGCGATTAATAAAGACACTTAGGGCGAGGGTTAGGGTTAGGGTTAATATTAGAATTTTTGTTCGTCGCTGTATTAATAAAACTATGAGACAAGGTCATGTGTGACTGTGTGTTTCTCACCTATACGAAACTTTGATCAATACACATTGAATTATTATTTTTTATTTACTTCTAATTGTTCCTACCCGGCGTTGATCGGGATTAAATTATGTATTAATAATAATTATTGGATTTCCCCTCCCCAAAAGAAAGGCTGATGGCGAGAACCGAGATCGAAAACAGTCAGTCAGTTCAGCTACTGTAGGAGCTATCTACAACAGATGTGTTATGCGTTAAGAATAAGCTTTAATAAATATAAAATGCTCATGCTGCTTCTACTGTTTATTTGTTGATCATTATTGAATTATGTCAAATATTGTGAAATAATTCCGAGTGGGATACAATTTTATTTTACAGAAAGTAAATAGAAATACATTTTTATTGTAAAGAACATGGACCAAGTTTCGACAAAGGAAACTGAAAAATCAGCATAAATACTGTGTCTAGTCGGGCAGCCATAAAAATCCTCGCATCATTTATATACACGATGTGCTTTAAAGTTTCTTTTTAATGATTCAGTGCTTTTTTGGCATTATAAATACATTATTGGTTATTATTAATCCCTATTGGATTAAAGCCATATTTAATATGGCAGAATTAAAACACAGGTTTCATAATCCTATTAAAATAAATAAATAATTGTAACATCGACTATATTTAAATCTATTTTCGCTTTACTCTCCTCTTGCCAATTTATATCCATCCTGGCAACGCCGGTTTAAATTTCAAGATATAAAAAAAAATTCTTGAAAGATTTTAGAAAAAAGTAATTAAAAAATCAAGAACATTCAAAGTACAAATACTCCCGGGCAACGCCGGGTGGGTAAAGAAAGTTTTCCTTTATTTTCTTTCTTAACATGAGATCACAAAATAAAAATAGTAATGTGGGGTTCAGGGCTAAGAACAGGAGTTTCTTGGGTTACTCACCTTTTCCAGGGCAATAATAGAAGTAATTCACCAAATAATACACTTATTGAATACGAAACTCAAACTTTTGAATTCATAACTTAATGCATATTTCCATTATTTTTTCAGTTAATATTTTATAGTTAGTTAATATGTTACAGTTAGTTAATATTTTACACAGCAGGAAGATGTGACACAAGGTCGGAAGATGGAGATTAAAAAGTCAGTGCACAAGAAAACGTGCAATTTGGCCCACAAAAAGTGCCCTAGCATCTCCGTAGGCGATTAGCAATACACTTCTCAAATCGCGAGAAGGTAAGGCCTGGGAGGGTGGAGCTACAAGAACTGCACAAAACCGACAGAAGAAAGGCCAGCTTGCTTCAAAATGGTCCAGACTCTTTCGGACTGATTATTGAGGACGTATCATCGACTGTTATAAACAGCTTCTGCGAGAATTTCGTCGCCACAAACTCTAAAGGTTAAAAACTATTTGCCTACCCACACCCTCTTGTCGAAAAAAGAAAAAAAAACGGTTAGGTTAAACACCCCGGGAAGAAAAAGATTTTGGGTCAAAGTCTCCTGGGTCAAACCTCCGCCAACCGCACGATTGACATGTAAGGCAGGAACTTTTGAAAAGACGAAGACGAACTGAAATTAGTCGATCGGACAGCAAATAGAATAATACAATGGCTGAGAATTCGGTCAGCACTCTCGGCGGCGGCGGCGGCGACGGCGGATGACATTGTAATGGTTGATGAGGGGAGCGGGCGGGGGTAGTGGTTCCGCCCACGCCAAACAGCTTTTTCAAAAGCGAGTTCTATTGAAACGAAGAAAGAAATAGTTTCTGCAAATTTCGGTTATCTGGTCGAGGTCAAAGGTTAAGAAGAAAGTTCTACCACCCGAAAAAAGTATTAAATGCAGCAGAAATTCAGATATATATGAGTCGTGAAACAACGAAACACCTGTCTAATTTGGGCGTGGAATACTATGTTATTTTGAATATTTTGCCAGGGATTACCTGTGGAGCAATGTATTCTCATGTCAGGTTGTCCTGAATGACAAACCCTTGTACAGAGAGACCGAAGACACTCGAGAATAATGTCTGGTGGGCATTCAAACTCTCTTTCTCTCTATCTCTCTCATATATATATATATATATATATATATATATATATATATATATATATATATATATATATATATGTGTGTGTGTGTGTGTGTGTGTGTGTGTGTGAGACGTGGGGAAATATATGTTTGTGCATATACTTTCTATTTTTTATAGACCAACCTTTTCAAGGTAAAAGCTCGATGATTGTTAACATATAACAACAGAGCATATGTAAATAGACAATATTAGGCTACATTCCAGTGACCAAGATTTTATTCATTTTACTAATCATCTTTTCAAAACAAAGACTTCCATACATTTTAAGAGAAGAACATTCAACATCAGTATGCCAATCCTGCATCTTTCATCTATGAACTCCTCAAAAGCCAAAAAGTTTTCCTTCAGAAAAATACATAGCAAGGCAGCAAACACAATTAACAAAAAACAAACAACTCACATTGATTATATTTTCTCTCGAGATAAGACATAGATATCGCTACCCAGAAAGAGCAGCCATTTTATTTTATGAAGTAAAGCTCTGAGAAAATACGAACAATATTGTCCAGGAGAAACTGCCAGAAGATTTAATAGCTAATTGATTGAAAGTTAACAAAAAGTAATTATCGAAAGTTTCTTAATCAATATACAAATCGTGTATCATTATATAAGTTATGGAATTTAGAGAAACATTCAAAAGTATAGAGATACGAAACGACATTATATTAAAGAGAGGCAAGCATGAAAATGCAGAGTTTAAATTCTTAGTTGCGTATAACCATAATGCTAAAAGGAAACATAAATTACCAAACTAACAGGCGAATATCTCAATATGTTTTATGGTCTTGTAAAGGAAATACTATACAATGGTTGAATAATGGCTCTGTGAGGCCGGACACATGTTGAAGTGGACGTATGTGTGGGGGATCGTTTGGTTTGGCTTGCACGATTTAGTGCGGGTGAACCCGTACAACCGAGTGCAAAATAAAGCTGTTCTCACAGTCGGAGCTCACATGTGGGCCACCACATTGACGAGACTTCAGGTCAAAGGTCAAGGTGCACATGCGCATAGGAGTTATGTGATGTCAAGGGCTTTTGTATGGGAAACGGAGTTTTGACAGTCTGGTTTTTGGGAGCAAGCCGAACAGACGTATTTCTCTATGTAATCCGAAATGAAAAATGGGGATTTATTTCCCCAAGAGAATACAGGCATGAGATTCCTTATTTCCCCTCCTCGAATGGCTAAGGACTTAAGCTAGGAATTAACTACGATAAAGTAGTAATTTGGTCTCTCCCTCAACGTTTGTGAAACATCTCCAACAGCGACAGTAACTGACGCCTGAATAAACTAACCAAAGTTTAAAAGAGTGTTTGCCTCCTGAATCGTGGTATGAAGGTTTTTGTCGTAGACACAGCGGACGGCGATGTTCACGGCAGTACAGAAACGAAGAAAGAACACAACCACTAGACGACATCGAGACGACATCCCCCCTCCGCGTGACGAGGAAGAAGAGAAGGTACGAGAAATTAAAGGCTATGCAACACAATAAGTGAATGGGTTAATTATTATCGGTGACTTAAAATCTTCTGTCCACAATTTTTGTACGATGTACTAAAACTTTATGATGGTCTTGAGGTATTAAATAATCAAAAAACAACGCCTATAAGGATTAGTCCACGGCAAGGTGGTAAAATTGATTCACTATTTTTTTAAATCTATTTATTAAATCTAATTTAATGGCGTTGAGTCAATATCCGCGTGTATTGTTTCGTTTATTTTACGAGTAACCATAAAAAACGAAAATCAATAACAAATGTAAGGGTGATAATCCATGATAATCTCGAGAGAAAATGTAATCAAGAGAGTTGTTTGGTTTTTGTGATTTTAGTTTGCTGTTTTGTTATGTATTTTTCTGAAGTAGAACTTGTGGTTTCTTAGGAGTCAATATGTGAAATATTCAAGATTGACATACTAATGGCGAATGTTCTTCTGTGAACAAAACGGTCCGTAAAAATGTACCGAAGTCTTCGATTTAGAAAAAATGAACACTAAAATAAATAAAATCATTGTCACTCAAATGTTGCTTTATACTCTCTCTCTCTCTCTCTCTCTCTCTCTCTCTCTCTCTCTCTCTCTCTCTCTCTGTCAGCTCGACGGTTGAGTTTCGATCCCGGCTTGTGGCACTAGCTGGTTTAGTCGCACTGACGAGCTGTGGTACAGCGAAACAATTCGTATGTGGAAAGAGAACACAGAGAGAGAGAGAGAGAGAGAGAGAGAGAGAGAGAGAGAGAGAGAGAGAGAAGAGAAATAAAAAGCTGTGACAATAACAAATCTATTACGTCTGCAGTTATTCAAAACAAGGTATATTCAAATAAAAAATAAAAATTTTCCTAGAAAATTTTTAGGTATTTTTTTTTCTTTAAACCTTGTTTTGAACAACTGAAGACGTAATAGATTTGTTATTGTCACATCTTTTATTTCTCTTCTTCATTTGTCTATATAATTGCTCTATCTTGTATATCGAGCATACATTATTTCATGATAGGTTCAAATGTAAAAGTATACATTATACTTTTAGTTTCATATCTTTTATTTTATATATATATATATATATATATATATATATATATATATATATATATATATTATATTTTTAAAAGGAAATCATAACAATGTGTTTTTTTAATAAATAAAATTTATATTTATCTGAGCTTTCGAAAATTAACATTTTCCTTGTCAAATCAAAGTGTTTTTTCTTTTTTCATTTCATCGTCCGATTGCAGGTGAATTCTTGGTGTCAGAAAATAATCTTGTTATGTATGTATTAGCGCGGTTACGCTAGTTGAAATCAGTAGCGGTGTAGCCATTTTTTTTATAAAACATTGTTTCGCAATAGGATTATATTTTCTTTTTAGAAAACCATAACAATGTGTTTTTTTTAAATAAATAAAATCTATTTTAATCTGAGCTTTCAAAAATTAAAATTTTCCTTGGCAATATATATATATATATATATATATATATATATATATATATATATATATATATATAAATAAAATTTTACCTCAGTGTAAGTTCTCAGAAATCATGGGACCACTTGATGAGGGCTAAAACTTGATCACTATATGAAGTACATAGATATTCGAGTATTCCATTAAAGTGCTCTCTTGCCTCTCAAACGTTAAGTTAGTAAAGAAGTGAAGAACATTCATTTTCCGCTCCTCAATTAACCATTTAACTATGTTATAGTTGATCTTTTTGTGTTCTCTTGGTCTTAACGGATTCCAGGACAGGAATTCATCTGGTCTGGTGGAGTATCAAGTTTAGTGCTTTTACTTGAGGCAATATCACTTGGAGAAGGTACACCATTTCTCGTATAAGCCAGTGTGGGGTAGCCATACCGAGGGGATCTTATTTTGGTTTCGGATACTATGTTATTTTGAATATTTGCTCAAAGTTTATTTGTATCATCATGTCAGATTGTCCTGGCAAACTTCTGTACAGAGAGACATTTGACACCTAAAGACAGTGTCTTGTAGGCATTACAATTCTCTCTCGGTGTGTGTTTTTTGATTTCATTCAAACAAATGTTATTAAATAACATGGAGCTTTTTGTCTGACGAGACATTTTGGGGTTATTTTTTCAATTTTTCCAATAGTTCATTAAGTATTTCGATCAAATTGGTCTATATAAGTTTCCTCTTTTTTTTCGCGAATACTTTCGATTTTATTCTTCAAATCATTACCAGGCGAGCTTAGTTTTGATGTGTTTACAACTATGTCTTATCTCTGAGTTTTTTAACGGCTAGTAATTTACGATTTTAAAATGGGTGATGAGGTGTTGCATGCGAATGTGAATACGCCAAAGCGCGTACAAAATTCAAAAGGACGTTGTTTAACGGATACGAATATGTTAATGTTAATTACTACGCCAGACACTTTAAAATCGTGTGACTAGTTTCGTAATTGATATTATTAATCGTGGGATATCTAGTTTTAATGGAAATGGCTTCAAGAAGTTTAAAAATCTTTTTATGTCGGTATCGTGATATATTGTTTTTGTATTATTAACTAAAATGTGTATTGGCAAATTGAGCTAGTGTCGCTGTAATGCATGGTGAACATATATATATATATATATATATATATATATATATATAGAGAGAGAGAGAGAGAGAGAGAATTATTAAAAGGAAAATTGAAAATTAAATTGAAATAAATAAATTATCTCAGTTTATTTATTTATTTCAATAGAAAAAACGAATTCTCTTATATATATTTTCATATTTCTGCATATGTAAAAAAATAGAATAATCATAATCTTTTACTTCTGTCACCCCTCCTCGATTATTTTACCATTTACTCCCTTTTTTTACATCGACCAATCAACAAAGTGAATTTATCTTTTTAAAACGATGATCAATTTCTCTTATTATTTGTTTTATTGACGTGGTTGTCTATACGTCTGAGGAGACCTAATTAAAATTAAGGGGTCGAAATAATTTATAATTTATACAACCTTAATATGTGTATAGTGTTTTTCTTTTAATAATTCTGTTTTGCTCTGTTTAAAGGTACATTGAGCTCTTTTATTTGGATTCCCAACGCAATATTGAAATCTACACACACTATATATATATATATATATATATATATATATATATATATATATATATATATATATATATATATAATTAATTACACTGCCTAACAACCAAATAATTACTGAGCAGAGAAGGACCGTTTCTAGGGTAATTTTTGCGTAGTTTACGAATTTAAGTAATTTAAGTAATTTGACACTTACACGTACGATTCAAAAGTACTTAATATATTTTAAATATATATTATTTTGTTAATTTCCAGGTAGATATATGACTTAAATGCCTATACGAACTTGTAAAAACAATCTGGATAATTTTTGGTACATTTATGAATGTGTAACACCAAAGGTTTATAAGCGAAAAATATGAAATTACGTCAAAAAACTTTATAAACTATATTTCGAAATTAAAGTGAGAGATCAAGACAAGAATTGGTCAGCACATAAATTTTGTTCGTTTTGTCTTCTTGCTCTAACAAAATGAGCAAATGGTTCTGGAAAAGGAATCAAATTCGGTGTTCCGATGATCTGGAGGGAGCCGCAAAATCACACTAAAGATTACTATTTGTGTCTTACTAAAGCACAAGATAAATATATATTAACTTCAAACTTTTAGTTGAATTCGAGTTTTACACTTACTTTTAGGACTCATTAGCCTTCTTAATAGAATAAAATGTTATCCATGCGTTATTTTTATTTGAGGAATCACGAAAAGAATTTAAAAATCTGTCGAATACCCAAATCTTCATTCAGCGAACCGTCATGTGCGACATTCTGAAGAAATTCCTGTTCTACCAAGACCAAAGGATGAAAATTTGTTGGATGTTTCTGATTCCGAACAGTCAGAACCAAAAAGCGCATCTTCATCTAAGCATGATGAAGTTTACGAGATGGAAGATTTAGAATCAGAACCAAGTCTCTTCGCCCAAACCGAGCTAAACGATCTTATGAAAGATCTGAATTTAACAAAACATCAGAGTGAAGTGTTAGCTTCGCGGCTACAAGAAAATAATTTGCTGCATAACAATGTTCGATTAAGCAAGTTCAGATGACGTTCTGATGACTTTGTGCATAGATTTTCTCTAGAAAACAATTTTTCATATTGTAATAACATTCTTGGACTGTTCTGTGATTTGAATTTGAGCTACGACCCTACTGAATGGAGACTGTTTATCAATGCATCTGTAGCAGTTACCTCCTCCTTTCAAAACATAACTACACCGGTTTGCCGGTAGGTGTCGCTTTTTCACCGACAGGTGGCACTGTAAAGCGACACCAGAGTTATCTGCCCTTCTGACTATAAAAACCGTTGCAAACGGAAAATCCATCTCTCTTTCACCGACCAGCATCGGCGGAACAACGCTGGCACCAGCGCTCCATCTCTCTCTCTCTCTCTTCTCTGGTCGACAGAACGACGCTAATACACTAGCGCTTCGTCTCACGCTTTTCTCTTCACATGACATCGGCATAACAACTACCAACACACGTGGTCAAACAACGGTAAGAGTTCTCAACTCATTCTCTTTGTGTACGGCTTTCAAAGACTTTTCCTACGCCGGATTCATTTCTTCTTATACCTTTTCAAGAACTGTTTTTCCATCGACACACATGCATACATCACACACTTCACCATTCCACGTACACACACGTTCAATAAACGTTATTTGAACTACTTCATTTTGTTTATTAATTATTACTCTGTCTTTGCATGCAACATTGCTTGATTTACTGAACACGTTTATAGTCCGGGAACATCACCCTCGATCCTAACACATCACTTTACAGTATAAAAGCTGCATTTCTGCATAATGGAAACACCTTACGGTGGAATTAACAGAGAATTACGAAAACTTGGAATTTATTCTAGAAAAAATAAAGTACATAGCGCATAAATGGCGGATCTGTTGTGATTTCAAAGCCATTTTGACTGAACTTCAATTAGGCTTTACAAAATATATGTGCTGTCTATGTAATTGGGATAGCCGAGCCTAAAAAGACCATTACATACGTTCAGAATGGGAACCGATAGACAGTACGCCAACCTCCTATAACGTCATTCGAGAACAACTAGTGGAAAAGGAAAGAAATCATTCTCCCTCATTTGCATATTAAATTAGGGTTAATTAAGCAATTGCTTTTAAGTATATGAGAGGAAAGTTTCCCAAATGAATTGATGCAAAAAGTAAAAGAAGGTGTATTTGTTGGTCCACAGATTAGAGAACTAATGTTCGATGACGCTCTCGATGCTACTAGGACTGTACTGGAACTACACTTCAAGAGAAGAATATGCAATGATTTCTAGGGAAAGCATAAGTCTGCGAATTATGAAGTTTTAGTGGCTGATTTGATTAAATCGTATCAGAAATTGGGATGCAACATGTTGCTTAAGCTTAATTTTCTCAAATGCCATCTTTCTTTTTTTTTTTTTTTTTTTTTTTTTTTTTTTCTTTTTTCTTTCTTTTTTCTTCTTTCTTTTTTCTTTTTTTCTTTTTTTCCGGAGAATTCATCAGATCTAAGCGATGAACACGGTGAACGATTTCACCAAGATATAGCTGCAATCGAAGCTCGTTACAAGGGAAAGTGGAACCCAGTTATGTTGGCAGACTTTATTCAGAGTCTACAACGGGATGAACCTGGTAACACGCATAAAAAGAATCCTAATGACCGTAAAACACAGATCTCATTTTAGATTTGTTCGTTTATGTCTTTTTCTTGTAATTTAAGTTAATTTTACAACTTTTTGAAACATTTTATCATGTGAAATCGTAAAAATAAATAGTTAAAACAGTATATTTTATTTGTAAATCTAAATATAGTTGTGTATATTTGAAAAATATCCTAAATAATCATTAAAATTGTCAATTAAAATCATTTAAATTAATTAAGTTAAATTATGGTATTTGGTCAAAATAGCATTAATTGACGAAAAATGTGAAATTTTAGTACGCGATTTAAAAAAGTTGAGACCCGATAGAGAAAAACGTTTTGCAGATTCTAAATGAGCGCAGCCGAAATTGCTAAAAGTCATCCATTTTTAGTTTTGTAAGTTAAAAATTGTTGGGCAGTCGAGTAATCATTTGAAAATGTAGCTTAACTCTTCTATTTATATTTCAATTGAAAATGTCAGTATTTTAAATTTTATTCATATGTTTCATTCATATCCAATGTGTTTTAGCCTTCCTTTTAAATGTCTAGTAATAGCTACACGGTGTTACTTGTACGTAAATACACTTTTCATCTAACCATAGAATGGCGTTTCGTTTCTATAAATAGGATTTGTCGATGCAGTTTAACTTTATAGTTTAAAATATTTTATCAAGATTTTTAATCATTTTTATTTATCATCTGCTTTATTACTTTATTAATAGATTTTATTTCTTCTACCTTCCCCCTCCACGTTTTAAGTACTAGTCATTGTATGTTACTTGAATGTAAATATTTACGGATTCAGGATTTAGTCGAACCGTAGACTGAGTTTTCCTCACAAGACGAGGGTTACCCTAGTATGTTACACTAGTATGTTACACTAGTGGGTTACACTAGTATGTTACACTAGTATGTTACACTAGTGGGTTACACTAGTGAGTTACACTAGTATGTTACACTAGTGGGTTACCCTAGTATGTTACACTAGTATGTTACACTAGTGGGTTACACTAGTGGGTTACACTAGTATGTTACACTAGTATGTTACACTAGTGGGTTACACTATCACTTATCGCTTATATTCGGCATCTTTAGTCTTGCAGACAAAGTTACCAGTGTTTCCGTGAAAGTATCGATAGAAGATCAAACTAATATATAGAGTTAATTAAAATAATTTATATATATATATATATATATATATATATATATATATATATATATATATATATATATATATATATATATATATATATATATATATTCTGAAGCTTTTGAGTAAAACATATTCATGTTTTACTCAAAAGGTTTAGATTTAGATCGAGGTAGTTTACTACTTATTTGTTAATATTACGCCCATAAAGAATCCAACCATCCTAAACCTATTATTAATTCTATAGTACCTTATGTATTTGAAGTTTGCTGCATTCAGTCATTATGTGATTTACTGTTTCGTCTCTTTGTCCACACAGTCTGCATTTACTGTTTTCCTGGGTTATGTTTGGGCTTTAAAATAGTTTGTCCTAATCGCATTGTATTGTGCAGCCGTATGTACATATTCCATTTCTCTGTTCAAGTGTTCTTTTCTTAGCCATGCCCATCTATTTTCGTTGGTTTCTTCTTTTGTCATTCTTATGAAGCGTCTATGTAGTTGTTTTCCTGCCCACTTTTCTTTTCTTGTCTTTTTGTTTCTGATTTCGGTGCTTCTCGAGTTGTTCGTTGGGACGGTGTCTCTTGCTGCGGTGATTAGCTTTTCGGTAGTCTGCGTTATGTATTGCTCCAGCTCTTTTGGTGTCTTCCACACAGTCTTCTATACTTACCAGTCCTCTTCCCTTTTCATTTCTTTTCACGTAGAGTCTGTCCGTATCGTCCTTTGGATGTAGTGCGTTGTGAATGGTCATTAATTTTCTAGTCCTCTGGTTAAAGTGCCTGAGTTCTTCTTTAGTCCAGCCTATGAATGGTCCAGAGTATTTTATTAGTGATACTGTCCACGTGTTTATTCATTTTACTAGATTTCTGCTATATAATTTCGTTTCTAAGAGTTTACTTGTTCTTCACAGATATTCTTTTCCACTCTTCTCTTTCATTTCTGTAGATTTGATGGTGTCTACTTCCAGAACTTCCAAATATTTATAGTTATCATGTTTGCCTAGTGCCCTCATCTGCTCTTGGTTGGGTAGTTCCATGTCCTCAGTCGTCTCCAGGTTTCCTTTTTTAATCTCTAGCAATGTACACTTTTCCATTCCGAATTCCATTTGAATGTCCCGACTGAAGATTCTGGTCGCATTTATCAGCCTTTCCAGCTCCTTTTTGCGTTTTGCAAATAGCTTAAGGTCGTCCATGTACATGAGATGGTTTATTCTTTGTTCTCTGCCTATGAACTTGTATCCGGCATCACATTTCCGGAGTATGTAGTTGAATGGCATCATGGCTATGATAAACAGTAGTGGTGATAGGGAGTTTCCTTGAAAAATACCTCTATGTATGTTTATCTCCGTAAAGTGTTGTCCTCTAGCTGTCAGTTCATTATTATTATTATTATTACTATTATAATTATTATTATTTGTTCGTTGTTCTTTGGGCTTGTTTCTATTATTCCAGCCACGAAGATAAGCAAGAAGATAAGATGAACATCCATGCGACGACCACATAACTTATTACTTCAGAGAGACGAACAGTTGTCTCTGCCGACAAAAAAGATCAGTGAAGATCGAAGAATGCCTAGCCCCACCTCCCTTCCGCAACGTTGCATTAGCTTTAACACTTTACTGCAATTTCATCAGAAATGTGTGATTTGTTATCAAAGAAGATGAGACCGAAAAGGATTAGAGTTATTTATCTATAGTTATATATTTTTTTAAACATCTTTACTATTATTATTAATATAAGCATTTCATTATTATCAAAATGTTTTAACCATTTTTATTATTAAAATGTTTTAATCGTTTTTATTATTCGATCATTAATGGACAAAATATTTTGTACAATTTTTCTTTATTGGACTTATATTTAGAGGCATGTCCGTCCGCCCGTTCGGATTTTTCTCCGCAACCATCCATTGAATTTCTCTGAAATTTTGCATGAAGTTGTAACTTTGGTCAGGTTAGAAAGTGCCATTCTTCGATTTTTGAAAATAATCTGGTTAGCCCCCAGGGGGTCAAAAGGCCCCGAAATGGCAAAAAATGACATTTTTTGCCCCATAACTTTTCATCCATTCAATTTCTCTGAAACTTGGCAATTGTTCCTAATAGAAAATAAGTATCGCTGACCTTGGAAAAAATCTGGTTCGCGCCCCCAGGGGGTCAAAAGCCCCCAAAATAGCAAAAAATGACCCTTTTCTCCCATAACGTTTGATCCATCCATTCAATTTTTCTGAAACTTGGCCAAAATGTAGAGGCAATTGTTCTGGATATAAAATGAGCATCCTTGATCTCAGAAAAATTCTGGTTCGCGCCCCCATGGGGTCGAAGGGGGTCAAAAATTGCCCCAAATTGCCCCAATTTATTGCATATTGCATTTTACACTCGCCACATCGAGTCACATACAGTGGTGGACCACGCACGCGCGGTTTGTTTTTCTTTTCTTTTTATATGCATCAATTGTTAATTATTGGTCCACTAAAAGACACTTGCTTTTTGTTGTTTATATATATATATATATATATATATATATATATATATATATATATATATATATAACTAGCGGGACCCGTGTCCTGGCATTATCCGGGAAAATTGAAACTTCTGCGCTCACCCTGAAGCCCATATTACTATTGTTATTCGATTTTTAAATGATGTGTTATATTAAAATCAAAATGATCATTGAAATTGAAAATAATAAAAAGAATAGTCCATCAATGATAGATCGTTTTTCAAAGTAATACGCGAATTAGTTCACCTTGCGACTTATAATTAATAGTAGGGTCTCCGGCGTCGCCCGGGGTCCTTATTTCCGGGAAATTACAGAACATTAGCAAAATTAAACAATCCGCGAATATTGTTATTTGAAATCTTGCTGTTTTCAGCCTTCGGATTAGGATAAAGGTGAAGTATCTGTTCCTGTCCTCGGTCAGTTAAGGTAGAGTCTTTCTAGACTGGGGTATTTTTTATTTTTATTCAAATTCAAAGTGCCTCTTTTGGGGGAGATGGATATTTACCACATTAAAAACTGACCTTGTGTCTAACTTTGCTCTCGTTGGGGAGGGGGTAAGTAAATAGGGGCTAAGTTCAATGTTGGACAAAATCAGAGTAAAAAGTGAATACGACCCGGTCAAGGTTCGAACTCTCCATCTCTGTCTCTAAGTGCTAAAAGGCACAAGTTAAATATTTTCAATTCGTTTTGATATATAAACCATACGTAGATTTCCTTTCTTCATTTCAGTTTAAAGTAGGTCAAAGGTTAGGGTTAGGGTTAGGGAAAAAAGGTTGGCTGGTAAAAGTTATACATTATTTTTAACGCATAAATACACTAAGTACGAAATGCTTATGCGTTTTGAATATTCATCGTTGTTGATTGATTGATTGATATCCCATAAAGTCAAGGGACGTTGTCAGGGAGTCTGGCAAGTATTCGTACGATTTCCCTCCACCTCACACGATCATTAGCAATTCGCACAACTTATTTTACTCTGTCCATTCTAGCACGTTGTCATTCCACTGCTTTCTCGGGCGTCCTGGTCTGCGAGAACCAATGTACCCAACTTTGTAGTTCGCAAGAGTTTGATGTCGTAATACATGGCTGAACCATCGTTGTTTGCGGCGTTTGATGGTAATAATTGCTGGCTCGTTGGGTCCAACTCATTTATAGTAGTAGACATTAGTTTTATAAGCGTGCAACAGTATGTTTAGAATCTTTCTCAATGCCTCCATGTTGAATGTGTGAATCCGTCTTTCCCGATCTTTCAGGATGGTCTAGCTCTCACAACCGTATGGTAGTATAGATATTACCAGCAATTTATATAACCGTAATTTCGTTTTCACCGTTATCTGAACACTTTTCCATATAAAGGGTGATTGGAAAGTAACTCCCTATTATTAAGTGCTCGTAATATAATTCTTACAAGAAATGAATATGATAAGAAAGTGTATAGCATGGGGGTTATTCAAAATTCGATATGGGTGCCAGCAATCGCCACTAGCTTCTAAAACTGCCTTGAAAACGCATCAACTGATTTCACAATGAACTTTCTTTTTTTTCTTTTTTTTTTTTTGACTAATGAGTCAACACTTAATTTCTCCTTAAGGATAAACACCTTTCTTTCTCCAGAACGTAGTCGAACTCTCTGACCTCTCATTCTTTACGAACGGTTATTTTACATTGTCTTCATTAAGTTATGAGTAAAACTTAATTATTTTGTATAAGCAGTCATTTATTCTTTTGATAATCTTCCTTTCCTCTACAGAACGAAAGGGCACATTTGTTTTTAGTTATGGAACCAACTGACCTTGCCGCGAAATGTGTGCCACTAGTTGGCGGGCAAGAAATTGCATGCGTGAGTAATAGCTCAAAGTGAGGAAGTTGTGGGAGGTTGACAAGAGCCATTCTGAAGAGACGCCGCTCCATTGTTCTGTAGACTGAAGAGAAACACACTCCAGAACGAGACTCGTTGAAATTAACTTCCGTCGTGACACATCATAAAGGGACTGTATATGTTCCGGAAGTGACGTCAATAGTACCGAGTGCAGAATGCCATCTTGGGAGGGGGGGGCATCTTTCAATTCGAGACCAGAACACTAATTCAGATGCGTTCAATTAAAAATTTAAATGGAAAATCTGATTAAAAAAATGATAAAATTAGAATTTAAAAAAGGTCACAACACTAATAAAATACGCCCAGTTTGCATTTTGAATGAAAAATATGATTTTATAAGTATAATGTTTAATTAGAATATTAATATCATACTAACTAACAAAGATGAGCCCAGTTAGTTAATCTTATTATTTATCTTTATTATAACCATTTTTAGTCATTTGTGGTTTAATTTTTTTTCAATCACGTAATGGTTCTTTTTGTATTGTTGAAAATGTTAATCTCTATTTATATAAAGTTAGGTATGTTCGTATATTAATACATACTAGCGGGACCCTGTGGAAATTTACATCAATCTGTATAATTTACTGTTAATAATATTATCCGGTGGCTAGAAATATGCACATATTTTACTCACCAAAATTTTGCGTGACGGGATGGAAGTATATATATTTATTTATATTACTCGGTTTCCGGGGCAAAAGCTGTCTCTTTAGCAGTCACCATCGGTCGCGACTCCCCTCTAACTAGCCCCCTCCCCCCCCATCCCGGTGTCAAGGGTAAAAGTAAATACTAAATCTTCTTAAATAGGAGTGCCAGATCGTGACACACAAAATAAATAACACACACTCTATCGTATTAATATATAAATAATAATAATAATAATAATAATAATAATAATAATAATAATAATAATAATAATAATAATAATAAGAAGAAATTTTAAATATTAACAAAAAATAATAATAAATAAATATCGTAAGCCTGAAACCGGCCCATTTGGTAAGCGTTTCCGCTAATGGAACGGGATACCAGAGTTCTATCCTCGGTTGAGTCATAGCAAAGCCTAAAAAAAACTTTGCTAAAACTCTGAGTATTATAAGGCCAGAATCAAGAACAATGAAGCAATCCTGGGAAAAGAGTGGCACCCTCCCCTACATCTCGGGTTAGTCGCTAATGTAAAGAGATCCTTTACTGTAATCGGACACTTTAGCATTTTATAAAGTCTGAAATTAGCGACCACCTCACCTAAAATAAGCGAACGCCATTTTTGATTGACGAATTTGACAAAATAACTAAATAAATATTTGAAAAAAAACAAACTTAATTTCTCAGATGTTAACTATACAATATCATTGCCCTTGTCTTATTTTTACATCTCTATTGGGTACTTTGTTACATTGGGACCCGGGCTAACGTTGACCCTGACCCTAACTTTAACCCTAACCCCCAATGATCCTGAACTTTATAGCTAACCCTAACCCCCTACTGACCCCCAACCCTAACGACGGGGTCAAAGTTAGCGCGGGTCCCAATGTAACAAAGCACCCTCTATTTGTTAGTAAGTTACGCTTGCTTTATTATGAGCAACCCCCCCCCCGGATAAGAGTGAAATAATTTTAAAAAATAATAATTTGCATTCAAATAACGCGAGTACGATGGACACTCTCCTAAAACTTTCGGACCGCCCGTTTTTGTAGGTGTAACAAGATATTCGAACCGTCATTTTATAATTATACAAGACTTTTGGATTACTCGTTTTAGTAGGGTAATACAACGTTCAGACTACCTGGTCCGAAAATTTTGTTAGTCTTATGAGACTAACAAAATTTTCGGACCACCCTTTTTTCTTTTGGACCGCCTGTTTTGTAGGGATAACAAGACTTTCGGGCCACCCTTTTTAGTTAAGCTAACAAGTCTTTCTACCACCCTTTTCTCTATATACAGCAACAACTTGTATTTCTTCCACAACTACTGAGAACTTTCTTTTCTTCCTTCATGTTTCTAACCCCAAACGAATTTTTCATAAACAGAGTTTCTTTCCCAAAACTTCTCATCTGTGGAACACATTATCACGGGACTACTTTCCTGCAGGCTACAACATGGTCATCTTCGAATCCAATGTCAACAAATACTTGTCATAAACCGTCCTAATAAGTAATCAAATTTTGTTCATTCCATTCATCATTTTAAATCCTATAATAATATTCTTCCTCACTCAACTGAAAATCCATCCATCTCATTAACCCTTATTCTCGAGTGGATGTTAGCTCGATATGTGTTGACTCATTAGTAAACAGTAGTTTCGCCGTATATTATCGTTGGCAAAAAATTCGTGTCAGAAAATTAAAAAAAACGGTTAAGAAGCCGTGGAAGCAAAAAGAGTTCATTATTTAATAGGTTATCTACAACAAACTATAAAACAGTAAATATATGTATGATATATGTTAGACATCAAATTAAACATATAGAAGACATACATGACAGACATGCATATTGCACAAACACAACGGGATGTACGAAATGTGAAGCAAATACTTCGATTTTCCCGTGGTGTACTTTCTATTATTGGATTACCAAAATCAGTTCTTTTCGTTTAGCGTGTGAGGACGAAATCCAGACATATTTTTCGACCACAAAGGGGCGTAAGAATTACACAGAAAATCTCGAATTAGGGGTTTTAATCACGTTTCTCTTTGGCCTGAAAACAAGTTTCTATCTAAACGGGATTACTCAGCAGTTGTATAGCATTCGAGCTTGCATTTAAATATGTTTTATTCGTAAAGGAAGATGTGTAAAATTGACGTCATCTTAAATAATTATATAGATAGCAATATCGGCAGCCAGTATAGTATTAAATGCTTAGCATTACAAGAGACATAACCATTCGGAGTAGCTCAGTTAGGAGAGCGCCAGACTGAAGATATGAAGGCCCCAGTTTCAATGAAGATAGCATAAAGTACTAAAACCAATGCATTTCCGTTCATTCGTAAACAAGTGATTGAAACCTTTCGAAAATTCACAGCATTTTAGAAAACATTTAAACTGTTGAATAAAAAGTAATTTTAATTAGCTTTACAATTCTAAGTAAATACTTATTTAATTAAAAGTTTTGAATTTGTTTTACTTCCAATGATTTTTATCAATAAAAAGAAATTACCATAACAAAATTAGTCATAACAGTTTATTCCAATTAATTAATAAATTTCAAAATTATATTTAAAAATAAAAGAAATAAATCCTATTTTGAAAAAAATAAACGACATTGTTAAAAAAAGCAAAACAAAATGAAAATAAAAATTCTCCTGCGCAACGCCGAGTATGGACAGTTTGTATATACATATTTCCCTACAAGTAAATTCATCTAAAATAGGAAAAGCATTAAACTTAGTTATTGTTGCATGGAAAATGTGCAAGTAAACCTGATAAGAACAATGAATCATAATAAGTGCAATAAAAGTGTTAGACTAAAATAACGAATAGTTATTTAACAGTTGTCATTTGAATCACAATGGTTCGATTCTAGTCTCGAATACGCGTTGTGGACATTTGATGGTCTAAACACGGATATGGAGTTCACCATTGAAAGAGAAAGAAGTTTGTCTTCAGCAAAAACAATAATAGATGTGGATTACGCAGATGACTTTGCCTTGTGTTCAGACACGATTGATGCGGCTAGCAAAATTCTCCATCTCATCGAAGAAGCGGCCAATGAGATAAACATTATCTACATTAATGCTGGAAAACACAAAATGTGTCAGCTACAAGCAAGATGGAAAAATTAAATTAAAAAGCCGCAATAACATTAAGTCCGTCTAGGAATTTGCATACCTTAGCAGCAACATCCTCTCAGCGGAAAGAAACATCAAAATCAGCAAAGCCCAGGTCTGAGTGGGGGGGGGGGGCGGTGTCCTTGATGGACTATGTACCATTTGAAAATTGTCCGTCTCTGACAATCTTAAAAGTGACCTTTTCAAGGCCACCGTGAAATATGTCTTGCTCTACGACTCGATAGTTTGGATACTGACAAAAGAGCAAAAATCATCAAAAGCTGTTACGGGTTGCAATGGGCATGATGAGCTGGGGGAAACACCCAACTGAGAAGCGTTGTGTGGGTAATTTCCTCCTTACCCAATATCGCTGAGAGAGAGAGAGAGAGAGAGAGAGAGAGAGAGAGAGAGAGAGAGAGACAGACAGACAGACAGACAGACAGACAGACAGACAGACAGACAGACAGAGATAGAGACAGAGAGACGGCTTCGGCTTTCTGGTCACTTCTGGAGAAAATAAGTTAGAACTTATGAGTGACCTCCTCACACGGAACCCATTACGCGGCAAAAGAATCTTCGTAAGACCTCATCACACCTACATCGACCAACTTGTAGAAGACTCGGAATGCCATCTGGAAGAGCGGCCATTTACTTGTAGGGAAATATGTATATACAAACTGTCCATACTCGGCGTTGCGCAGGAGAATTTTTATTTTCATTTTGTTTTGCTTTTTTTAACAATGTCGTTTATTTTTTTCAAAATAGGATTTATTTCTTTTATTTTCAAATATCTGACAGAGATGGTTGGAGGAAAGGAATCAGGGAATCAGAAAAGAAGAATCGACCCGATTGATTGGTTTAACAGCTAATGTTATATACAAATCAACAATAAATAATATTAAATAAAGAAAAATATACATAGGAGCCACGGAATATAAATTCAAGTGTAGATGTAATAATCGATTGATGACATTCAGGAGTGAAACAAATAAAAATAGTACTGTATTATCTAAATATATATATGGAGACCCCCCCCCCCAATCAATGGGAAAATCTGAAATTTAGATGAAATTTTGCTACATGAATAGTAGAAACTGTAAATAAAAAATACCAAATTATTAAGTTGAAAAATTAAATGCAATAAAAAATGAATTTATAGCTAAATGCCGAAAAATATAAAGAAAGACCTGTTTTGCTTTTTAGACATTAAATAAAAACGATTTATGTGCTCAATGTAACTTGTAAGTTGTGTTAAAAAGAAAGATAAAAACTATTACGTTAAATTTTGCAGTTGAATACACTGCTGATGATCGGTGATGCCATGAAACTGGAGTAAAGTGTAAAGCTAAGTTGATGCTCTTATTATTTATTATACCAAGTCTTTTACTGTCAGTGGCATCATTTGTTGTTGACACAGACGGTTAGGTACTTAAGCTACTGATCGTATTTTTATATAACCAGTTGTTCAAGTTTCGAATCTCGGCGTGAATACACTTGCTACGTCTGGCCCCACTGATGAATCATAGACGATGAACAGCTGTCTGTGGATGACGATATAAAATATTTATCTAAAATTCAATAAATAAATGAATAATATATATATATATATATATATATATATATATATATATATATATATATATATCATGTATGATTTGATATAAATAACACATGAGACACCACGTCTGAAGATCGTCGAAAACCGTAAAACTGCAGTCATTAAAAGCATTTTAATTGATATAGCTCTATGCAATAGGATATCGATCACTTTATTTGTGCAAGATCTGTTTATCGATATCTATTACTTTTGGGATCCACGGTTCGAATCATTTGGCCGACGGAAGAGTTGTATATATATATACACTCATAATTCTTGGTAAAGATAAACATATGCATATGTGGATATTAAAATAATGTTTATTAAAAATAATTATATATATATATATATATATATATATATATATATATATATATATATATATAGTTATCCAAAAAATAGCTGTTTCATCTTTGCAAGACTCATCAGTGCGACCAGACGCAACGAGATTTGAAATTGGGACGCTAGTTATTAACCTCCGGTGCCCATTGTACGCACACAGAAACACCTTCAGATACGAAAAAAGCAAATACGGCACTTGCGACCCGGATATGGCAACTTAAAGATGAAAAGACACCCTTCACCATCAAATGGAAAGTAATAGAGAGAAGACCACCCTTTTCTCCAGCCATAAATAGATGTCTTCTGTGTGATGCAGAAAATATCATATATTAAGCGTTATCATTGACCCAAATACAATCTATTTGACTATTAGAGATGAAATCTTTAAGGGATGCATCCACAGGAGACAAGCACTACATAAAAGCCTAGCACACCCCCCCCGCCCCTGCCCCAAACATAACCCCATAATTGCCCCACTAAATACAGACTGCCATTCCGGAAAATTCCCCCAACTATCACCTCTCCTAATTATAAATAAAAAAAATAGGAATAAATATCTTAATCGGCCCACATCCACACCCTTAAGACCAATAATTTACACCACGTAAATATGAAATAATAACTTTTACAATAATAATTTTCCAGTTATTAAGAGGGTTACACCCCCATTTCACACTATTATTACTTCCATCAGTGTCCACTATATCTTAGTTAAAAGTGTTAACCTCCCATATCTCCTAAACAGATGCAATCTCTAAACCAGACTTAATCAGTATACCGATCACTATACCTTAGTTAATAATGTTAAATCCCGAATACAGAATCATTCAAGAACCCTGGAGAGTTACTGCCCTTAGACCGATTGACAAGCTGCCAGGACCGGATCCAGGTTAAATCTTAGTTTAAATTCCTTTTGGATTGATTTAAAGTCCTTTAATCCAAGCTTTGAATTTGAATTTAATGTGTTTTTTAACTCTTTTATTTTTTCATAAGTATAATCCTTAAACCCATTTCCTCTCCTTAACATTCTCTAGAAGACACATAATTAACCCTCAAAACAGTAACGGCCAAATATACGGCCCTTATAAACATTGACTCACAGGATTTGTATAGAAATATTTTTTATTTTTTTATATTTTTAGATCTTTTCCATTTTTAAATCTCAACTGTTACATTTTAACCCCCCTTTTTTTCAAATGTTATTAAACCTTCCTAACACTAATTTTAAACAAATATACATAACACTCTAAAGCAAATAACGCATCAAAACGAGAGTGACACGTGAATTCACATTTCTGAAACAGGTGACAACATAAGCTGAAGAGAGCCGAGTGGTTAAGTTCTTCTGAACTTGAAACCGACGGTACTAATGTTGTACTAATTTTTCTGTACCAAAAAATAAATAAATATTACGATCTTAATTTTAATTTTCAATTAATCGAGCACTCTACTGGGATTTTTCATACTATATTACAACAGAAGTATATATATATATATATATATATATATATATATATATATATATATATATATATATATAAAGAGGTGTACTAAAAGCGAACTTTTAGGAAAGGTAAAACCCTATTGTGAAGAGTATGCAGCTCAATATCCAGGATAGAGCAGGTAGAAATGAAGGAGAGTGGAAAGGAATTAGAGAAAGCAAAAGCCAAATCAAAATTCAATTCAAAAAGTTCAAAGCAAGGTACATTCCGCAAAAAAGGCAATTTATTCAAGTTAAATTTTCCTTAAGCCAGGCTTTTCAAAGATCAAAATCTTATCATCAGAGGAAGTCGCTGGGATAGATAAGTTTCCTTCCCTACAACTTTTATTTTATTTCATTTTTTCAAATTTTAAATCTTGGCCATTGCCAACTTATCTATCCCAGCGACTTCCTCTGATGATAAGATTTTGATCTTTGAAAAGCCTGGCTTAAGGAAAATTTAACTTGAATAAATTGCCTTTTTTGCGGAATGTACCTTGCTTTGAACTTTTTGAATTGAATTTTGATTTGGCTTTTGCTTTCTCTAATTCCTTTCCACTCTCCTTCATATATATATATATATATATATATATATATATATATATATATATATATATATATATATATATATATATATATATATATATATATATTATATATATATATATATAATGGGATGTCTACGTTCCGCCTGTAGGGCCTTTTGGTCTCGGTCGTTTCGCAAGCTTGTAATTTGTCGCCAATTTCTTTTATGGCGTAGCGTTTCAGCCACAAATGCACCGAAGAGAAAATGTGTGGCAGATCTTCGTTTCTGGAAGCCGAGTAAACAACATCTTCCAATGCCATTGATTCGTGCGTACTCGTTGAACCACAATTTGAGGAGTTCGCGGGGTTCGGGGGCGTTTCGAGGCTCGAATCAGCGTCCGCTTAAAAACAACTAATCAACCATACCCAACGATAATGCACTTTCTGCCCCATCTGTTATAGTCGCCCTGGGCTGTCATGTACAATAGACATAAACTTATATGCGCCCATCTATTCTGAATATAGCGCATTCAAGCTCACGCATTTTATGTAGATACAGGGTGAGACCCCAATGTCACCCTTGGAATTGTTAATAAGTTTCACAGTCGTTTCCGCGATGTAATCATATTTTGAAGAAATCAACTTCAGTCGATGCCTGACTTGTCCACCAAGTTTCAGTCATGAATGCCAAACATTTTTTGTCGCTATTCAATTATATGCACACCTGGATACGATGTACAAAATTGTCAATAACTCTGACATACCGCTCTCTCTCTCTTTCTCTCTCTCTTTTTCTCTCTCTTGCTCTCTCTTTTTTACTCTTTCTCTCTCTCTCCCTCTCTCTCTCTCTCTCCACTGTTATGATTTCGGCTTTGATGGACCTCTTCAGTCCACAAATAGCCTGGAATAGTTTTGATATACATTGTCTTTTAGATAATCTAATAGATAACGATCCTGAAGGGAAGATACGGGTTGTGTAAGCCTATTTACCGAAGAGACGATTAGCAAAGTGTCCCCCATATAATTGGACGGCGATAAAACAAAGACGGTTGAACATTCATGATTATAACCTGGTGGAAAAGTCAAACATAGACTGACGTTTATTCGTACAAGGTTGCATAAAGAATTGTGAATTTTATTGACGATTCTATGGGTGACTATATGTTCATTGCGTATTCTAGAACATAAAATAAAACCTCTGACAAAAATAAAAATAATAATAAAATAACCTATTTTCAAGACTTAACATTAAGATACTTTTAAACTTCATCATAAGGCAAAAATATATATTGTATTTAGTAGATAGATACAATCGTTGCTTAAAGAAGAAACGCGTTCCATCTATTTTTAAAACCTCGTTTATCTACCCAGTATTTCAAAATACTGGGGATTAGTCTTCTGCATCCCGGTACAGACCGATCAGTCTTTAGTGCGTCATAAGCTACTTTAATCCGTGATAATGTTAGCGATTGTCAACTACCTCAGTAAACACAACTTACTTAGTGACAAGCAATACAGATGTTCGTCCTGCAAGGTCAACTGCTGATGTGCTGACGGTAATATCGATCGCATAGGATCAGCGAATCTATTGATGGGGCTTTGTTTATAGATCAATAGTTCTTGCCCTATCCAAAGCTTTTAATAGGGTCTGGCACAAAGGATTTCTTCACAAATTTGCCAGCTATCAAATCCTTTATACGCGGATCGGTTTCTAAAAATAGTTGCAAATGGGCAGAGGTAGAATCAATGCTTTAATATTTACGCAGACGACACACCTGTCTATGGCTACACCTCAACGAGCACTAGTGATCAAACCCTCGCTGATTCTCTCTCTTTGGACCAGGAGCATTTGCAGAAAATGTCTGATTACTTTTAACGCCTCTAAAAACAAACTTTTCTCGTTTCACCATCAACGACTTTTATCGCTGTTTTGCTGCTATCGAAACGAATGCCCCTCTCCTTGTTTGATAAGTTCTTAGAAGTGACTTTCACCCCACACCTAAAATGGAAGTTGTATTTCCAGTCTGTTACTAAGCTCGCTGGGAAAGTGGTTGGATCATTCTACCACTCCAAGTAGGTGCCGCACAGAGCACTTTTTCCTGCCTTCACAAAGTACAAAATCGACTTCGAAATCTAGTGAGGGGGAGACATCCCTTCTCTACAACCCCTTTCTCACAGAAGAGACATTGCCAGTCTTTCTCTACTCTATCCTTATTTCTATGGAAGATGCTCAACTGCTGAGCCCCAGTCTTGGGTTCGTCCTGGTAAGTCATTCACAGCAAGAAACTCGTCTTGCTACACAACGAAAAAAAAAAAAGATGTCCTTTCTCCCTCCATGACCGAGCTTCTTCCCGTCTGGGGAACACTTACCAGGGGACTGCTTCCCTGTTGATTACAACTTGGTCTTCTTCAAATCCAATGTCAACAAATTCTTGTCATGAGTGCTCCATAAGCAACAAAACGCATTTTATACCATTGATTAATGTTAGTACTCCTATAGTGCTCCTCATCTTTCAACTTGCAATTATTCCCATCTTATTAACCTCATTCTCGAATGTCTCTTGGCTTTTATCCCCAATAGTAAAAACAATAACTCGGTCCCTAACCCAATTCTACCATCTTACTGACCTCTGTGTCAAATTTTCGGCCAAATAAAGCGATGTTTTTTATTCATTTATTTTATTATTTGTTTTAAATATACAGCTCTACTTATTGAGCACTATTATATACACATAATCCATCGGATTCTTTATTAGACGTTTATGGACAAAACTACATCTGGAATACTAGAGATAGGGTTCGAGTTCTGTTGGAGTTACTGCATCACTTTCATTAATACACCTGAGAAGGTATGAATATATATCCTCCAGTTATTTATTAAATAGTACTTTGGTTGTACAACTAGTCTCGGAGAAGGAACACTCCGAAATAACACCAGAGGTATCTGCTTATCCCAGCATTATTTCCAGTCGTCTTGGACTTCTCCTTGCCCCAGTACTCGAGTAATGCTGGTTCAGAGGAGTTCCGGTTGGTGATTGCACAACAATTGCTTCATTGTTTTACTCCCTACACAGGTAATCTCACAAGGGATATCGATTGCCTCTCGAGATTGAAAATAGGCCTTTGATATTGTAAATTTCGACGATGGAAGAAACTCGTCTTCTTCTCCTCTTGTCGTCCTCAAAACAATTCCTCGCGTTGTGCGCACGACGTCAACAAGAATAAGGACACAAATCGCCACCAATGTGAATGACGTCACCGGGTCATCGAGTGCACCTGACTCGTTAAGGTGCTGTGTTTCCGATTTTCTATAATTACCGACAGTGTCATGGCGCGGCGGCGGTGGTTTTGTGCTACAGCTTTTGGTAGAGTCGTGGAGGACCGGCAAATAGAATCAAAATCACGTATGGCTTTCTTTTTTAGCGTCGGAAATAGGCTCGCAAGAAGAAAACCTGTCCCGACTATCAATAAAGCGGTTGGATTTCGAATCTCAGTTTGAAGATGACACACACACACACACACACACACACATATATATATATATATATATATATATATATATATATATATATATATATATATATATATATATATATATATGTAAAGGAGTAAGGCTACCAACATTTGTAAAATGTTTTTTTTCAACATTTATTTATTATTTTGTTGTTTTATCATTTTATAATTATATATATATATATATATATATATATATATATATATATATATATATATATATATATGTGTGTGTGTGTGTGTGTGTGTGTGTGTGTGTGTGTGTGTGTAGCATTTATGAGTTATAATAACCATCGTGACCTTTTTAATTGACCCAAATAATCCGGACGGAAAATTCCTGACAAGAGATTCCTGACAATGCTGTTAAAATCAAGCCACACAATTTGTAATTTCAAGCTTCAAAATTTGTAATTTCAAGCTTCAAAATTTGTAATTCCAAGCCTCAAAATTTGTAATTTACAGCTTCAAATTTTTTTATTTCAAGCTTCAAAATTTGTAATTTCAAGCTTTAAAATTTGTTATTGCAAGCTTCAAAATGTGTAATTTCAAGCTTCAAATTTTTTTATTTCAAGCTTCAAAATTTATAATTTCAAGCTTCAAAATTTGTTATTTCTAAGCTTCAAAATTTTTAATTTACAGGCTTCAAAATTTGTTATTTCAAGCTTCAAAATTTGTAATTTCAAGCTTTAAAATTTGTTATTGCAAGCTTCAAAATTTGTTATTGCAAGCTTCAAAATTTGTTATAGCAAGCTTCAAATTTGTTATTTGAAGCTTCAAAATTTTTTATTTCAAGCTTTAAAGTTTGTTATTTCAAGCTTCAAAATTTGTAATTTCAAGCTTCAAAATTTGTAATTCCAAGCTTCAAAATTTGTAATTTCAAGCTTCAAAATTTGTAATTTCAAGCCTCAAAATTTGTAATTTCAAGCTTCAAATTTTTTTATTTCAAGCTTCAAAATTTGTTATTGCAAGCTTCAACATTTGTAATTCCAAGCTTCAAAATTTGTAATTTCAAACTTCAAAATTTGTAATTTCAATCTTCAAAATTTGTTATTTCAAGCTTTATTTGAAATATAGCAAAGGTTTTCAGCGGTCAATTCAACCTGAATCCCAGGACCTTTCGGAATGTAAATATCATTCGGTTCTCTGCGTTTTTTTAAATTTTGTAAATCACGCCACCTGCCATCCCAATATGAAACATATTCCTTTTTAAAATGGTAAATGGAACATTTACGTTTCACTATTACTTCCTGACAATTCAATTCAAGGGATTCAAAATCAAAACAGGAACTGTGAATCATACACAAACAATTGAATTAAATGAAATCGTTTGGGTTTGCTGACCCCAATTTCTTTGACTAAATTATTCGATAAATACACCAGCAAATTCCTTATTGTGTAAAACACACACAGACACACGCACACACAGATACCCCCCCCACACACACATACATATATATATATATATATATAACCGACAACTTATGTCTGGATATCTTTTCGTAAGTCTTTTCCATTGTCCGAATCAGAATCTTAATTTCGGAGGGGAAAGTACTTGCGACACAAATGTTTTGGCAGATTCATCGGCCAATTTCCTCCGAAATTAAGAGTCTGATTCAGACAATGGAAAGTTGTCGGTTATATTTAACAACACTTGCCATCGAGAAAAGATGCTGCCTATATATATATATATATATATATATATATATATATATATATATATATATATATATATATATATATATATATAAGTACTGTGTGGTAGGGCAGGAAAAACCAGCAGAGTGCTCGATTAATTAAGAAATCCGAGATTTCGGAGGATTAAGAGCGTAAATATTTATTTATAAAATACAGAAATTCAATGTAACATCAGTACCGTCGGTTTCAAAGCGGGAGGTTGATCCCGATTATCGTCAGCTGATAAACATATTCAGGAATGGTGGGACTTATTCGGTCACGTCTGAGATCACCATCAAGATTACCATCAAGACAAACTTGGACCAGGTGGATTTCCTGGATTCCACCTTGAACCTAGCCAATAACACCCACAGACCCTTCCACAAACCTAATGAAACCCTGCAATATATCCACAAAGGTTCATGCCACCCCCTACCGTTTTTAAGAACCTGGTGAATAACATCAGCCAGAGAATTTCTAATCTGTCATCCAGCCAAGAAATATTCACACAAGCGGCGCCTTACTACAACAGAGCACTGAGAGACAGTGGCTTCAGAGAAGATATTAAATTCACACCCGCCAGAAACCCAGCACAAAGCAGACGTAATAGGGGGAGATCGATTATCTGGTTCTCACCTCCTTTTTCACTAAACACCAGAACGAGGGTAGGCCATGCCTTTCTCCGTTTACTCGATAAGCATTTCCCTCCCACACACAGCCTGCACAAACTCTTCAACAGGAACACAGTCAAGGTGAGCTATTCCACCGCCCCATCCATAAGGAAAATCATTTCCACAGAATCCAAGACACCAGACCCCACAGGATGCTCGTGCCATAACAAGAACGACTGCCCATTAGAGGGGAATTGCAAAGTCAGCTCCCTAATTTATGAGGCTAATGTTACAAGCCTCCCCAGCGGGTTAACAGAAAAATATATCGGAATGACACAAGGACCCTTTAAAAACAGACTATATGTACATAGGCATACATTCAAATACAGAGCCAGAGCCAACACCAGCCTTGCAACCCGAATATGGCAACTGAAAGACGACGGGACCCCATTCACCATTAAATGGAAGAACATCGAGAGAAGACCATCTTTCTCCCCAGCCATCAACAAGTGCCCCTTGTGCGATGCGGAAAAATACCACATATTACGAGCCATTATGGACCCGCATATCACCTGCTTAAACTCAAGAGATGAGGTATTCCGGGGCTGTATCCACAGACGCAAAGCACTCCTCATAAACTGGACTGACCGACACAATAATGACTAAGACAAACCCATCTCGCACACCCTGCCTTGACCCACCACTCTATTTCTCAACCCCATATGGCCCTTACCCCCTCACCTAACCCTAGATATAAACGCAATTCCCTAATTTTTTTATATCTCTTATTTTTTAATTTAAAAAAAAATTTTTTAATTTTTTTTTTTCATTTTTATTTTTATTTTTTCAATTTTTTTTTTTTTTAATTTTTTTTTCTTAATAACCTTTTTTTATATATTTTTAACATTTTTTATTTTTATTTTTCATTTCTTATTTTTTTATTTTTTATTAGTGTTTTTTTATTATTGTTTTATTATATTTTTCTATATATTTTTTTATTTTTTATTTTTCTTATATATTTTTTTATATATTTCTCATTAAGTTATCCACCCACCCCAAGCAACCCCAATTATTAGAATCAGACACCTACCTTCATCGATTAATTATCTCCCCCCTCCCCTCGACGACGAAGAACTACCTGTTTTGTAAACACCACCCCTTTGTAAACACCGACTTTAGATAATGCCATAGACAGCCGTTAAACAGACATCCAATTTCCATTAGACTTCTCCCGTGCCGGACCCCTTAAATATTTGTTCTTTTTAATACACCCTTAGAGCCCGATCCACTATCAACAGATTCGTAGCAGGCCCTTTCGGGCCGTCAACAGCCGAACCTGTTGATAGTGAATCGGTCAGTTAGATCCGAGGCTCATTTATCGTTCTATATTTTTTCTATAGTACTTCCATATCCTCTACTTTCCATAACCTCCGTTTTAAGTCATCTAACCTTTAAAATTTTCAAGCTCCCCAAATTCATTCCCTTATACCTCTCCACACTTCACTCAGTATTACATTTTAGGACCCGCTTGACACCCGGAAACCGTTACACCAAATAGCCAGTGCTATTTTAATAACACGCTTATGCCTACAGTATTTTTCCCTGCCACGCGGGGTTTTTATTTTTATTTTTATTCTTATTATTATTTTTATTTATTTGTTTAGTTTTATTTTTATTTTTATCTTTTAAATTCGCCGGGCCACCACCATTATCATTATTTTGACTCTTATTATGCACAGTGATATTATTCCCTTCTTCCCCACTCTTACACTTTATGCTACGATATGGGGTCGAAAAGTTAGCGGCAGTGCCGAGCCTTAGAACCAACGGCTATCAATGTTTACCACACCTAGACCCTCCCTTCTCTCCCCCCTCCCCTCTGTGTCTTACCCTGCATCTCTACTTCGTCTTCCCCCTATACTTCCTGGCCCCCAAACCCCGACCCCTACCCTACAGAATTTCTTACACTTTTTATATATATTACAAAAAAACTTTTTCTTCTGCTTTATTTTAATTAATAACAATTCTATATACATTAACAATTTAAATATTAGAATCTAAATTTAACCCCTCATGCACACATATGTAACCCCCCCCCCCATTTTACACAAACCACGTCCTACGTGATCTCAGACGTAACCGAATAAGTCCCACCATTCCTGAATATGTTTATCAGCTGACGATAATCGGGATCAACCTCCCGCTTTGAAACCGACGGTACTGATGTTACATTGAATTTCTGTATTTTATAAATAAATATATATATATATATATATATATATATATATATATATATATATATATATATATATATTACATCATAATCGAACCATATTTTTTTTAATTCTGACGATTATTTTTTGTTTGGAAAAAAAAGAGAAAACATTCATTGTATTTCATAAACGCATCACACATTTTGAATTATAACGGCTATGGTTTGTTCGAAGAAAAAACAAACATTCTTTTGATGTCACAAACGCACCCAATATTTTCAAATATTGTACTTCGATGTTATTTATTCGAATCAATCATCCTGAGAAAGTCTTGACATAAAGACGAAACGTTGACGAATACATAAATAATTTTGGCTTTTCCTTTTTCATTTTCCATTTATATATATATATATATTTAGAGAGAGAGAGAGAGAGAGAGAGAGAGAGAGAGAGAGAGAGAGAGAGAGAGAGAAAGAGAGAAAGAGTAGAAATAATTAATATGATATGAGACATAATTAAATACTCAGCATAATAATAATAATAATAATAATAATAATAATAATAACAACAACAACAACAACAATAATAATAATAATAATAATAATAATAATAACAACAACAACAGCAACAACTACGATAATGATAATGATAATGATAATGATAATAATAATAATAATAATAGTAGTAGTAGTAGTAGTAATAATAATAATAATAACAACAACAACAACTACAACAATAATGATAATGATAATGATAATGATAATGATAATGATAATAATAATAATGATGATGATGATGATGATGATGATGATGATGATGATGATGATGATGATGATGATGATGATGATGATGGGAAAATAAACTAAAATTAACTAAAAAGTAACTAAAATTAACTCACATAATATAAGGATTTTAACAACAACAACAACAACAACAACAACAACAATAATAATAATAATTATAATAATAATAATAATAATAGTATTTATAACCATAATAAGGGGTATAAGTAATACTAGTAATTGTAATAATCGAATAGAATAAAGAGAATACGAATAAGATTACAACAATGGTAGTAATAATAATAATCATAGTAATAATAACAATAATGATTGATGAAAAATAATGATAATAAGAAAACAATAATGATGGAATAAAAATACATATGAAAATGGTGGCAAATGTAATAATAATAGTAGTGGCAATGGTAATAGTAATAATAATAATAATATCAATAATCATCTACACTAATAATAATATTAATGGAATTAATAACAACACCAAAAAGGTATCGTAATTATAATGTTAATGATAATAGAATAATTTTATGTAATAATCATACTGATAATAATATATGGGATAATATAATATATAATAAGTGAATAAATATGTTATCTATTTTTAGTTGGGGGATAGATATGTAATCTATTTTCATCTATATCAGGGGTCCTAGTGTTGTCGTGTTTTAGAGGGTTAATATTGCACGGATTAGGTTATTAATTCTAGGGAATTTGGTAGAGACTATAAAATGATGGGTTTAGTTATGGTTAATAGTTTTTAGTTTTTATTTTATTTTCTAATGGTAACATTGGTTCAAGATGTTACTGATAAGGTGTGATCTTTTGTGTCTACAGTTAGTTGAGGTTCCTTGTTTTTTGTTTAGAAGTTTACCTCTATCACTCAATCAAACTATATCCAGTCTTTCACTTAGTCATAGGTAACAGGATGAATATAGAGAACAACAGGTACTGGTTTTTCTAATGGTGTTCCATTTAACTATTGGTGATTGATTTTTCTTGGTTTGTTCCTAGTGGTATATAGAGAGTGAAGTTCTTTTTGAATGGTCAGAATTATTGAGTGAGCATTCATGTCCGGTATAGTATATCTTTCTTTGAAGGTATTACCAGCCATACGTGTATAGTATTTTTTCTGGGTTAGATTTTCTTTAGTTGAAATTGTAGCCTGGTAGACTATTTGGGGTGAAAGGCAATTTTGCTGCAGGGGGCATTCTGTTGTATTCACGCGGTTACTCTTAATACATATCGACAGCTTGCCAAATATTGTCTAGACATAAAAAGCATTGAAAATGTGCCACGGGGAATTGACCTTTTTATCTTAAACATGAGTTCACAAATGTTTACCTCAAGTTTTCGATTGTTTCAAATTTGACCACGTTACCTTCCAATTTTAAATTTTGAATTTCGTTTCTTTTTCCATTTTATTCTTTTCAAATATGATCTGAAGGGAATGATCAGATTTTCTTTCCACTATAACAGTTTCCAATAGCTGTTTATCGATAACATCGTTATCACAGTGTCGCGGCTTATGTACACGTCTGTATAAATAAAAATAATTATATATAAATATATAAAGAGAGAAATATATATATATATATATATATATATATATATATATATATATATATATATATATATATAAAGCTCTATTTTGATATTGAGCACTTTTTATAAACCCGGTTAAAATTCTCTGGATTACCACCCTGTGGATATTTTTCACCTGGATTATTACCATTATATATATATATATATATATATATATATATATATATATATATATATATATAGAGAGAGAGAGAGAGAGAGAGAGAGAGAGAGAGAGAGAGAGAATAGTAGGCCACATTCCATTGACCAAGATTTGATTCATTTTACTGTTAATATTTTCAAAACATTTTAAGGACCGTTTCGTTCACAGAAGAACATCCGACATTTGTATGCCAATCCTGCATCTTTCATCTAGGGACTCCTCAGAAACCAAAATGTTTTTCAGAAAAATACATAGCAAGGCCACAAATAAAAATTAAAAAAAACAGCAAACAACTCACATCTCGAAGAGAGACATGTATATAGCTACCCAGATGAAATATTGTCATACAAATATCGGATGTTCTTCTATGAAAGAAACGATTCGTAAAAATGTACCAAAGTCTTTGATTTGAAAAAAAAAAATGAACAGTAGAATGAATAAAATTTTGGCTACTAAGATTGTCTATTTATATATGCTCTGTTGTTATATTATATAATCATGGAACTTTTACCTTAAAAAGGTTAATCTATAAAGAAAATAGAAAGTATATGCACAAACATATTGTTTCCCACATCTCCCCCCTCTTTCCCCCTCTCTCACTGTATATATATATATATATATATATATATATATATATATATATATATATATATATATATATATATATATTGTGTGTATTTAGGCAGCATATTTTCATTTAGGCAAACATTATTAAATAACACGGAGTGGTTTTGTTTGATGCGACTTTTTTTTAATTTTTTCAATTTTCCGAATTGTCCATCTAATGTGTCGGTCAAATTGATATAAATATGATCCATGACTTTCTTGTTCCATTCTTTTTTCTTTTTTGCAAGTACTTTCGATTTGAATCGTCAAATCATCTTCAGGCGGTATTAGTTTTAGTGTCTTTACTGTTGTGCTCATTTTTTAATTATAACGGCAAGTAGTTTATATTTGAAAACGCGTCTGTAAAGTTGAAATGTACATGAGAGCGTGATGGCGTTCTACACATACGAGAGATTTAAAGTTTGACTGTTTAAACCGTTAAGAAATTGATGACGTTAAATAAAGTGCATACAATTCAAACGCATAACTACCTAATGGCTAAGAATTTGGTAATGTTAATTATTATGCTAGACACTTTAAAATGTTGCGACTAGTTTCATAATTGACATTATCAATTGTGGGATGTTTAGTTTTTATGTAGAGGGCTTCGAGTATTTTTAATTTTTTAATATTGGTAGCATGGTGTATTATTTTGGTATTGTTAACAAGGATGTTTCTATATTGGGAGGGGGTGCAATTATGTTTTTTTAAGTGTTGACATATAGAGCTAGTGTCGGAGAGATGTAGGGTGAGTCTTCGGGATAGTGTTGTGGAAGTGAAACCTATGTAAGAATTAGTTTTTGTTATTGTTGTCGGAGATACATTCTCCCATAGGGCATTGGAACTGATATATTACATTGGTTCTCCCTAATGTATTTTGGGTTTGGGAAGTGTTATTTTTACAACATAGTTTGATGTTTTCATTATGTTGGTGCCGCACCATATAAATTCGTTTTGTTCGAGGGGGGAATGATTTTAGAATTTAAAAAAGGAAAATACGATTTAATGAAACATAGTAAAATAGATGAAACCCCGAGGCGCCTTTCGACCTACTACTTTTCAAGGGAAAACGTCGGTATTTGTTTAAAAAAAAAACGGCAAATTTAAAACCAATAAATGGTATAATGAAGAAGTTCAACAGGTGGCGGGAGGGAGAGAAAAACAATTATATAAAAGAGAAAAAAAAATATGGGGTATATTAGTGCATGCATATATATGTATAAACATATATATACATAACCAAGCACAGATAAAATGATCACCCATCAGGAGCAAAGGAGTCTCCAAAGATCAACAGTCTGTGTATTAAGTCTCTCTGTCGGCATAGAGATGGCCGTTCAGTATTGATAAAAATGGCCTCGAGAATATCCAGATAAAATTTGTGACGTCCTCTATATAGAACGGAGAAGTTGTCGTCTGAATAGAGATCACAGCAACTCTTTTTACTAAGCAAATGTTCACCTATAGCTGACTCGTGTGCTTGTAGATGCGCGGATGGTGGGATGGGTTCATTTCGGCGAAAAGACCCTGACACGTGTTGGGCGATTCTAACCGACAATCGCTGGGTGGTCTTGCCAACATAATCAGCGTCACACTGACATTGAAAGCGATAAACTATTAAACTCAAATCAGTGGTTGGCAAGACATCCTTACGAAATGAAGGGAAAGCAGCACGAGTAGAAAATATAATGCGCATATTCGCAGCATTAAAGCAATGTGTCACAGAAGACGAAATTCTATCAGCAAGTGGTTAGCTGCTAGAACCCAGCTACGGAAGCTTATACTGGTAAGAAAAGAAGAAGGAGTACGCTTAACGAGATCGTCAAGGAATTGTATCTTTTTATCATTTTCCTCCTCCATAGTAAAATATAATGCAGGATGTATATGTATATATATATATATATATATATATATATATATAGAGAGAGAGAGAGAGAGAGACATGACAGACGTAAATAAACATCCTTATTATCATTAACGAAGAAGAATGTTGTCAAAGGGTCCTGATCGACATAGATGGGATAATATTAATTATTTTCCCTCTCTAATGAATTGGACAATCACTCGGTTTACATGGAAACACACACATACACCCATATATATATATATATATATATATATATATATATATATATATATATATATATATATATATATATATATATATATATATATATATATATGTGTGTGTGTGTGTGTGTGTGTGTGTGTGTGTGCACGCGCGTGTGTTTATATATATATCCACTGATATCTGAAACACGAAAAATGCCAATTAGTATAAAATATCGATGTTTCAAACTTTTTTCTTTCAAACTACTTTGTACATCTCCGAGTGCTGGCCTTCGACGAAGGAAGCAGAAAGAAGGCGGTGGAGACAAAGATCTTTTATTGGACTTCAGTTCTGACCAGACTGAACCATGTCAGAAGTTATGCCGATTTCCGACAAAATGCTGTAAAATCGGCTGTGCGAGTATGGACATGTAATGCGTACAAACGTCGACACCATCGCGAAAATGAGAACAGAGAATAGATGCCAGGCAGCGAGGATGGGCGAAATAAAGGTAGTTGGATACCTTACACTAAGATATGAAGATGGCCAGACGCAATCCTGACCAATTTATTGAGCAGGTATGATCGACGGAGAAATGTGGTATGGACTCCACTTCACGGGTTAAACACAAAAAAATTACAATCAAAGTTTGAAACTTTAAACACGTATGAATTATATGTTGTGTCTATTTACTTGTGTCATGCCTGTGTAAATTGCAAATAAACTTTTTTTTAAATTTCTACATGAGAAAAATAGCCAGAAACAATATTTTTTTACAATTAAGAACAGTTACATTTGACCTTTACATTTGACCTTTACGCACAGAGGAAATAATGAATGTGATAATTTCGATTGCACGCATGCGCATAGCAGATCGGTTAACGAAAAATGTTGTTTCTTTGACAAAACTCGGCACAGACGTCTCCATACACACATAAACAAACAAAAAAACAACACATTAAGCTCGAGTTTGATTGTCTGAATCAGAAAAAACGTGAGTTTGCAAAGGCAGTTAAATTAAAAATAATAATAAAAAGACAAAATCCCAAATTAGTCTCTTTCTGCTCGATATATCTCCCTCTGTGTCTATCTCTCTTTTCAGAGTTAAATAGAATAACTAGTTGTGGTGATGTTCTCTTGTTGGTTATAATGTACTATTCCAATGTGTATATTCTTTCCTATCTTTATTAATTTCGACTGTTAGAAAACAAAGATATATATATATATATATATATATATATATATAGAGAGAGAGAGAGAGAGAGAGAGGGAGTGTGTGTGTGTGTGTATGTGTGTGTGTGTGTGTGAATGTGTCTGCGTGTATGAGAGAAGCGAGAGTTGTAGATACAGTATGAAATAAGAGTGGGATGTCAAAAACATAGTGAGAGAGGATAAGAGTGATAGACAGAAACTTAGTATAAGATGGGTCACTTGGTCAGTTAATCGCAAATTTAAGCTAATAAGAACAATTAAAATCAAAGTTTTTTTCAAACATAACTCAATCCCAAAACAAAGAAATATTTTAGTATGTATTTTGTGTGATTAAAACTAAGCAGTAACGGGTTTTCATAAATACTATTTCAAACAAAAGCAACAACGAAAATGTATTTGAAACTTAAACGTGACAGAGCGACAAAATTCCTATTTCAAACTTAAACGTGACAGAGCGACAAAATTCGTATTTGAAACTTAACCGTGGCAGAGCGACAAAATTCGTATTTGAAACTTAAACGTGACAGAGCGACAAAATTCCTATTTGAAACTTAAACGTGACAAGGCGACAAAATTCCTATTTCAAACTTAAACGTGACAGAGCGACAAAATTCCTATTTCAAACTTTAACGTGACAGAGCGACGAAATTCCCATTTGAAACTTAAACGTGACAGAGCGACAAAATTCCTATTTGAAACTTAAACGTGACAGACCGACAAAATTCGTATTTAAAACTTAAACGTGACAGAGCGACAAAATTCCTATTTCAAACTTAAACGTGACAGAGCGACAAAATTCGTATTTGAAACTTAACCGTGGCAGAGCGACAAAATTCGTATTTGAAACTTAAACGTGACAGAGCGACAAAATTCCTATTTGAAACTTAAACGTGACAAGGCGACAAAATTCCTATTTCAAACTTAAACGTGACAGAGCGACAAAATTCCTATTTCAAACTTAAACGTGACAGAGCGACGAAATTCCCATTTGAAACTTAAACGTGACAGAGCGACAAAATTCCTATTTGAAACTTAAACGTGACAGACCGACAAAATTCGTATTTAAAACTTAAACGTGACAGAGCGACAAAATTCCTATTTGAAACTTAAACGTGACAGAGCGACAAAATTCCTACTTGAAACTTAAACGTGACAGAGCGACGAAATTCCTATTTGAAACTTAAACGTGACAGACCGACAAAATTCCCATTTGAAACTTAAACGTGACAGAGCGACAAAATTCCTATTTCAAACTTAAACGTGACAGAGCGACAAAATTCTTATTTGAAACTTAAACGTGACAGAGCGACAAAATTCGTATTTGAAACTTAAACGTGACAGAGCGACAAAATTCGTATTTCAAACTTAAACGTGACAGAGCGACAAAATTCGTATTTCAAACTTAAACGTGACAGAGCGACAAAATTCGTATTTCAAACTTAAACGTGACAGAGCGACAAAATTCGTATTTCAAACTTAAACGTGACAGAGCGACAAAATTCGTATTTGAAACTTAAACGTGACAGAGCGACAAAATTTGTATTTGAAACTTAAACGTGACAGAGCGACAAAATTCCTATTTGAAACTTAAACGTGACAGAGCGACAAAATTCCCATTTGAAACTTAAACGTGACAGAGCGACAAAATTCCTATTTGAAACTTAAACGTTACAGAGCGACAAAATTCCTATTTGAAACTTAAACGTGACAGAGCGACAAAATTCGTATTTCAAACTTAAACGTGACAGAGCGACAAAATTCGTATTTGAAACTTAAACGTGACAGAGCGACAAAATTTGTATTTGAAACTTAAACGTGACAGAGCGACAAAATTCCTATTTGAAACTTAAACGTGACAGAGCGACAAAATTCCTATTTGAAACTTAAACGTGACAGAGCGACAAAATTCCTATTTGAAACTTAAACGTGACAGAGCGACAAAATTCCTATTTGAAACTTAAACGTTACAGAGCGACAAAATTCCTATTTAAAACTTAAACATGACAAACAGACTGAAATGTTATTTCAAAGTAAAACGTGACAGATTGATTGACGGATCGAAGTAAAGCTGCAATGCGAATTCCTTCTCTGCTCCCTGTTTCCCTAATTCTACCTATAACAATGGGAAGCGTTTTTCTTCGGGGCGGGGTATCTTATATTTTCCGAACAAATCACTAAAGACGTGTATCATATATGAATAAATAATGTCACTGCTGGCACTGGGATTTGAACTTGAATTTCTAGATAATGAAACAGACAAACGACATTTGCTATAAATAGAGCTATCGAGCTCCTGACTGGGTTTGTTCAATTCCAAAATGATTCAGTCTGCGAAAGTCGGGTTAGGGTTGGACCTAATTTGAGACCGTCGGGAAGTTTCGTCCCCGAAAGAACGTTCAATTCAAACAAGTGAGGAAAAAGGATTTGTACTCGTAAATAAGACAGTGAACTGAATTAGGCTGACAGCTTTAAAAGAAAAGGAACAGCAACCGTGTCGTAATCTAACAATTTTACTTATGTAAGTAAAAAATAAATGATCTACAGAACGGTGGGTGTAAATAGTAAAAGGGAAATACATCGAAAAGGGTTTGTGAACTGGTGCTTCCACGGAACTTATCTTACTTGAAGAAGTGCCCTTTAAACATGGTTTACGCTTCGAGCCCCAATGTAATAAGTGCTGGCTCTTCTTAATTCTCACAAGTCACATTGTAATTGTTTTTTGACGGTTAAACAGAAAGGCAATTTATTTGGCAACTTAAAGGTAAGTGCTTCTCTTCTCGACATGACCAGTTTTTATTTTGTTTTAGGATTCGAGATTTTTTCGGCAATACAAAATGGTTGTGAATAAAGTAAAAAGTAAAGTGGTCGACCGTAGTCGAGGGCGACACGAAGGCTCCCTCCCTTTTTATTAACTACTACATCGAGATGTAGGGGAGGGCATCACTTCTTTCTCAGGATTACTCCATTTATCCTTGAACCTCATATTATAATGCAGAGTGTTTAACAAAGGCCATCAAGTAACATAGTGGGATGAATCGAACGAGGATTGAACCCCGGTTTCCCAGTCTATTAGCAAACACTAAATAGTAAAAGGTTGATATACAAAAATGCGTTTGCGAATGTGTGCTTCTGCGGAACTTATCTTAGTTGAAGAAATGCCCTTTTAATATGTTTCGCGCTTTGGGACTCAATGAAATAGTTGCTGGCTCTTCTGTAGTAGGAAGGCAGTCAACCGTTAACCAACGTCGATCGTAGTAATAGTCGTCGTAGTAGTAGTAGTAGTAGTAGTGGCAGTGGTAGTAGTAGTAGTAGTAGTAGAGAGTGTGTTAGAGATAGAGGGAGGGAGAGAGAGAGCGAGCTCTAAGTGTTTGTGTTTATATAGGCTTGCCCACCTGATCCCGAAGTGTGCAATGATAGGGTTCACCTTTTTTTCCAATGGACGCGACCCTTCAGCGGACAAGTGACCACAAGTACATTCACCAATTTACAAAGCTCCTTCTGGACCAGCCCCTACTTTGTCTACGTCACAGCCGAGTAGTGGCATACTGTTCAAGGTATGCCCTCCTCCCCATCTACCGATACTCTTATTATTATTCAATCTTATTTATAGTCTTTTCGTATGGCAGAAGTATGGAAGCGCAAAATAAGAACAATCGGCTTCTGAAAATTAAATAATGGTAGCAGAGTTCAGTTTTAACGTTTACAAAACCTGTGTCAGCATCGCATTGCCTGACTTCCATAAAAAAAGGAGCCAATATGTTATCTCCCCTTCTTCTATGGTGTTAATAAATAACACACTTGTCTTCTAAAATATCCTATTTTATTGCGCAAGACTATTCGCTTTGACCAATAACCAACCAATTAATTTTGGTGGTGTGATTGCGAAAAACCCTCTCTTTGAAATAGTTTCTACACGAAAAAGACGCATTTTACTCAATCATTCAGACGTTAAAGAAATTTTCTTTCATAGTATGCGATAAGTTAGTCTTTTAATTACGTCGCAAACGCACTCTGTTTGCAAGACATTTCTAGTATTATAATTACAATATATTTATCATTTATCTCTGTGTTGTGTATCTTTTCCTTAATTTTTTTCAACTCAACTTTCCAACGTTTTGCAAACAACCAATTCACTTCATTTTGCCAACAAATCACTGTACTACTAGCTCTGTTACAGTCGGGTAGTGGCGCCTGACTTAATGCAGTGTCTTCCTAATCTCTGTTACCAGGAAATGCGCCTAACAAGCACGGCGTTAGGATTTATAAAAGCCATGCACGGATTGACAATCGTTCGGACTACGTCCGATAGCTTTGAAGGACACACCAGAAAAATAATAAGATTTGATCCAAAACTCAGCACGTGAGTGGAACGAGTTTTCTTAGCTTCCGGGTAGAATAGCACATTCTCTAACTGTGCTAAAACGATTCAATAGCAATAATAAGGATTTAAATCCACGGGAAATAATCACCTGTAGCGACACATTTTCAAATAGTAATTTGATCAGGTCCGAAATGGAAACAGGATTCTATCGCTTGAGACTATAAATAAACATATTCTTAAGATAAAAACACATTCTTCTCTTGTAAACAGATTTATTTTTTATTGCATTGGCAGTTGAGACTTCTGGGGTTGGTGGTCCTCGTCCAATTGTTTTTATTCAAATGATTGGTGTGATTTCGCTTCGGTTCACGAGATGGAATGGCTATTACAGTGTGTCTCACTGGCGGTTGTGGTGCGTGAGGGTAATGCTTTCGCTATCATTGCGGCTGACAGGGGGATAACCTCCTCCCAAATATGCTTTTAGGAAACAAGTCTCTAAAGAAAACTTTGATTTGGAAATATTTATCACTATGTGTATATATTTCGCACTGGTTCAAAGCGATGTAACTTCATGTACCTGAACACCCAATTCGTAAAAATGTTATTTTGAACTTATAAATTAATATCGTATATCTCTACATTAATGCTAGAAAAGCAGAATTTATCAGCTACAAGTAAGAAGGAGAAAAAAAAGTTAAAAAGCGGCAACAACCTTAAGTCCGCCCAGTAATTTGTATACCCGGCAGCAACATACTGTCAGCGATAAGAGACATAAAAATGCACAAAATCATGTCCCGGGGTATCTTTGGTGAGTTTCGCATCATCTGGGAATCCTACCTTTCTGACAATCTTATAAGAGGGACTTTTTGAAACCACGATGAAATCTGTCTTGCTCTACAACTCGACAGCTTAGACACTAACGAGAAGGCAAGAAGCATTACTTGACGGAACGTTCACAAACATGTTGCGGGTTGCATTGGACATCAGCCGGAGGAAACACCGAACAAAGAATCGGCTAAATGGATACCTTCCTCATATCTCAGTTTCGTTAAAAGAGAAGGCTTCGGCTTGTTGATTACTCCTGGAGAAGTCAGAACTTGTGAGTGACACCCTCCTGTAGAATCAATTACGCGACAAAAGATCACACCTCCGTTGACCAAAGGGGGAGATCCTGGATGCCATTTGGAGGACCCGCCGAAAACGATCGACTGAGAGAATGAGGCAAGAGAATCCGAGAGAATTTTCGACTTGATAAATCGATTGATTGTTTTATTGAATTCGAACTCGGCTCGATTTTTTGTTACATTAAAGGTCACCGCTTATCAAGGCCCAAAGGTCACTCGAAGACAAGGGTTAAAAAGTTTGACTGGTGGACGGTGAGACAACATCGCGATCACCGGCACGATGGTTGTAGCAGGGCAGAAATTGATTATTTACGGGGACGGTTCAACAAGAACTTGTTTACTTTGGGCTTGAAGACAACCATATTGTAGTCGGCTAGGGAGCAGGCACGCGGCACTGTGTTCCACAGACGGCAGTTCTATGAAAGAAACTCTGCCCATGGAAGTTTCGTCTTGGTTACACAGAGGGAGAAAGGGAAATCATTGACAATGGTAGTAGTTAGGTGGGTTCTAGTTGTGAATGCTTTACACTTGTAAAGACCATAGCTTTGAGCTCAGTCCAGCACCTAACATGAAATTAACGATAGAGCAAAGAAAAACTAGCAATATCTCTCCTGTGAGAGACTGACTGTAGGGAAGAGAAGATGACATCCCCCACTAGATTTCGAAGTCGGTTTTGGACTCTGTCAATCTATTTTTTTCATGGATTTTTTTGTTTTTGTTTTGCAATAGGGCAGATTGTTGCTAGCTCAGTTGAATTCAATCGTTAAAGTCAGTTAAACATATCGTTTCAAGTTTTGTTGAATCGTTCGTTTTTTGGGTGAGGTGTATTTTGTCACAATTACTCAAGTGGTTTTTTATGTGTTTGGACTTGCCATTGCCTTTGTCAGGAGCTCATTTTGAACTTTTTTTTAATCCTCTTTTGCTATGTATTTGGATTGGAGGGTTTCCTATTAATACTGAATGCAACTTTTTCCTGATCAGCTTCATAGCTGAGATGAAAGACTGTGTATTTTCTTTCGCCTCTGCTGCGAAACGCGCGTAGGATGTATAGAAAGCATTAATTTGGGGGAAAATAGCACAATATAAACATATCAAGAGAAGTTTGTTTTCTTGTAAGACAAGGAGAACTATTTAATATTCGCTGATATATGTGGGTAAAAAGATCGGAAGAACAGAAAAAAACTGTGGTTAGGGTTAGGGTTAGGGTTACCCTAAGCCTCGGTGTAGCTTGATTGCCATAAATATATTTCCATAACTTACTATTTAGCTCTACTAACGTAGAAGTAAATACTGAAAACCGATGCATAAAATATTATATTCTGAACTGAACCCATTATTTAATCGAGATGGACACGTGGCGCAACGGATAAAGGCGTTGATTATTAATCAGTTTTAAGTGACAATCTTCTGGAAATTTATGATTCAATCCTCACTACAGGTGATAATAACTAAAAATAACATAATAATTAATTAACACTTCTACCCGGTCATGGTTGACGGAATGGGAACAATCTACCCCCGTGGATTGAATAAAGGGTTCAGTTCGAAATTCCGTACAAGTTCCCGAGTTCGAAATAAAAACGTCCCCAAGTTCGAAAAGATGCACTTGAATAAGGTTGGATGTTAGATCGGCCGAAACGTTGTAAATATAATCATAATAATAGAATAATATAGATTTGTATGTTTTGTAATTTTGCAGGAAACATTATTTTGGGACGCACTCATTGCAAAGTGTTTTTTTTCTTTTTAAATACTTGAATAATGACTTAAAAATAACATCCCCTCTTCTCTCTCTCTCACACACACACACAAACACACTAATACATATATACACACGCACTTGACATCCACACAAGTGTATATGCAAGTATGCACGCACTTTTCTGACCTACAATACTTATATTATGCTCTGATATTATCGTTATCTCCTGCGCCAGGCAGAAACGGGCACTTGTCCAGTTTTTATTTTCTTGAACAAGAGAGAACTTTGTTGTTCAGTGATCCTTGGAGTATTAGTAGTATTAGTAATAGTTTTATTAGTAGTTTTAGTAATAATAATAATAATAATAATAATAATAATAATAATAATAATAATAATAATAATACAAGTAGTAGAAGCATTAGAAGAATTATGAGTATAATAAGAGTAGTAGTTGTAGTAGTAATAAGAATTATGATTGTAGTAGAAAAATAAGTAGTATCAGATGTTAGAAAAGGAATAAGAAACAAAACGCAAAGAAATGGGATAATAACAACAATAACAATAATAATAACAATAATAATAATAATAATAATAATAATAATAACAATAATAATAATAATTACAATAATAACAATAATAATAATAACAATAATAATAACAATAATAATATTAACAATAATAATAACAATAATAATAATAACAATAATAATAATAACAATAATAATAACAACAATAATAATAACAATAATAATAATAATAATAACAATAATAATAATAATAATAACAATAATAATAATAATAATAATAATAATAATAATAATAATAATAATAATAATAATTCAAGCGAGGATGGTTCTCGGAGATGGAACTGACGGAAATCAGACAGAAGGTTAATGGCGAAACGGAGCAAGTAACACCACCGAAGGAGAAACCACAGGAAGAGGACGGGCAAAACATACACACTAAAACTGAAGAGATTGAAGACTACGGAATCACAGAACCAGGTGAGATAGAAGACTGCGGAACCACAGAACCTGCTGAGATAGAACTCAACGAAAAAGAAGCAAGTGAAGTGGAGAACATTAGACGATACAAAAAAACAAAACAACGATACAAGAAAACAAAACAAAACTCCCATCTCTCAGGAATGAAGTAGCGAAGAAGTTAAAAGCAGAAACAGAAAGAGTAAACAGACTCCTCACACACATCCCAACAGAAACTATTACAGACCTAAACAACTTGATATATGCAGGGGCAAAATCGGTAAGTATGAAACTAAGAAACGAAGAGAATGGACAAAAGAAAGGACCGACAAAACCTGGATGGAAAATCAGACTGGAAACCCAGATCACCAAACTTCGGAAAGAAGCTAAAACCGTGAACAGAAGGAAGGAGGACATGAAACGATTAAGAAGCAAAAATCAGAAACGCAAGGAAAAACTAAATGGGAAACATGAAGAAATAAAACAAAGGATAGCAGCAATAGAAGGAAGACTGAGACGATGCAGGTACAAATCAGAACAGAGCAAACAGAACAGGACCTTTGAAAACAATGAAAGCCAGTTTTACAAAAATGTAAATGGAGAAAAAACAACGACAGACCAACCGAACCCAGCAGAAACAAAACAATTCTGGAGCAAGATATGGGAAGCACCAAAAAAGCACAACAAGAATGCCCAATGGTTGAAAAACATGAAAGATGAACTGCAGGAAATCGAAGAAGGAACCGAAACAGAAATCAACAAAGAAACGATCAAGAAAACCCTAAGAAAAATGGCAAACTGGAGAGCACCAGGCCACGATGGAATACATGCATACTGGTTTAAAAAATTCACGACCCTGCATGAAAGACTAGCGCAGAAACTGAGTGGATGTATCCGCAAAACAGACGTACCGGAATGGATGACGGAAGGAAGAACAACATTGATACAAAAAGACCCCAAAAAAGGAATGACCCCCAGCAACTACAGACCGATAACATGTCTACCAATAATGTGGAAAATTCTCACAGCACAACTGAGAGAACAAATCTACCAATCCCTAGACAAACGTGGACTGCTCCCCGAGGAACAAAAAGGATGCCGGAAAGGACAAAGAGGGGCTCATGATCTACTATACATTGATCAAAAGACCCTGAAGGAGGTGAAGAGCAGACAAAAGAACATAACCATGGCATGGATTGACTACAAGAAAGCCTACGACAGGATCCCCCAAACATGGATAATTGAATGCTTAAAAATATACAAGATACCCGACAGGATTATTAATCTCATCCAGAAAGCAATGGAAACATGGAGACTAAAACTGACAGCCGGAGGACAATACCTGTCTGAGATAAAAATACAGAGAGGCATTTTTCAAGGAGACTCTCTATCACCACTATTGTTTATAATAGCTATTAAGCCACTCAACTACATACTCAGAAAGTGTGATGCCGGATACAGGTTTACGGATACAGAACAAAGAATAAACCACCTGGATGGCCTGAAACTGTTTGCAAAAAACAAAAAAGAACTGGAAAAGCTGATAAATACAACCAGGATATTCAGCCAGGATATCCAAATGGAGTTTGGAATAGAAAAATGTGCACTGCTAGAGATCAAAAGAGGAAAACTGGAGACGACAGAAGGTATAGAACTCCCCAACCAAGAGGAGATGAGGGCGCTAGGAGAACAAGATAGTTATAAATACCTGGGAGTTCTGGAAGCAGACACAATCAAATATACAGAAATGAAAGAGAAGATTGGAAAAGAATATCTACGAAGAACAAGGAAACTCTTAGAAACTAAACTATATAGCAGAAACCTAGTAAAAGGGATAAACACATGGGCTGCATCACTAATAAGATACTCTGGCCCATTCATAGGCTGGACCAAAGAAGAACTCAGGCACCTTGACCAGAGGACTAGAAAACTAATGACCATGCACAATGCATTGCACCCAAAAGACGATACGGACAGACTCTACATTAAAAGAAATTAAGGAGGTAGAGGACTGGTAAGTATAGAAGACTGTGTGGAAGACACCAAAAAAGAGCTGGAGAAATATGTAACCCAGAACACGGAAAGTCTGATCACTACAGCAAGAGACACCAGCCCAACAAACAACTCCGGAAGCACTGAACCCAGAAACAAAAAGACAAGAAAGGAAAAGTGGGAAGAAAAACAACTACATGGACGCTTTATAAGACTCACAAGCGATGAAGCCAATGAAAACAGCTGGGCATGGCTAAGAAAAAGACACTTGAACAGAGAAACGGAATCTCTGCTGACGGCCGCACAGAACAATGCGATTAGGACAAACTTTATTAAAGCAAAGATAGATAAAACCCAGGAAAACAGCAAATGCCGATTGTGTGGACAAAGAGACGAAACGATAAATCATATAATAAGTGAATGCAGCAAGCTAGCACAGAGGGAATACAAGAACAGCCATGACAGCGTGGGGAAAGAAGTACACCGGGAAATGTGCAAACAACTGAATTTCGAATATGCAAAAAAACGGTACAAACACAAACCAGAAACTGTACTAGAAAACAAAGAACACAAAATCGTATGGGATATGAATGTACAAACAGACAACCCCATAACAGCAAGGAGACCGGATATGATAATAATCAACAAGAAAGAAAAATCCTGCAAAATCGTAGACTTTGCCGTTCCAGCAGACCACAGAGTGAAGATCAAAGAGACAGAAAAAAGAAGCAAATATACTGAACTTGCTAGAGAATTGAAAGGAATATGGAACATGAAGAAAGTCAGTATAACACCAATAATCATAGGAGAACTAGGAACAGTCCCCCAAAACATGGAAAAAAGACTAGGAGAAATAGGAATCAAAGGGATAACTGAGACCATACAAAGGACAGTAATGATCAAAACAGCTACAATCCTGAGAAATGTCCTCGAATGCGGAAACCAACCCACATAAGCAACGAATGGGAACAAACACATGGAAGCACAAGAAAACAGAACCGAGGAAAATACAACCGCACGAGAGAGGCGGAAGCATAGGCTGACGACACGAAAATTATGGACAGAGGGTCGAGGAGGGAAAGCGCAAACCAGACCTCCACTGGAAGAGCGCGGACAGCTCTGGGACCTTGGGGAGGCTTGTTGCCACTCGGGCCCCAGATAGGACCAATGGGCCTTATCAGCGGGAAATCGGTGGTAGGTGGCTGTTGCGATACCGCAAGGTCATCAGCGGTGATGAACGAAAAGAGGCGGAGCATACTGGAAGTCTGAGGAGACTTGTTGTCACTCAGCCTCCAGGGAATACCACAAGTTATTGGCAGTGGGCGATCACTGACGATGACCAGTGTGATAACTCCTAGTGAGTAAATAATAACAATAATAATAACAATAATAATAATAATAACAATAATAATAATAATAATAACAATAATAATAATAACAATAACAATAACAATAATAATAATAATAATAATAATTATAACAATAATAATAATGATAACAATAACAATAATAATAATAACAATAATAACAATAACAATAAAAATAACAATAATAACAATAATAATAATAACAATAACAATAATAACAAAACTAATAATAAGAACAATAATAACAACAATAACAATAATACTAATAACAATAATAACAACAATAACAATAATAATAATAACAATAATACTAATAACAATAATAATAATAATAATAATAATAATAATAACAATAACAATAATAATAATAATAACAATAATAACAATAACAATAAAAATAACAATGATAACAATAATAATAATAACAATAACAATAACAATAACAATAATAACAAAACTAATAATAAGAACAATAATAACAACAATAAAAACAATAAAAAATGGAACGGAAACAGAAATTAATGAAGAAAATATTAAGACAACACTAAAGAAAATGGCAAACTGGAAAGCACCAGATCACACGATGGAATACATGCGTACTGGTTCAAAAAATTCACGACCCTACATGAAAGGCTAGCACAGAAACTGAGAGGATGTATCCATAAAACAGACGTACCAGAGTGGATGACCAAAAGAAGGACAACGCTCATACAAAAAGATGCCAAGAAGAGAACGACCCCAAGCAATTACAGACCAATAACCTGTTTACCGACAATGTGGAAAATCCTAACGGCACAACTGAGAGAGCAAATTTACCATTCCCTGAACAGTCGTGGATTACTTCCCGAGGAACAAAAAGGATGTCAGAAAGGGAAAAGAGGGACGCATTATCTGTTATACATAGATCAAAAGATCCTGAAAGAAGGTAAAAGCAAGAAAAGGAACATATCTATGGCATGGATTGACTACAAGAAAGCGTACGACAGAATCCATCAAGCATGGATAATTGAATGCTTAAAAATATACAAGATACCCGACACGATTATTAATCTCATCAAGAAAGCAGATGAAGATTAGAACTGACAGCTGGAGGACAATACTTGACGGAGATAAAAATACAGAGAGGCATTTTCCGAGGAGACTCCCTATCACCACTACTGTTTATCATAGCCATGATGCCACTCAACTACATAATCAGGAAATGTGATGCCGGATACAAGTTCACAGGCAGAGAACAAAGAATAAACCATCTCATGTACATGGACGACCTGAAGCTATTTGCAAAAAGCAAAAAGGAACTGGAAAAGCTAATAAATACGACCAGAATCTTCAGTCAGGACATTCAAATGGAATTCGGAATGGAAAAGTGTGCATTGCTAGAGATTAAAAAAAGGAAAACTGGAGACGACTGAGGGCATGGAACTACCCAACCAAGAGCAGATGAGGGCGCTAGGTGAACAAGTCAGCTATAAATATTTGGGAGTTTTGGCAGCAGACACAATCAAATCAACAAAAATGAAAGAGAAGATTGGAAAAGAATACCTGAGAAGAACAAGAAAGCTCTTAGAAACAAAATTATATAGCAGAAACCTAAGCAAAGGAATAAATACCTGGGCAGTATCACTAATAAGATATTCTGGACCATTCATAAGCTGGACTAAAGAACTCAGGCACCTTGACCAGAGGACTAGAAAATTAATGACTATGCACAATGCACTACATCCAAAAGACGATACAGACAGACTCTACGTGAAGAGAAACGAAGGGGGAAGAGAACTGGTAAGTATAGAAAACTGTGTGGACGACACTAAAAAAGAGCTGGAGAAATACATAAACCAGAACACAGAAAGACTGATCACCACAGCAAGAGACACCGTCCCAACGAATAACGCAGGAAGCATCGAAACTGGACACAAACAGACAAGAAAAGAAAAATAGGAAGAAAAACAACTACATGGACGCTTCATAAGACTCATGAGAGAAGAAACCAACGCAAATAGCTGGACATGGCTAAGAAAAGGAAATTTGAACAGAGAAACGGAATCTTTACTGATGGCTGCACAGAACAAAGCGATTAGGACAAACTACATTAAAGCTAAAATAGATAAAACCTAGGGAAACAATAAATGCAGACTGTGTGGACAAAGAGACGAAACAATAAATCATATAATAAGTGAATGTAGCGAACTTGCCCCAAAATAATACAAGAACAGACATGACTGTGTTGGGAAAGTAATACACTGGGAATTGTGCAAACAATTGAATTTCGAATATGCAGACAAATGGTACAAACATAAACCAGAAACAGTACTGGAAAACGAAAAACACAAAATCCTCTGGGATATGGATATAAAAACAGATAAACTCATACAAGCAAGGAGACCTGATGTTATTATAATAGACAAAAAGACTTCGCCGTTCCAACAGTCCACAGAGTGAAGATCAAAGATACAGAAAAACGAAGTAAATACACAGAACTAGCAAGAGAACTGAAAGGAATATGGAGCATGAAGAACGTTAGTAAAATACTAATAATCGTAGGAGCACTAGTCACAATCACAAAAAAACTGGAGAAAAGACGAGGAGAAATTGGAATCAAAGGGACGATCGAAACCATACAAAGGACGGCAATGATCAAAACAGCTGCAATCTTAAAGAAAAATCCTCGAATGCAGGAACCAACACGCATAAGCTATAAAGGGTAACCAGTCACAAGGAATTTACAACAGGAAGAAAACAAAACCACACGAAGAACACAATACGAACCAAGGAACAGAAACTGCAAGAAACATCACTTCATATCCCCCCCTCAATAAATTACACCGGCCTCAGCTATCACTACACAAAAATGAACCAAGAAACAGAAATTACAAGAAAAACTATAAGCTCCTCCCTCTCTCCCTACCCCACCAAAAAAGGAAGAAAAAAAGGAAGAAAAAGAGAAATTGAAGAAAAAATTAAAAAGAATTTAAAAAAAAAAAATTTAAGAGAAAAGGAAAAAATTAAGGAATTGAAAGGAAAAAAAGGAAAAAATTTAAAAATTAAAAGAAATTGAAAAAATTTTTTTTAAATTTAAAAAAAAAATGGTGCCGGCCTAGGCTGACACCAGACAAAATATTTGTAGAGGGTCGAGGAGGATGAGAAGACCGAGGAGGGACAGCACAAACCAGACCTCCACTGGAAAAGTGCAGAGAATGGTGGGACCTTGGGGAGGCTTATTGCCACCCAAATCCCAGAGAAGACCAATTGTCCTTACAAGCGAGACATCAATGGTAAGAGGCTGTTGCGATACCGCATTGTTATCGAAAAGAGGTGAAGAATACTGGAAATCTGGGGAGGCTTGTTGCCACTATGATTCCAGGAAATACCACTGGTTGTTGTCGGTGAGCAATCACTGACGATTATCTGTGTGAGAACTCCTAGTGAGTACAAATAATAATAATATAAATAATACCAATGATAACAATAATAATAATAATAATAATAATAATAATAATAATAATAATAATAATAATAATAATTATAATAATAATAATAATAATAATAACAATAATAATAATAATATAAATAATAATAATAATAATAATAATAATAATACTCCTCCTCCTCCTCCTCCTCCTCCTCCTCCTCCTCCTCCTCCTAAGGTTACATAGCTCCCGAATCGAAAAGGGGCGGCAGTTCTCTAAAACAACTGATCACGGTTACCAAAACGGGATTTGTTACATTACATGTTCGGAATGACGACACCCCGTGACCAACGCTTCCAACAAAATCAAATTAAACATTTTTCGTTAAGCACATTTTACCTATATTAAACATTTTTCGTTAAGCACATTTTACTTATATTAAACATTTTTCGTTAAGCACATTTTATTATATAAAACATTTTTCGTTAAGCACATTTTACTTATATTAAACATTTTTCGTCAAGCACATTTTACTTATATTAAACATTTTTCGTTAAGCACATTTTTTTTATATTAAATATTTTTCGTTAAGCACATTTTACTTATATTAAACATTTTTTGTTAAGCACATTTTACTTATATTAAACATTTTTCGTTAAGCACATTTTACTTATATTAAACATTTTTCGTCAAGCACATTTTACTTATATTAAACATTTTTCGTTAAGCACATTTTACTTATATTAAACATTTTTCGTTAAGCACATTTTACTTATATTAAACATTTTTCGTTAAGCACATTTTACTTATATTAAACATTTTTCGTTAAGCACATTTTACTTATATTAAACATTTTTCGTTAAGCACATTTTACTTATATTAAACATTTTTCGTTAAGCACATTTTACTTATATTAAACATTTTTCGTTAAGCACATTTCTCTTTAAAACACTTTTATTGTTAAAACATTTTCACAGTTTATCTCTTCAGTTTTCAAATTAGATTCAAATTAAACATTGTTCACTTTAAACATTTTTTCTTTAAAACATGGTGCACTTTTTCTCTCCGTTTCAACTCTCAGTTTATCAGATTAGGACCCGAAAATGTTATGCACAAAAGTTACCTTACATTTTTTCTTTTGTCGTCCACTGGTCGTGTTCGCCATTTGTGCCGGCTGTTTCATTGAGTCTCTGGCCGTGATCGATGCTGGTGGTCTTTGATCTGTGGATAAACTTTATAGACAGGCAGGAGACAAACGCGGAGACAATTTTTCCTCAGAGAATTTGATTCTTTTATTTTGGACTTGGTTGTGGAAGGGTTTTTATCCATTCGGTTCTGCCATGCGTCTCATTCATACCTCTTGTGGGGTGCGACAATGCACGGGGATCTCTGCTGGATCTCCTTCGAGATCCAGCCATTACGACGAGCGACTACATCTTCGACTTAACGTTGTTTTTTTTTCATTTGAAGACACATAGAGAGGTCGAGCGTCCGGCTCGCTTCCAAAACCCCAACTCTTTCAAAAACCTTAGTTTCTCACGAAGAAGGAGTGACGTCACAGATCCACACGTGCGAGACTCATGCAAAAAGCATTTCCTTCACTACATCCGGCTATCACCCTCGCTATAATGACGTGTGTTTTCACCTTACCTTATTTTATTATGGCATAAAAATTAAACTGTATTTTACGTTAAATCACTAATATATATATTCTCTCTCTCTTTCTCTCTCTCTCTCTCTCTCTCTCTCTCTCTCTCTCTCTCTCTATATATATATATATATATATATATATATATAAATTTAAAAGTCATCCCCACACAATTATGTAAAATCTGAAAAGGATATTCATATTAAAAAATTATAAAACCTTACAATCGAAGGGTGGTACTTCCACTAAACAATATGATAATTATATTATATATTATCATTATACGTGTGTGTACAATACTTTTCCTACCTGAAGTCAACTACTTTTCTTCATCCTCGTAATTAAATAAGTATCTGTATTATTAACTATCTAATTTCAAACCCTGATTAATCCAACATATTTTATAACTAATTTACTAGTTCACTTAAAATTTACACCGCTTTAAAAGCGTGGAGGTCATAAGATAAACCTAACTTTATTATTAATTTTTAATTATTAATTTCTAGTTTGATTAAAACCTTAACCTCCAAATTTATTTGTTAACTTAAATCCTACTACACTACAATTATTTATGAGATTAATTTTGTACTAATCAAGGGATGCTTTAGTTTTTATGATATATTTTGAGGTTAATCATGGTGGATTTACTAGGTTATTACCATACTTATCCATAGCGATCAGATTGAAGTGCCTACAATTAAATCCTATCTCATCTCTCTGGTTGAACCATTCTTATCAGGGAACATAATAATAGCCAACTTCTCACAAAGAAAACAGGTGGAGTTGTGCAGTGTAGGTGTTGAAGTCTTTTTTTTAGAATGCTCCATTTAAGTACAGGTATTATATTCTTTTCTTGAGAGATAGTATGTATCTAGATAATGATCTGCCTGTTTCACTGTTTAGGTTATTAAGTGATATTTTGTGGTTTCTGTATCTAGCCTTAAAATCAGTACTAGTACCCCTATGTATTTTTTTTTAGTTAGGATTGTTTTCTGTGAACACAGTTCCTTAATACTCTATACTTTTAGTCAAGCACTTTTCCTGCAATGGGCATTCGCTCATATTTATACAGTTACATTGACTATTGTTGTTATTATTATCTTATGTGTTGTTAATTCTATTGTTATAATTATATTTCAACATCTGTCTATTATAACTCTTAATTATTTGTAATTCAACAGAACATCATAAATAACTTGAAATTTAACAGAAACACAACGGATTTTCAAAAAAAAAAACTTAAGGATGTAACAAAGGAGATTAGACCTTCGGACAAGCTGTTCATTAAGGCGGATAAAACAAGGAACTTTTACAAGATGAGCAAGACAAAGTACAACAAATTGGTAAATGAAAACTTTACGAATACCTACAGAAAAGCAAGAAACTGCGATATTGTACATGCAATTAACACAGATAGAAAAAATATAACAGATAAGGTACATATAAGTGACAGTATATACCAACTTAAACCAAAAAGAACTACAAGCCGTGTTTCTTAAATAAGCCTGCTACCAGATTGATCAACCCAACCTGAAATTGGAAAATCAGCAAAACCATCATTGAAAATTAAGAGCATTAAGAGAAAACTTAATCTTAACTAATGGATTAACACCACCAGTATTATTAATTGGTTCGACACAATAAAAGAAAAGACCATTGTGCTTTTATACAGTTCGATATTATGGATTATTACCCTTCAATTACAAATGAATTATTTCGCAACACCTTGGACTTCGCAATGGACCATACGGATATTACCAGAAAAGAAATGGATATTATATACAAGTGTCGGAAGACAGTATTAATCTTTAGTGATGAACAATGGATGAAAAAGTATTCTACGGATTCTTTTGATGTAGCTATGGGTTCGCTAGATCCAGTTAAAAAATTGGTGGGACTTTTATCTTATATAAACTTACGGAAACGGGGTGATAAGCGTTAATGATATAAGATTGTATAGAGATGACGGCTTAGCTATAAGTATAAATACTAATGACCCCAAGGCTGAAAGAATTAAAAATGTTTATTTACGAAATAATGAAGGATTTAGGGTTAAAATTGAAATAACAACGGGACTTAAGATCACAAACTTCCTAGATGTAATATTTAACCTTAACCAGGGCAATTAAAACCATATATGAAGGAGAATTACGACTCAATATATATTAATATATTGAAGCATCAACACACGAATTGATTAGTGTAGATTGTCACCAATTTTTATTTAATTTCATAAAAGCTCTACTTTTAGAAAAAAAATATTGTTATATTGTTGATTATGTCAATATATTCGAACTTAATATATATATATATATATATATATATATATATATATATATATATATATATATATATATATATATATATATATAAGAAAAATCGTGACTAATTTGATAACTTATTGATCTCGGGGTGTATTAACCGAATCAGGAAAATTGAGTTTGCAAAACCAGTCGAAAAGAAAAAAAACAAAATTATTTAATTTCTGCCGTTTGTCTGTCCCCCCCCTCTCTCTCAATCTCTCTCTCTATCTCTCTCTCCCCCCCCCTCTCTCTCTCTCTCTCCAGCTACTTGTCAAGTGGCATTACAACTTGTGATGATATTATTTCCGTTTGTGGATGTAAATCATTCTATTCTGATCTTGGGTTTTATAGTTAGTTTTATTACCTTTGACTATTAATAAACAGAGATAGATAGATAGATAGATAGATAGATAGATAGATAGATAGATAGATAGATAGATAGATAGATAGATAGATAGATAGATAGAAATTGTAGCGAGAGTGATAGACACTGTATAAAATATGATCGGGGCTCAAACTAGAGATAGTGAGAGAGGATGAGAGTGATAGACACAACTTTAGTAGAGATAGGTCACTTGATGAATTAATTCAAAATTATGGTTTATTATAAGAAATAAAATGGATATTTTTTCAAACATAAGGAATACTTAGCGGGTATTTTGTGTCATTAAAGGAATATAGAAACAGACGTTTATTAACTCAGATTTCATATTATAATAGATACAATTCATTTATCTGATTTTACCTGTCTATCTATCTTTCTATCCATCGAGCATATATTTAAAGAATTCTGAAATCTCCCAAATCTTTTGTTTAGGAAAATTCATGAATTCGCCATAACGCGGTGTTCTTGAATTGCTGCCTTGTGCTTTAGCAGGAAATATTTTGTAAATGAGAGTTCGCATCTGTTTCCAAAGACTGGTCATTTTTAACTGGTAAAATTTCCAAACATCGTTTTAGACATAGCAAACAACTTTCACTTTCATCTTGCCCTTTCAGCCCCCCCCCCCCACGATCGATCAGTCTCAAAACATTTTAACCCCATTTCGCCCCAGACTCCGCTATATCTCTCCACTCATTTTAAGGGACACCCTATGGTGAGATGTCAATTCCCCTTGAACGGAGCCCAAAGGGCGAGTCTATCGCTTCGAGGCCAATTTTCAAAGCCTTTGATGATCATTTCTTCCTTCTTCTTTAGCGGAAGTTTTTGTGTTGCGCATGTGCTGTGGGAAACCCGGCAGCTGCGTTGAGCTTCGATCTTATAAACACTTGCCGATTACATCGAGACATGGCCAAATAAATATATACAGGATTCGTAACGTATTTCAGGACATAATTATACGTATATAAAAATGACTCTTAGAAGCAGAAAATAATGTCTTTTTACAACAAAACGTTTTTAAGGATAAAAATAAATACATTGATTGTAATTTGATGCCTTAAAGTCTCCTTTAACTTCGATAACGGATTTATGTGAAATATTATTCGCCTACATGCAGATGGTCCTATAGAAATGAGACGATTTCCATTTCAATTATTTAAAACAACTTTATTTCGTTAACATATAAATAAAAGGATAATGAAAGAGAAGGGTGTTAGTGAATGAATACGTCCATGAGTATGGACGAAGAGGAAAAGTTAGAAAGTCCACGTGGGGTTAAATAAATGTCCCGTTAGTAGGGAAAAATAAGAGTTCATATATGAATGATATGTGTCAATGCACAGGCGTCGAAGTCAGGCAGTGTGTACGTAGTTATGTGTCTGTATGTATTATATTAAGTCCACGTGTCTGGCAGAAGTAGCCATGTTGAATCCTTAGAGCTTCTTGTCGAACCCCAGGTACAGACGGCCCAGGGAAGAGGGGGTTCTGTTGAGTCATAAGAGAGAAGTTTGGGGCTAGGTAGGAAGGCCGTAGAACGAGTCAGCTTGAAAGAGTGGAGCTGAAACTTCATTTTATCAACTTCGGTAGTGTACTCAGCTCGCGTGAGAGATCGCCTCTGATTGGACAAGACAGAAAGGAAGTTAAATGTGTTCACCAATCAGCGCTGAGCTTATGAATTACGCAACGATTCAAAATCGCAATGGCGGTTGTTGCTGCTAGTTGTACCGCTGCTACAATCCGTGTTCATATTGGACATTGCTCTAATTATGAAGACTTTTAGGGATTATTTAATGTTATGCGGATGCTCATTAAAATGTCTCCACGCTCCATACATAGTAGTTCAAAAGATTAAATCTTTCTGATGAAAATGACTTTGTATATTATGTCTTTGTGGACACCATTTCATATTGTTCCTTCCGATATTTTTCAATTGACCTCATTGATCTTCTAGGATTACCACAAACGGTGTGCTGTACTTACCAAATAAATTCAGGTATTCTAATGCCAAGAATATCTTTTACATTTTGATAATGGTGATACTATTCCATCTTAATCCATTACATCTTTGCGAACTTTGTAAAGATCAAGCGGCTTTAAAAAATGGTTCTAAATTGTTATATGCGGCCTTTATATCACGACAATTGTGTGCTTCTTCATTTCTTGTCTAATTATATAGGCTGCCATTGATAATTCTGAAATATAGAAATATTATCGCTATAGTAAAAATAAAGCATGCCCTCAAATACCTTACGCGCCCTTTATATAAATAAATAAAATACGATTTTCATTTTTATTGATTGTTTTGTTCTGCTTTCTATCGTTTCAAAAATATATTTTCTTTTTTCACCTTTTTGTATATATAGGTTGATTTCTGAACTCCAGGATTTTTCTTAATATTTCAGCTGTCTTCATCAGTGCCACGAGTGCCATGATTTGTATGATGTAAATCCTTCATTTGATTCTAATTTCTCCTAGTCTTCAAGTTTTTTTAAAAACTGTTCCCAGTGCTCCTAAAATTATTGATAGTACGTTAGTTTTTATCCTGTTCCATGTTAGTTTCAGCTCTTTGTACGGTTCAACGTATATTCTTATTTTTTGCTGTTCCCTTCAGCTTTACCCTGTGAACTGCAGGACAGTGAAATCTGCTATTTGGTACTTTTTTTCCATCTTTTTAACAATTAACAGCACGCCCTGTCTTCTGACTTGGATCAGTTTGTTCGTTTGTATTTCAATGTCATCCCAACAGATTTTGTGCCTTTCAATATCAGCTACGGTTAGTGGATTGACTATTTATCTGGATTTTCAAAGAACAATTGTTTGCACAGTTCCTTATGGACTACCATCCCAACCCACTCATGTTTATTTTTATATTGATTTTGAGCTAGCTTCCTTCATTAGCTTTGTATGTGGTTTACTGTTTCGTTTCATTGTCCACAAAGTTAACATTTACTGTTTTCCTGATCGCGTTGTCTGTGCGGTTGTCAGTAGCGATTCCGTTTCTCTTTTTAGGTGATCTTTCCGTAACCATATCCGTGTTTTTCGTGTGATCTTTCTTTGGTCAGCCTATGTCGTTTCATAAACGTTTTGTTTAATCTACAATGTTTTCCTTTTCGACATTTGCACTTAGATTAAACAATTGAATTTCACATTAAAAAGCTACTGTACCCCACACCCCGATAGGGTGACGTCACCAATTTTGCCGTTATTGAGTTCGGATGGTCATTTGGCACCGCTTAGGAAAAGTTGCTGTCTTGATGAAGTCCGAAGATGTCGAAGGGTCCTTGTCCGGCAATCACCACTCTCCCATGTTTTGATTAAAAGATCAGAGGGCAACTGTCCGGCGCTGATCAGCAACTTTGTACCACTGTGGAACAAAGGTTAATTTTTAAGCAGAATAATAAAAGAAAAGTAATTAACAAATCCGTCGGTTGGTTTTTGTTTAAGAATAATTATTTGGGTAAAAAGTTGTTCAGTTACAAGCAGTGTACTTTCACACTTCTTTCTTCTACTTTTGTGTTTCGGACCGGCAAATTTTAACAAGTTTTGGACGATTTTCGTTGTGCGATATCAACCCTAAGTTTGGGGTCCGTCTCTCAACGACGTGAAATCGGTTGGCGAGAAAAAGTGAGTTAGCGACACCTGTTATGCTTCGCCTTATATTGAGAACTAGTAGGGGTTAGCCGCGGCAAAAAATGTAACAATCTCTCTCTTCTTCTGTCGCCCCCTCTCCCCGTTTCCCGAGGCGGTCGTTCGCTATCGCCGCCCCCGTCACTCCCTGTCCTTTATCGACAAACAAGACCCTATTGTCTTTGTGGCATACGAAAGCCAGGTGGCACATGACAAATTTCATCACTTCATATAGGGATTTACAATCTCACAAAGTATCGAGAAAAGAAAACAACTCTTTCTTTCTCTTATCAACTGAAAGCTTTCTCATGAAAAACCGATAATATTGTCACAGTACAATTAAAATCAAAATATTTCCACATGAAATAAAAATGACCAATTTAAAATTATCAACTTTAAATTAATAGATCAAGTTCAAATTAAAAAGCTCAGCTAAAAATTAAGAAAGCTTAATTACAAATTAAGAAAGTTCAACTACAAATTTAGAAAGCTCAAATTTTAACTAAAAGATCAATTTTAAACTAACAAAGCTCAACATCAAGTTAAGAAAGCTCAACTACAAATTAAGAAATATCAACTTTAAACTGAAAAGATCAACTCAAATTAACAAAACTCAACTACAAATTAACAAAACTCAACTACAGATTAACAAAACTCAACTACAGCCGGCCATCTACATTTTCTGTCGCACATTGTCAGCTGACCTGGTTGGGGTGTAATCACTACGAATAACATTTTATACGGTTCCGAATCTTTTTCTTGTTGTTTTTCCGAATTCAGAGAAAACATAGCATGAACCGAAACGCCAAATATTAGCAGTACCAATTTATACATCCTGCTCATCCAATCTCCGAACAGACGATTAGAATCAGAATTGACCCCTGATAAATGCCATGAATATTTCTTTTTTATGTTGTCCACAAGGACCATAAGTATTTCAAACATACCCACTTTCCTAACAATTGAATTTACTTAACCATTCAGAGTCTCCCAGCTACTCTTCTTTATGAAATGCTAGCATGGTTACCCGGCGTTACCCGGGGCCATACACACCAAAGTAGATAAAAAATGCCCCCCCCCCGAAAAATATTTTCTGTAATCCAACCATATTTGGTACAAATAAACTTCAATCTATGCTTCACTTGTCCACCAAGTTTCAGTCTTTATTTTATCGCCGTTCAATGATATTCGGGGATACTTTGTTGATCGTCTCATCAGTAGAAAGTGGCATCATGAATGGCCTCCACATTCACTGAACCATAACCTAACATAATTTTATCTGTTGAGTTATAAACTATTTCTCAACTGAAGAGGACGACCAGAGCACAAATCAGGGCAGTGCCAAGGGGGGGGGGGAGAGGGGGGTCAGAGTGAGTAACAATTTTGCCTGTCGTCCTACCCAGGTGTGCCTAACATTGAACGGTGATAAAAAAAAATACGCTTGAACAATCATGACTGAAAGACCGAACGAAATGCTTTTTCACTTAATCGTGAATGCCTTAATAAAATGCTGTTGTAAGTTTATGTGTGACTAATAAACTCACTGTATAAAGTGAAATTCTTATTTGTGGACAAATTTAAAAATCACTTTTCTTTAATTAAGCGTATAAGAATGAAATCGGTAAACGATATGATAATTTTAGAACGTTTTCAAACGAATAAAAATACCTTGAGATCGTCCAGGATTTGAACGCGAGACCTTTCATACCTAAGCGAAAAATCATGCCAACGAGCCACACGATTTTTCTATCTTTTATTCACAAGACTTTGTACATTAAATAGTTTTTGAGTTTCGAAAGACTTGTGCTCCACAGTCTTGTAGATGTAATTAGAAAAACCTTAAGAAACACACACACACACACATACATCGTAAAACGAATAGAGCAGTCTTCGTCAGCTGATATTGTTTATATAAAGAGTCAACTTTCCTCTACTCGTGGTCTGTGCCTGATGCCATAGCGGTTAAAAAAACGGTCGATTTCCGATATCAGTTTGACGCACTTGCCTGTCTAAACACACTGAAAAACTGTGATACAGCGAAGCAGTCTGTCTGTTGATTAACTAAGTGTATTTTGTTACTTACGATGAGGGATAACTGGTGTTGTCCGGGGGGACAAAATAGTTCCTTTTCAAGCTTCTCGTTCTCTCTGTGCAGATCCTTAGTTTTGAATATTCCCAACTCTTCTCATTTTTATTTTTCCGTTGGCAGCGTGGGGGCATATGAAATGTTTTTGTTTTGTTGTGCGTGTACTAAAAGGCTTTAAATAAAAAATAATTAAAGTGGCTGAAATAGAAATTAACCGCAAACGGAAATATCAAATATCGCGGTGCCCTGTCCAATCAAAAAACGTATTCTTGGTGTTTTTTTAAAACCGAATTTCAGTTCGATTCCCACTTTATTCTATTTTTTTGTAAATCCAGAATTGCTGAGAAGAGATTAGTTCTTGGGAGTTTGGGAAAATAACAAATAGGGGAGTGAACAGATATAAAACTTCTTGTTAAATGGATTGGGAGAAAAACCCACTAGTACATGAATTGGTTAGTTGAAAACAAGAAAATGAAAGAAGTTCATTCGGAATAAATTTGCTGAACTCAAGGTTAGAATTACTAGACTGTGAGAATTGATAAAAACGGATGTGACGTCACATAACTAAAAGAGAGCGCGAGGGAGAGAAATCTGCAGTTCTTTAGAAGCATTGCACGTGTGAACATGTTAATTTAAAATGCACTAAAATATGATTAAACAGTTATTATCGACACCCGTGTTTCCCTTACCTCACTGGTTAGTTATTTAGAACGAATATCAAGTCGAATATACCTCCTCTGTCCTCCAACATCTTTTTCTTGGCTTAGTTCTTTTTTCGAAGTATGAAAGAACTTATTTGCAGCAGCGTTCCCCAGGTCGAGAAGGATCACGTCAAGGCACATACAAGGAAAACATACAATGGCAAAGATAGGAATACAATTTATGAACTTGATATGATTTTAGTAATGACTAGGACCACGTGGTTTTCACATGTATGACACTAGGTCGAAATGCAACATTCTATTGCAACCACTCATTAATGGCCTTGAGGTGATTTCCTTAGTAAAACGAAACTTTTTTGCAAATAACTTTGCTTCAAATTCCACTCTTTGGTCTGGAATTTCTTTCTTATGACTGAAAATACATGAAAGTTATATACATATATCTGTCGGATGTTGATACCAGCAAGACAACTGGTCTTGACAACATTCTAGTCATAGTGCTTAAGAATCAGCTGCCGTAGCTGGCCCCTATTCTTACAACTCCGTTCAATCGTTTCTTAAAAGAGAAATGTATCCCAATTCCTTGAAAAACTTTGTTGATTTATCCAGTATTTAAAAATACTGGTCATCAGTCTTCTGCATCAGTAAAGAACGATGAGTTCCTGTACGTTATGAGCAAGTTGTTTGAATTTGGGATGAATCAAGAAGTGTTCAATCACATCGGCAACAGTAATCTACTTAATGACAAGCAATATGAATTTTGTCCTGCAAGATAAACTTCTGATGTGCTGACTGTAGTATCGCATAAGATCAGTGGATCTCTTCATGGGGCTTTGTTTCTAGTACAATAGCTGTCGACATATGAAAAACATTTGAAAGGTTTGTTTCACCAGCTTGTTTGCTATGTGTTGTGAAGTTGTCCCACAGTAAATTATAAATAAAGGAAGTCAAGTCGAGGGTTGGTTTAACAAGTGTATTAACAAAGTAAGAAAGTGACTAGCTCTTGGCTAGACAGTTACAAGACTGTGCTTTGTCTTCAGTGTCTCTGGTGACTCGCACTATTTATAGTGACAACCGGTGTTGTTTCTCCTGTGTAAGAACGGCCGGTGTAACACTATGAAATATCTGGCAATGTCTTTACAACCATCAAATACTTTTCCTTTTATAGGGCTATAAAAGTAATTGTTGATAGGTAGAAGTTTTAAAGCACTTAGTATCAGCATACCTCAGGGATCTATTTCAGGTCCAACCCTCTTCCTGATCTTCATTAATATTTTTCCAAATCATATTCCGAGATCATTTGTTAACATCTACGCAGACGACACAACTATCTATGGCAACACCTTGAAGAGCATTAGTGATTCAAACTTTGTAGATTCTTTCTTTTGAACTAAAGCATGTAATGCAATGGGGAAAAGGTGGCTTGTTACTTTTAGCATCTCTAAAGCAAAGCTTCTTGCCTCCTCCACCAACGCCCCGATCCTGGGTTTGTCCCAATCGAAATGAATGGATCTCTCCTTAAGGTAGACCATTGTTTTGATCAGCTCCTAGAAATGATTTTCACTCCAGATCTGAAATAGAAGACATATATCTAATCTGTTGCTAAGGTTTCTGGAAAAATGGTTGGACCATTCTACCGTTCCAGAAAGTGCTTGACTCCTGATATCTGTATATCCATCCTAACGTGGAGTACTGCTGCCACATCTGGGGAGGTGCCGCTCACAGCAATCTTTCTTGCCAGGGTACAAAACGACTTTGCAATCACGTGTGGGATAAACTCTTCCGTTTTCTACAGCACATTTCTCACAGAACTGACGTTGCTAGTCTTTCTCTACTCTATCGTTATTTCCATGGAAATTTATGGTTTCTTCTTGTAAAATGTTAACAGCAATAACTCGTCTAACTACCAAAACTGCAAAAACTTTCGTTTCTTCCTTCTTGTAACGATACTGCTTCCCCGATGGCTACAACATGGGCATCTTCAAATCAAATGTAAATAAACGCTAGTCGTAAACCGTACTCATAAGACATCCACATTTTGTCTATTCCAATCATCATTTTCAATCCCTTCATTATATTCATCACCATTCAACTGATAATCTAACCCTAACCCATTCATCATTATCCTCGAGTGTCTTTCAGTCTTGATAAATGGTGACTCATAACTAAGTTCAACAAAAAAATCACACACACACATAAAATGTCGGCGTCGTGTTCGGGGAAGATATAAAACGTAAAAGCTAGGAAATACAATATTGGTTCGTTTCACAATCGTTCCAAAGTGTAATGTCGAAAAAGTTACAGAGAAGAAAGAATTGCGTATTAATTAAGAGGAAGAAAAACAAACGAGGTTTTGCCCTTGACGAAGTCTTTCAATCAAATTCATTTATTCGCATTTAATTATTTGAATCATCGGCAGAAATTGCACTGACGACGATAACGAAATGCCGTATGACTTACATCAAGATTTTTATCTCTTAACACAGAAGAGTTCCTCGGGCTAAACAAAAGAAAGGAAACAGATCATAGTTCTATTTATCTTCCTCCCACAAGGTAAGATGTGACTCAAGGTCGGGAAAGTGGGAAAGAACCGGCGCTCGAGAATTTGAGCACTCTGGCTGTTTAAAAATTGCCTGGGCAGCCCCGTCGGCGCCTCAGACAGTAAGCAATAAACTTACTCCTCCCCAAAGAGGGGAGGCAAAGCCTGGGAGGGTGCACCTCCTAGAACTTCACAGGACCGACACCCCCCAATAGACCGGCGTAAATCCAGGCCCAAAGGCCCGGACAATACCGGTTTATTAGGTGGGGTAAAAACTCCTGAGTGGATCATAGTATTTCTCATACATTATCCCTATCCTCTCTCCTCCATCTCTCTCTCTCATATATATATATATATATATATATATATATATATATATATATTGTTGATACTTAAGCATTTCTTCTATTTCACGTATCATTCGACAAATGAAATTCGTATATTTTTATAGCATCGTTAAATTTAATGAACAAATCCGAGTTGTCATTGCTCAAGTGCCGGTGGGGCTGTGCGCAAATGTAAGCTTCTCAGTCCTTGGAAGATTAGAAAAGTGCATTGAGCTTCATGGAAAGCACACGGAGCTTTAATAAATATTTTAATAAACATCATATTTCATGTTGCAAAAAACCTTAAGTGTCCCCTTTGTTAGTTTCTATATTGCAGTTGGAGATTTTTTCAATGTTACATTTATTATGTTGAAATAAAATTATATAGTTACTTATATCGGACCATATATAGTCGTACCAATGCTATTAATCTCAATAATAATACCAATTAATGTAATTGTAGAATAAAAGAATAATTGTCCACTAATGAATAAATATTTAACAGCTAGTGTTATATACAAAGCGACAGTAAATAACAACAAATATAAATAGAAGCCACAAGAAATAATTTCAACTGTAGATATAATCACCACATGATGACAGAAGTGACACACTGTCTAAATGTATATGGGAACAAAAAATAAAAATATTAGCTCGAATATCAATTATGAAATCTTAAAGTTAAGTAGGGGGCGGTCTTTGCAATCTAATAGAAACTGCAAATTATGCTTAGAGGGAAACGTCTTGGCCTGTTGGCCAAGATCAAAGTGTAGTATCTGTTCCGATGGATACTGCGCCCCATTCGGGGCTTGATTTACGCCGGTCTATGGGTCAGTCCTATGCAGTTCTAGGAGGTCCACCCTCCCAGGTTTTGCCTTCTCACCCTTTTAGAAGGGGTAAGTTTATTGCTAATTACCTGAGGCGCCCCTACCGGGGAATGCCGACGGGGCTGCCCAGGCAATTTTTAATGGCCAGAGTGCTGACCTTCTCGAGCGCCGGTTTATCAAATCTCACTTTCCCGACCTTGTGTCACATCTTACCGCTGTGGGAGGTAGATAAATAAATATGCTTAGAGGGAAACTATTTTAGTTGTGAGATGAATGGTCTGGATGAATGTCACGATGAAGAAAGTCTCTTAGCTGAGTTCGTCGTGTCTGGACGCATCTGACTGGAATTGAATATTGAATAAGTAAAAGAGTCAACATCTTTCAAGGAAAACACCAATTTCGCAAACTTGGAATAAAGCTGTCCTCACGAAATCTTATCGGGAACTGAATCGTCTTTCGTGTCAATTTCCTTAGCGCGTATTGATTTGTTGCGTCTGCGCAGTGGTGTCGTCACGCCTATGCAGTTATATAAGTGTGTGCGTCACTGCGCATGTGCACCAAGCCGAACCACAACTCAAGAAAACACAAGATATTGTGCGTACATACAAACAAAATAGGTGTGTCATGCAATTCTGCTACAATATCAAATGACAAACTTCAAAAACAAAATTAATTTATTAAAAATCAAAATCAGTTTGTTCGTATGTGTCCGATTCTAGGCCAGAGCGAACCTATTTTACGTTTATCTCCCCCTTTTAAACTTTTAACGTAACTTTTCTAAATTAAAGACGTAAATGGGTTCGCTTCAACCTAAGATCGGATATATACGAAAAAAATAATTACAATTTTTAATTAAAATTCTACTCGATAATTTTCCGTAATTTTGGTCTAGATATATATTTTTGCCTGATACGTATAATATCAAAGAGTTTTCCTGTTAACTGCCATATTTCACTTGAGCATGTCTTTCAAGAAGTACCTGAAGTAATTTAAATGACCTAAAAAATCGGTACTATTAAACTTTCCTGACTGGAGATGACAGTGGTTAAGTGGATAACAACGCAGACTGACGACCTGGGCGTGCCAAGTTCGAATCCAGTCGATTCCATAATACCATTTTCACTTAGGGGTGTTGGCAACCATTATGTGGTCCCTCAAGAATGCTGACAACAGTATCAAAACGGTCAACAAAGTTGTACCATTCTGATTCCTACGATATTAATTCTTTCATAAAGGCAAGAACATTTGCGATCAAATGTACAGTGATACAGCTACTCCCCAATAACTTTTTTTCAAAACATTCTTTCTCCTAAATAATTTTTAAAAACATTGTAATAAATTACTTTTTCGCCAATAAATAATTTAAAATAATAATTCCAATAAATTATTTTTCAAAACATTCTTTCTCCTAAATAATTTTTAAAAACATTGTAATAAATTACTTTTTCGCCAATAAATAATTTAAAATAATAATTCCAATAAATTATTTTTCAAAACATTCCAATAAATCATCTTTGGAAATATTCGTTTGTCTCCAAACACTAACCCTAACAGTAACCTAACTATAACTGGCAGCCACTCAGGGTCAGTGGTAAAAATTGTTAACTATTCTAAAGCGCTACAATGATCTGGAGATTGGGGGTCATTTTACGTTAAATTTATATAAAAAAGTGATCTAAATTCTAAAATAATTTTTTTTTCTTCTTCTTTCCGCCAAGTTCACACGTAATCGCCTAAAAAAGTAGAATCTCATTTTGGTCATTCGGAAGAGTAATCCACCCCTGATTTATACGTTTAGCTTTTGTAAGTATGGATGGTCGGAAGGACAATTGTCTCGGTAAAAATGACCAGACTCGGTAAAAATGTAAAAATCTAAAAAAAAAAAAAAATGTTTTATTCATATTAAAAAAAAAATATATATATATTATACTATATCCGTTTGTATTATGAAGTTTAAAGAAAGAAATTATTTCTAAACAGAAAAAATACATAAATTTTGGACAAAAACAAATTATTTAAAAATCCCATTACATTAATTTTATTAACTTATTTTTTTTAGTATTAATAAATAAAAAAATTCATATTTTTGGACACATACAAATTTTCTTCAAGAAATATAATTAAAAAATTCCATGGCATTACTTTTTTTTATATATAAATAATAAAAAAGTTGTATGCAGAAAAAAGAATTCCAAGAATTTTTAATTAATTTTTTATTCCATTGTGTTAACTTAAAAACAAGTCATTGACTTAGATTTTTACCAAGATTATTGTCTTTCCGGCAACGTATAAATCAGGTATTATTTTTTTGCCCCCCCCCCCAAAAAAAAATCCCTGATAACCAAATTAACGGAAACAAAATTGCTCCAGTCAAGAAATTTCAAAAGTACCAAAAAACATTTATAATATATACTTTTATTAATTAATAAATATGAAAAAATTGATTAAGATTAGATAATTCTTAGATTTTTGGCGAATTTCTTTTCAATCGGTGGTATCAGTTGGACTTTTCACTTTCATTGCCAGTTCCTTGTTTGAATCTTTTATCGTTTTTTTAAATTTCTTTTTATTAAGACAAATGCGTTCCAAGGTCAAGTGAATTACTTCATTGTCTCCCCCCCCTTCTCCCCCCCCCTACAACGACTCTCGTTTTGTTTTGATCCATCATGGCGTCTTTTGCGATCCTCAAGTCCCGCGTGCTCATCCCATATAGTAACATGAAAAAAAGAGAAGAAAGAAGAGAAATGAGAAGAAGATCATGTTCGTCGGACGAATCTAATGCTTGAAAGAAGGCCGTCGATTTCCGCCACTGTTCTCAGATCAGAGGAATGAAACCTCAAGCGGGCGTCGGGAGTCAAACGTCATTGAAACAAAACGCGTTTGATCTGACACACGATTGGCTGGATTGATTGAAGAGAATTTAGGCATTTGAATGGCGGGAAAGTTGGGTGGGATGACGGATAGATGAAAGAAGCAGCCGACCGCGTATGAGTGAGTCAACAATTTTTTTTAGCTGTCATTCATTTAGGGCTCTATCTTTTTTGAAAAAAAAAAGTTTTTTTCGTTTCGTTCGATTTTGTTGTTGTTGTTGTTGTTGTTGTTGTTGCCGTTCTAAGTGAAGGAAGAGGAGGATATCCCAAATTGATCGATCGTAACGTAGATGTAACGTAGAAAGAAGCGATTTGCAAACTTTTGTAAAACCCCTTTTTTACTAATGAATCACCGGTTATCAAGGCGAGAAGACCCTCTAATGAGATGGATAGATTATCATTTAAACGATGATGAATACTATGAGATGATTGAAAATGATGAATGGAATGAATGAAAATTGATGACTTATGAGGATGGTTTATGGCAAGTAAATAAAACGTTTTTGGCTAAGATCAAAGTGTAGTATCTGTTCCGATGGATACTGCACGCCTGTCCTGTGCAGTTCTAGGAGGTCCACCCTCCCAGGCTTCGCCTCCCCTCTTTGGGGAGGAGTAAGTTTATTGCTTACTGTCTGAGGCGCCCCTACCGGGGAATGCCGACGGGGCTGCCCAGGCAATTTTTAAATGGCCAGAGTGCTCACCTCTCGAGCGCTGGCTTTTAACCCCACTTACTCGACCCAAGCTGTGGTCATATCTTACTTGTGGGAGTAAGATAAAACTGGCCTTGTGCCTAACTCCTAGCGAAGGAGTAAATAAATATGAGAGGATTGAAGAAAATGAATGGCATGAATAAAATTTGATGATTGATGAGGACTGTTTATGACAAGTATTTGTTGACATTAAATTTGAAGATGACCATGTTGTAGCCCGAAGGGAAGCAATCCCGTGATAACGTGTTCCACTGATGGGAAGTTCTTTGAAAGAAACTCTGTTCATGGAAATTTCGTTTCACTCGGAGGAAAAAGAAAAATCCTTTACAGTTGTGGTAAGAAGACGAGTTCTTGCTGTGAACGTTTTATGAGGAGAAAGCAGAGATTGAAGGTCAGTCGACAACTTTCCATGGCTATAACGATAGAGTAGAGAAAGACTAGCAACGTCTATTCTGTGAGAAGGGGCTGTAGAGAACAGAAGAGATCATCCCCCACTAGGAAAAGAGTGCTCTGAGCGGCATCTCCCCAGATGTGGCAACATTACTCCATCTTAGGACATATCTGACTTATATAAGCAGAGGAAAATAAGTAAAATAAAGAAGCATGTATATTTATCGACCGACTACATGCAGTCCTTTTTCTACACATTGTGAAAGTAGGTCAACTTTTATTTCCATATTCTCTTTTTACAAATACATTATTCTTTCACGCAAATTGATTATAATAACATTACATAGTATCAGTCTTCCTCTAACTCGTTCCCCTAGGGGGGGGTCGAAGGAAGAGATCCCCAAATACGTCTGAATAGACCGAAAGCCAAAGAGACAGATTTGATTATTTTATTTGCCACGTGCAACTCGACGCAACTTCCTGAACACGTTACCTTTACTTTTTACTCTTAGATTTTTAATAACATTTTCTGCTTCTCTACTTAATCGAATTTCACGTGGAAATTTCCATTTTACAACACTTTAACCCACGTCCAAATATTGCCACACTTTGCCTAGATTAGCATTTTATTCACTTTTCTCCCCACGAGAGCCGTGTTTAATGTGAAAAATCCAACTCCTGAAAATGGTAGCCTCGACTAGGTACAACAAACAACTTGTTAGCATGCCCTTAATAATTAGGGGTCCTCAGGCGGAAGAAAATAAACCCATCCTCCTCCTTCGGAAATGAGAAGATAATGCGCGTTAGGATGGTCGCTTAAGACTGCACCAGAAGAAAGTCCATAGAAACAAGCCGCGCATGCGTGGTACCCCTCTGTATGTGACTCGATGTGGCGAGTGTAAAATGCAATAAATTTGGGCAATTTGGGGCATTTTTGACACCCCTTTGACCCCCTGGGGGCGCGAATCAGAATTTTTCTGAGGTCAAGGATGCTCATTTTATATCCAGAACAATTGCCTCTACATTTTGGCCAAGTTTCAGAAAAATTGAATGGATGGATCAAACGTTGTGGGAGAAAAGGGTGATTTTTTTGCCATTTTGGGGCTTTTGACCCCCTGGGGGTGCGAACCAGATTTTGTCCAAGGTCAGCGATACTTATTTTCTATTATGAACAATTGCCTCCACATTTTGGCCAAGTTTCAGAGAAATTGAATGGATGGATGAAAAGTTATGGGGTAAAAAATGTCATTTTTTTGCCATTTCGGGGTCTTTTAACTCCCTGGGGGGCTAACCAGATTTTTTTTCAAAAATCGGAGAGTGTCACTTTCTAACCTGAGCAAAGTTACAACTTCATGCAAAATTTCAGAGAAATTCAATGGATGGTTGCGGAAAAAAATCCGGACGGATGGACGGACGGACGGACGGACGGACGGACGGACGGAAATGCCTCAAAACATATGTCCCCCGATTTTGTAAATCGGGGGACCAAAAAAGAGGTGGTAGATGGTATGGCCGAGAGGAGAACAGAAAGGGGCTCTAGCGTTATCAGATCATAAGGGAAAGTTTTGTTTTCAAATTGGGCGAGTGGGAAAATTGAATGGAAAAGTAAGAGTAGATAGGAAGGGAAAGGGAACAGAACGATGTAACATATAGTATGGCCCAGAGGAGAGGGTAAAGATCAGTAGTATGGCGAAAGTTTTCATCCAGATGTTTATGAAGAACGAAGAGTGGATAGAGAAAGGGGAGATAAGAGAGGTGAATAGAAGGCAGATACAATGCCACCCACCTGAAAAATGCTATACATGGAATCGTCAAGAAAATTCACACTCCTTTTGCAATCCAATCATATTTAGTACAAATAAACTTGCCCATCAAGGTTCAGTCATGAATGCCCAACAATCTTTCTTTTATCGCCATTCAATGATATGTAGTGACATTTTGGTGATCGTCTGAATGGCTTCACACTCACCGGATCATAACCACTCTCAATTTTTCTCTGTGAACGGTTGATGGAAGTCTAAAAACGATTAGGCGCTGTCCACTGCAAGGTAGATACAAGGTATGGTGTCTTCAACACATCCTCATCCTAATTCTGTTATAACCTCTTCTTATATATGAAATCACTATGAGCACAGTTGAGGCAATAGAAGCAAAGATCAGTGGATATACGAGAAAATGGCTGGGTTTGCCGCCAGGATTGTCAAATGTAGCACTATATAGTAAACAGGCCAAACTAAAATTACCGCTCAAGTCTATTGCAGAGGAATTTAAAGCTGGGAAAGTCAGGTTTCAGATGATGCTGAATGATTCCAAGGACACGATGGTAAAGGCTGTAAAACCCTCTCTTCAGACAGGAAGGAAGTGGAAAGTCAGAGACGCTATAACTGAGGCTAAAGAGAACCTATGTCTCAAGGAAGATTTGGGCTGGGAATGACCAGCATCCAAAGATGGTCCACGGCTTCAGTCAAAGATCGTCGCGACCTGGTCATTGAGGAAATAAGGAGCAAGGAGGAAAGCAACAGGCCCGTAAAAGATGTCCAACGTTCACAGCAGGGACAATAGACGAACTGGGAAGAAACTATCTAAAGATCACTTACATGGAATTACATTTGGCATATGGCGCCGCTTTAGTTGAGCTTGATAATAAGCTCAACTTACGACGTGCTTCCGTCAATGACCACCCTCGTCAAATGGAAGGAGGAGGACGATCCAACCTGTCTTTCATGTAAGGAAAATCCCCAAACAATGGACCATGTTTTTAGTTCGTGCAGAGTGGCCCTTGCTAATTGCCGATACACGTGGCGGCACAACCGGTTACTAGATGAACTGACCACAACAATTAACAATCATATGAAACCCGACGCAGCTAACATCAGCCCAAAGCTTTTTTACAGAGTGAGAGAAGATGTGGATCGGGTCTAAGCGCACAGCAGGCCAATTATTAGTACCGGGCCAAAATATTCTTGGACCGGATGGCGAGTGGATGGTAGCTGCAGATCTCCCTGGTTGGCGCAATAATTACCCCAAAGTTGTTAGTGAAAAGGGGCAACGGCCAGACATTGTTCTATCGTCAAGGAAAAGCAAAAGACTCATCTTGGTTGAATTGACAGTACCTTATGAGAGCCGGATAGAAGAACAACACCAATATAAGATAGAAAAAACAACACCAATATAAGATAGAGAAATACGAAGATCTAAAAAGAGAGCTGATCCGTGAAGGTTATAACGTTATCCTTTCGAGCCGTTGAAATTGGAGCACGGGGTTTCTTTTCAGGCTCTCTGTATCAACTCCTAAGTCAGCGTGGAATTAAAGGCCGGAAAAAAGTGCAGCCAGCAAACGCCTCATCGAGATAACCGAACAATGTGCAATGTGGCTCTGGGCGAAAAGAAATATAACATGTGATATAATAGAAACTGTCCACTGTATAGTTATCTCTGTGAGTAGAAAAAATTGTTTTTTTTCTTCTAATTACTAAAATTATTCATGAATTATCTCCCTTGAGCCATGTGGATAATTTATCCCCCTCTAATCATTTCTCGGTATTAATGTTAGGAATATTATTTAATAAGGTATTTATTTATATTTATTTAATTTATTTACTCAGCTATTTACTTTATCTTATTTACTTTAATTTATTTATTTTTATTTATATATTATTTTTTTTCTTCTCTGCGATATAAGAGAACGTTTTCAAACAAAGACGTAAAACGCGTAGCCGTTAAAAACAAACAAAAACAGACGAGACGTCGAATCATCAAACGACACGTGAGACGCTAAAGTCAGTTGTTTTAATTTCATTGAACAGTTAGATTGAAATGCGATTCAGATAATGGGGCCGCACATCAGTGAGGGGGCCGATACGCAACAATATATGTATATATATATATATATATATATATAAACTTTGAAATTTAAGAAACCTAACAACTTGACGCGAGATTTTGTCAAATAATTGAAATATTTATTAAATCCATTTTTTTTTAATCCAAGTGTTCGGTTTTATGAAACCCCATTAATGGTAATGGAGACAATATTTTCTTTTTTTTTCTTTTTCTTCTTTTTTTTTATGGTCAAAGTCTTACGGCGTAGCCGAAGATCGACGATCTTCTGATGTTATCGGAAATACTTTTTTTTAATGTCCGATCTGTAGTGAAGCGCGCTGGAGCGCGTGTGTACAATAATAAGATAAGTGTTACTACAATAATGAGATAAGTGTTACTACAATAATAAGATAAGTGTTACTACAATAATAAGATAAGTGTTACTACAATAATAAGATGAGTGTTACTACAATAATAAGATGAGTGTTACTACAATAATGTGATAAGTGTTACTACAATAATAAGATGAGTGTTACTACAATAATAAGATGAGTGTTACTACAATAATAAGATAAGTGTTACTACAATAATAAGATAAGTGTTACTACAATAATAAGATGAGTGTTACTACAATAATAAGATAAGTGTTACTACAATAATAAGATGAGTGTTACTACAATAATGTGATAAGTGTTACTACAATAATAAGATAAGTGTTACTACAATAATAAGATAAGTGTTACTACAATAATAAGATAAGTGTTACTACAATAATAAGATAAGTGTGTACAATAATAAGATAAGAGTTACTACAATAATGAGATAAGTGTTACTACAATAATAAGATAAGTGTTACTACAATAATAAGATAAGTGTGTACAATAATAAGATAAGTGTTACTACAATAATAAGATAAGTGTTACTACAATAATAAGATAAGTGTTACTACAATAATGAGATAAGTGTTACTACAATAAGAAGATAAGTTTTACTACAATAATGAGATAAGTGTTACTACAATAATAAGATAAGTGTTACTACAATAATAAGATAAGTGTTACTACAATAATAAGATAAGTGTTACTACAATAATGTGATAAGTGTTACTACAATAATAAGATAAGTGTTACTACAATAATAAGATAAGTGTTACTACAATAATAAGATAAGTGTTACTACAATAATAAGATAAGTGTTACTACAATAATAAGGTAAGTGTTACTACAATAATAAGATAAGTGTTACTACAATAATAAGATAAGTGTAACTACAATAATAAGATAAGTGTTACTACAATAATAAGATAAGTGTTACTACAATAATAAGATAAGTGTTACTACAATAATAAGATAAGTGTTACTACAATAATAAGATAAGTGTTACTACAATAATGAGATAAGTGTTACTACAATAAGAAGATAAGTGTTACTACAATAATGTGATAAGTGTTACTACAATAATAAGATAAGTGTTACTACAATAATAAGATAAGTGTTACTACAATAATGAGATAAGTGTTACTACAATAATAAGATAAGTGTTACTACAATAATAAGATAAGTGTGTACAATAATAAGATAAGTGTTACTACAATAATAAGATAAGTGTTACTACAATAATAAGATAAGTGTTACTACAATAATAAGATAAGTGTTACTACAATAATAAGATAAGTGTTACTACAATAAGAGGATAAGTGTTACTACAATAATGTGATAAGTGTTACTACAATAATAAGATAAGTGTTACTACAATAATGAGATAAGTGTTACTACAATAAGAAGATAAGTGTTACTACAATAATGTGATAAGTGTTACTACAATAATAAGATAAGTGTTACTACAATAATGAGATAAGTGTTACTACAATAATAAGATAAGTGTTACTACAATAATAAGATAAGTGTTACTACAATAATGAGATAAGTGTTACTACAATAATGAGATAAGTGTTACTACAATAATAAGATAAGTGTTACTACAATAATAAGATAAGTGTTACTACAATAATAAGATAAGTGTTACTACAATAATAAGATAAGTGTTACTACAATAATGAGATAAGTGTTACTACAATAAGAAGATAAGTGTTACTACAATAATGTGATAAGTGTTACTACAATAATAAGATAAGTGTTACTACAATAATAAGATAAGTGTTACTACAATAAGAAGATAAGTGTTACTACAATAATAAGATAAGTGTTACTACAATAATAAGATAAGTGTTACTACAATAATGTGATAAGTGTTACTACAATAATAAGATAAGTGTTACTACAATAATGAGATAAGTGTTACTACAATAAGAAAATAAGTGTTACTACAATAATGTGATAAGTGTTACTACAATAATAAGATAAGTGTTACTACAATAATGAGATAAGTGTTACTACAATAATAAGATAAGTGTTACTACAATAATAAGATAAGTGTAACTACAATAATAAGATAAGTGTTACTACAATAATAAGATAAGTGTTACTACAATAATAAGATAAGTGTTACTACAATAATAAGATAAGTGTTACTACAATAATGAGATAAGTGTTACTACAATAAGAAGATAAGTGTTACTACAATAATGTGATAAGTGTTACTACAATAATAAGATAAGTGTTACTACAATAATAAGATAAGTGTTACTACAATAATGAGATAAGTGTTACTACAATAATAAGATAAGTGTTACTACAATAATAAGATAAGTGTGTACAATAATAAGATAAGTGTTACTACAATAATAAGATAAGTGTTACTACAATAATAAGATAAGTGTTACTACAATAATAAGATAAGTGTTACTACAATAATAAGATAAGTGTTACTACAATAAGAGGATAAGTGTTACTACAATAATGTGATAAGTGTTACTACAATAATAAGATAAGTGTTACTACAATAATGAGATAAGTGTTACTACAATAAGAAGATAAGTGTTACTACAATAATGTGATAAGTGTTACTACAATAATAAGATAAGTGTTACTACAATAATGAGATAAGTGTTACTACAATAATAAGATAAGTGTTACTACAATAATAAGATAAGTGTTACTACAATAATGAGATAAGTGTTACTACAATAATGAGATAAGTGTTACTACAATAATAAGATAAGTGTTACTACAATAATAAGATAAGTGTTACTACAATAATAAGATAAGTGTTACTACAATAATAAGATAAGTGTTACTACAATAATGAGATAAGTGTTACTACAATAAGAAGATAAGTGTTACTACAATAATGTGATAAGTGTTACTACAATAATAAGATAAGTGTTACTACAATAATAAGATAAGTGTTACTACAATAAGAAGATAAGTGTTACTACAATAATAAGATAAGTGTTACTACAATAATAAGATAAGTGTTACTACAATAATGTGATAAGTGTTACTACAATAATAAGATAAGTGTTACTACAATAATGAGATAAGTGTTACTACAATAAGAAAATAAGTGTTACTACAATAATGTGATAAGTGTTACTACAATAATAAGATAAGTGTTACTACAATAATGAGATAAGTGTTACTACAATAATAAGATAAGTGTTACTACAATAATAAGATAAGTGTTACTACAATAATGAGATAAGTGTTACTACAATAATGAGATAAGTGTTACTACAATAATAAGATAAGTGTTACTACAATAATAAGATGAGTGTTACTACAATAATAAGATGAGTGTTACTACAATAATGAGATAAGTGTTACTACAATAATAAGATAAGTGTTACTACAATTATGTGATAAGCGTTACTACAATAATAAGATAAGTGTTACTACAATAATAAGATAAGTGTTACTACAATAATAAGATAAGTGTTACTACAATAATAAGATAAGTGTTACTACAATAATGAGATAAGTGTTACTACAATAATGAGATAAGTGTTACTACAATAATAATATAAGTGTTACTACAATAATAAGATAAGTGTTACTACAATAATAAGATAAGTGTTACTACAATAATGAGATAAGTGTTACTACAATAAGAAGATAAGTGTTACTACAATAATGTGATAAGTGTTACTACAATAATAAGATAAGTGTTACTACAATAATGAGATAAGTGTTGCTACAATAATAAGATAAGTGTTACTACAATAATAAGATAAGTGTTACTACAATAATGAGATAAGTGTTACTACAATAATAAGATAAGTGTTACTACCATAATGAGATAAGTGTTACTACAATAATTAGATAAGTGTTACTACAATAAGAAGATAAGTGTTACTACAATAAAGTGATAAGTGTTACTACAATAATCAGATAAGTGTTACTACAATAATAAGATAAGTGTTACTACAATAATGAGATAAGTGTTACTACAATAATGAGATAAGTGTTACTACAATAAGAAGATAAGTGTTACTACAATAATGTGATAAGTGTTACTACAATAATAAGATAAGTGTTACTACAATAATAAGATAAGTGTTACTACAATAATAAGATAAGTGTTACTACAATAATAAGATAAGTGTTACTACAATAATAAGATAAGTGTGTACAATAATAAGATAAGTGTTACTACAATAATAAGATAAGTGTTACGACAATAATGAGATAAGTGTTACTACAATAATAAGATAAGTGTGTACAATAATAAGATAAGTGTTACTACAATAATAAGATAAGTGTTACTACAATAATAAGATAAGTGTTACTACAATAATGAGATAAGTGTTACTACAATAATAAGATAAGTGTTACTACAATAATAAGATAAGTGTTACTACAATAATAAGATAAGTGTTACTACAATAATGAGATAAGTGTTACTACAATAATAAGATAAGTGTTACTACAATAATAAGATAAGTGTTACTACAATAATAAGATAAGTGTTACTACAATAATGAGATAAGTGTTACTACAATAATAAGATAAGTGTTACTACAATAATAAGATACGGGTTACTACAATAATAAGATAAGTGTTACTACAATAATAAGATAAGTGTTACTACAATAATAAGATAAGTGTTACTACAATAATGAGATAAGTGTTACTACAATAATAAGATAAGTGTTACTACAATAATAAGATAAGTGTTACTACAATAATAAGATAAGTGTTACTACAATAATAAGATAAGTGTTACTACAATAATAAGATAAGTGTTACTACAATAATGAGATAAGTGTTACTACAATAATAAGATAAGTGTTACTACAATAATAAGATAAGTGTTACTACAATAATAAGATAAGTGTTACTACAATAATAAGATAAGTGTTACTACAATAATAAGATAAGTGTTACTACAATAAGAAGATAAGTGTTACTACAATAATAAGATAAGTGTTACTACAATAAGAAACGTCGTTGAAATGATAAACTTTGACATTTTAGAAACCAGATAACTTGACGCGAGATGTTGTCGAATAAATGAAATATTTATTAAATCATTTTTTTTAATCCACATTTTCGGTTTTATCAAACCTTATTCATGGAAAAAAATATTGTTTGTATTACCGAAAATATGAATTTAAAAGAAACGATTTAATAAATATTTCATTTATTTGACAAAATCTCGCGTCCAGTTATCTGGTTTCTAAAATTTCAAAGTTTATCATTTCAACGACGTTTCTCTTATATATATATATATATATATATATATATATATATATATATATATATATATATATATATATATATATATATATATATATATAAGGTAAAGGTAGCATAGCCTGGACGCGCACGAGTGTCGTTGCCGACATCGCACACTGCCCATGGCCGTAGCGGCGGTGATTTGTTAAGAATCCCCGTGTCTAGGGCACAGCATATGGAAGGCGGAGCCCATCTCTCTCCTTCCACTGCCTTGAACCTTCCCTGAGTTTTAGTCAGGTACATATATATATATATATATATATATATATATATAGAGAGAGAGAGAGAGAGAGAGAGAGAGAGAAAGAGAGAGAGAGAGATTAGCTGAGAAAAATAATTCAAAATATGTGACACCTATTGAATAAAACGTAATTAAAATTTAAGATTTAAAAAAATCATATTCTAGTGAAATATATCGTTTGACCATTGAATTCATTGAATCAGTAATCATTAAATTGATTGATTAAAATTGTTTCAAAAAATATAATACTATTACGATACAAGTGTTTAAAAAAATATGTCTAAATACCCTCTCTAATTCAAATTGGCGCAACCTCACCTGCAGACATAACGTGATTTTCTGACCCAAAAGTCCATCACCATCGGACGATGAAGAAAAAGAAGAAGAAAAAGAAAAACACTACTTTGATAAGGAGAATTGTATGTCTCGAAAGTTCAGATTAAAATAAATTTTATTTATTTTAACACTACACATTGTTATGTTTTTTCAAAAAAAAAAAGCGATGTTTTAAAAAAAAATGTCTAAATACCCTTTCTTATATATATATATATATATATATATATATATATATATATATATATATATATATATATTATAATATTAAAGCTTAGGTCATCAACGTTTTTTTCCCTAAGGCGTTTACCTATACCTTTTAATCACGCGAAATACATCATTATTTTTAATGATCAGGTTTGTAATTGTTCTACTTACTAAGTTTCTCATCCCCTCTCACTATATGTTGTTTGGCCGTTCGCTCTTACTGTATACAATATATGTCACTCTCTCCCACCCTCTATCTATTAACAGTCGAAAGTAATAAAGAAAGGAAAGAATAAAAAGATTGAAATCGTCCATTATAAACAGAAGGGAATATCACTATTAAAGTAATACTATTTAACCCGAGCTCCAAACGGAAAGAGAGAAAGAGAGCCAAAAGAGACCAATTTTGGATGTTGTCTATTCATTTTGTTTATATTTAACTGGCTTTGCAAACTGACATTTCTCAGATTCAAACACGTTAACCCAAGCTCAACGGATCACATCTATTTCTTGTCTACACATAATCGCAAGTTTATAGAATTCCTTATCGTTTACGGGGTGGACACGTGAAGTCGTGATGCTCCCTGCCGATTTCCTCGAACAATTCCCATTTAATTACGACCCATAAAATTTACCACTTCAACCTTCACGCAGCCCACCCAAAACCCTTAAATGGACAGATGACGAATTAAAATGAAAGAAAGAAAATGCTAACAATTCATTCTTTTCTTTATTAAATCTTTACGCAATCATTACACGCAATCTCTTTTGCTTTCTATTCTCTCTTTGTATAAACCTTCTTACTTTCTTTCGTTCTTTCTTTCTTACTTTCTTTCTTTTTTATTTTCTTGACGTTCTTCTTCTTCACTTGCTTTCATTCTTCGCTTTCTTCCGACGATCTCAATTCTTTCTTTTGTTCAATCTCTATTTCTGTGCTACCCCCCCATCACCCCCCCCCGTCACCCCCCCCTTTCTTCCTTCTTGGCATTTCTTCTTTCCGTCGTTCAATCATTCATTAAAAATAATGATAACTGAATACCATCAGATTACACCCCAGGTTTTCTATTGCCCTCGGGTATTCTGCACCCAGCACACGCATACACGCACGCACAAACGGAAATTCTCAAACACACATGCACGCCCCACTTTCTACTTCCTCCACACACAGATTCCCTGTCTCTCGAATACGCGCTGATATATATATATATACACACACACACACATATATATATATATATATGTATATATATATATATATATATATATATATATATATATATATATATATATATATATATATATATTGTATTAATACAACCATTTTTTAGCTACTTATATGCATACATGTTTCAGCTAAGCTTCCTTATGTCTCTGCTTTAGGAATGATTTTACAAGTAATTAATACAACTTTGGCCGCCACTAGAAATCAGTGATTTTGACACTAACTTTACTAACTAACCCTACCAGACAGAACTTGAATTTACATCCAGGTTAGCTATTTTACACAACATTCTCAACAAAACTTTGTACACAATATTTTACACAACATTCTCAACAAAACTTTGTACACAATATTTTACACAACATTCTCAACAAAACTTTGAACACAATATTTTACACAACATTCTCAACAAAACTTTGTACACAATATTTTACACAACATTCTCAACAAAACTTTGAACACAATATTTTACACAACATTCCCAACAAAACTTTGTACACAATATTTTACACAACATTCTCAACAAAACTTTGTACACAATATTTTACACAACATTCTCAACAAAACTTTGTACACAATATTTTACACAACATTCTCAACAAAACTTTGTACACAATATTTTACACAACATTCTCAACAAAACTTTGTACACAATATTTTACACAACATTCTCAACAAAACTTTGTACACAATATTTTACACAACATTCTCAACAAAACTTTGTACACAATATTTTACACAACATTCTCAACAAAACTTTGAACACAATATTTTACACAACATTCCCAACAAAACTTTGTACACAATATTTTACACAACATTCTCAACAAAACTTTGTACACAATATTTTACACAACATTCTCAACAAAACTTTGTACACAATATTTTACACAACATTCTCAACAAAACTTTGTACACAATATTTTACACAACATTCTCAACAAAACTTTGTACACAATATTTTACACAACATTCTCAACAAAATTTTGTACACAATATCTATAATAATATATATTACTAATAATAAAGGAATAAAAACCTGGGCAGTATCATTAATAAGATACCCTGGAATATTCATAAGCTGGACTAAAGAAAAACTCAGGTACCTTGACCAGAGGACTAGAAAATTAATGACCATGCACAACGCACTAAACCCAAAAGACGACACGGACGGACTCTACATGAAAAGAAACAAAGGGGGAAGAGGACTGGTAAGTATAAAAGATTGTGTGGAAGACTAAAAAAAAGATCTGGAGAAATACATAACTTAGAACACGCAGCAAGAGACATCGTTGCAACGAGCAACTTGGGAAGCACCGAAACCTGAAACAAAGTGACAAGAAAAGAAAAGTGGGAAGAAAAACAACTACATGGACGCTTCAGAAGACAAGAGAAGAAACCAGCAAAAATAGCTAGGCTTGTCTAAGAAAAGGTCACTTGAACAGAGAAACGGATTCTTTACTGATGGCTGCACAGAACAATGCGATTAGGACAAACACCATGAAAGCTAAAATAGATAAAAATCCAGGAAAACAGTAAATGCAGACTGTGTGCACAAAGCGACGAAACAGTAGTCCATATCATAAATGAATGTAGCAAACTAGCCCCAAAAGAATACAAAAACAGACATGACTGTGTGGGGAAAGCAGTACACTGGAAACTGTGCAAACAATTAAATTTCGAATACGCAAACAAATGGCACAAACAAGCAAGGGGACCGAATGTTATAATAATCGACAAGAAGGAAAAATATTGCAAAATCGTAGACTTCGCCATTCCAACAGGCCACAGAGTGAAGATCAAAGAGACAGAAAAACGAAGCAAATACACGGAACAAGCCAGAGAACTGAAAAGAATATGGAACATGAAGAAAGTTAGTATAATACCAATAATCGTAGGAGCATTAGGAACAATCCCCAAAAACCTGGAGAAAAGACTGGGAGAAATTGGAATCAAAGGGATCATCGAAACCATACAAAAGACCGCAATGATAAAAAAGCTGCAATCTTAAGAAAAATCCTCGCATAAGCTACAAAGGGTAACTAGTCACATAGAATTTACAACAGAAAGAAAACAAAACCACACGAAGAACACCACATCACGAACCAAGGAACAGAAACTTCAAGAAACATCACTTCATAAGCTCCATCCACAATAAATTACACCGGCCTCAGCTGACACCACACAAAAATGAACCAATGAACAGAAACTGCAAGAAACACCATAAGCTCTCATCCCACGCTCCCCCTTCCCTTCCCCCTCCCCCAAAATATAATGATTAAAAAAGTAATAATAAATAAATGAAAAAAAAATGGTGCCGGCCTAGGCTGACGCCACCCAAAATATTTGTAAAGGGTCGAGGAGGATGAGAAGACCGAGGAGGGACAGCACAAACCATACCTCCATGACAAGAGTGCGCAGAGTGCTAGGACCTTGAGAGAGAAATCAATGGTAAGCGGCTTTTGCGATACTGCAATCTTATTTTCGGTGGTTATCGAAAAGAGGTGGAGAATACTGGAAATCTGGAGAGGCTTGTTGTCGCTCAGACTCCAAAGAATACCACCGGTTGTTTTCGGTGAGCAATCACTGCCGATAACTCATAGTGAGTACAAATAATGATAATAATAATAAACAAAAAAGAACACTCATTCCATTTCATAAACGCATCCCACATTTTGAATTCTAACGGCCATGGTTTATTCGAGAAAAGAACAACAAAAACATTCTTCTCATGTCTCAAACGCACCAAATATTTGAAAATATTGTACTTGTATGTTATTGCTTCAAATCAATCATCCTATGGAAGTCTTCAAATAAAAGCAAAACGTTGATGAATATATAAATAATTTTGTTTTTTCTTTTTATATATATATATATATATATATATATATATATATATATATATATATATATATATATATATATATATATATGTGTGTGTGTATATATATGTTTAATTTTACTTCAGTCGAAGTTCTCAGAAATCAAGGGGCCCCTTCCTGGGGCTAACACTTGATCTCTATATGAGATACATAGATACCCGAGTATTCTATTAAAATTCTCCTTTATTTCTCAAGCATTTAGTTAGTAAAAAAGTTAAGAATAATTTCTTCTCTCCCCAACTGACCAGTCAATATGTCATAGTATATCTTTCTTGTGGTCTGTTGGTCTTACCAGATTCCAGGACAAGAATTCATCTAGTCTGGTGGAGTATCCAGCATGTGGTGTTACTTGAGGTAACATCACTAGGAGAAGATGCACTATTCCTCGTACGAGGTGATCTTATTTGTGCTGCGGATACTATGTAATTTGAATATTTGGTCAGGGTTTACTTGTAGGGGTAAGTATCCTCATGTCAGATTGTCCTGACACACCCTTGTAGAGAGAGACCGAAGACACTCGAGGATAGTGTCTAGTAGGTAATATATATATATATATGTATAATTAAGTAGCATTCTTTCCTTTATACACGTTTGATTGAACAGGAGTGCTAGCTTCTGCTTATTCATTTTCTGATCCATTTTTTCCAGTTGTCGAACGACCGATTTGGTCTTGTTATCCATGGTGTGTAAGAAATCCCAATATTTTTGGCGAACGTTTTCGACCGACATCGGTCGTCTTCAGGCGGATGAATGGGTAAGCAAGATAAAACTGGTGAATCCACTAAGAGGACGTTTTTTTAAAAACATTTCAGCACACCATGGATAACAAGACTAAATCGGTCGTTCGACGACTGGAAAAAATTGATCAGAAAATGAATAAACAGAAGCTAGCACTCCTGTTCAATCAAACGTGTGTGTGTATATATATATATATATATATATATATATATATATATATATATAATTATTTTAATGATAAATATTTTTCATCAATATCCACGGGCATATATATTTAATGTTTTTCTAGACCCATCAGTGTGGAAATAATTGTTCCGCTGGTCGTAAGATTCGAACCCTGAACATGAGTCAGCTTTTAACTGAAATCCGAACCTCTTACTCGCGTGCCATCATAACAACAATTCGGAGGGAGGAGAAATAAAGTCTATTATGTTTTTCAAGTGAACATATAGTAAGCGGCCATTTTGTGTTCGACAAATCCAAGGGAGAACTCGTAATTTGAGGCTTATTATTATTTCTCTTAAAGTACTCAGCCGTAAATGTGTGTGTGTATTTAAGAATACGTAAATAACTATATATTCAGAGATAGCTTAAGCATAAGTATAAAGTAAAAGCAGGTGCTAGATAGCTTTATTAACAAAAGCTAGATATAAACATCTGTGTCGTTAGTCAGATAAGGCACATATTGGTTCGTGTTGTTAAAAAGGAAACATTTCTTTTCAATCTATTTCTTCAGTTTTTATACTTCTCATTATTTAATTGTTTTTAGTCTAATTTAGGAGAAGGTGGTGTTATTTTCACTCCCTGTCTGGCCATTCTACTCACTTCACTCATATACATTGGGTAAATAATTTTATAACTATTTCCTACATTCACCGGAAAATAAGGCGTTCTCCCTTTCGATATCAGTTAATCATATTTCAAACAAATACGATTTTTATTTCGTTATATAAACCTTCAAAATCCTTTTCGAAAACAAACACATTTGGTAAGTTAAAAAAAATGCAATTTAAGAAAACATAAAACCCCAACTGAAAATAGTTCACCCTAGACTCACTGTAAAACAGCGCGAACTCTAACTTGACATGGATCACATCGCCGATTTCAGATGACAATAATTCCAACAAGTCCGATTCTTGAAGTATTTCGCTTCGAGATTCGTTGAAACGAGTTTTTATTTTTTTATTTTTGGATTTTAATTGTACTATTTCCACTTTTTTCCCAAAAAGCAAAAGCAAACATCGCAGGTAATGTTTATTATTTTCACGTCACACAACAAACACAATTAATCTCTCCCATCAGTAAAAGAATATATATATATACATGATCACAAAATGGGGGGGGGGGGTCAGTTTAAATCACTTATGGCCATATGTAGTAAAAATTTATCCAAATATTTTTCTTCCACAAATACATTATGTATTATGATTATTTTTTTTGATTTTAATACAAAAAAGACTATCATAAAAATTGAAAAAAAAAAAAAAAATTAAACAGACAGATTCTGTTATTTTTAAATTTTTTTTGCATAAATGAGAAAATGCTGCCTAAATACACAATATTATTGATTTTTGTATTATTATTGTCTTTTGGCGATAGACCACCGGTATTTACCGATGCGTTTTTATTATTTTGTCGCTACCCTGTCCGGTTTATTTATTTATTTATTTTAAGAACATGAAGACCACTGGATTTTTTTAAAATTCGCCTTAATCAGACGTGTCATCAATTTTTGTATAAATAGATTTGTTTAATTAATTAATTTATAAACTAATTTTTGTATAGATAAGTTTCTTTAAGTAATTTATGAATTTATTTTTTGCGTGCACAAAAGGAAAACACGAATACGTGTTTCTGGCCGTCATCAGGATAACTCATCCAGGCAGGGATCGAACCCCCGATTTAAAAATTCGTAGTCTAGCGTGTTAGCCCTAGACCAGAATGACCTGCGACAATTTGTGCACGACTTTTTATCACCTATAATGTTACGCCGCCCCCCCCCAAAAAAAAAACTGAAAAAGAAAAATAACTGACAGATAAAAAAGAAAAGGTAAAAAAAAAGAAAAAAAAAAGAAGGAAAACAAAACTAAATACCATTTTTGTTTATTCGCATATTTATCACATTAAACAATGCAATCGCATAACTTATAATGATTTCCTTAAATCCTAAATGCAATCAAGGATACTACGTTTAGTTTCTGGCTTTAGTTTACTTACCATACAACAATTTCGAAATGCACCAATATACATTTCGGCTTATTCAGAAAAAACAAATCAGCCATTTTAGTAAATAAACATCGAGTTGTCATCACGTAATTTAAATAACTATTTTGTGATTAATCAGTTATTTCTTTTAACACCACCAGAATGCATTTCGTTTTCTTCTAAAACAACGCAGTAATTTTAATCCTTATTTAATACTTCACTAAAAGACAGATTTACTGCATTTTATTAAAAGTTTCAAAATACGAATAATAAAAATATAATTTAATTTAAAAAATCCCGGTTTTAATTTAAATTATTTTTTATTTATATTTTATTGATCACACACACACACACACACACACACACACACACACACACACACACACACACACACACATATGTGTATATATATAAATATATATATATATATATATATAATTTATTTAGATACTGTATATTACATATTTCAGCAAAACACAAGATTATATATATATATATATATATATATATATATATATATATATATATATATATATATATAATCTTGTGTTTTTCTAGAGAAAATATGATCAGAGTTCTCAATATTTCATTACAAATAACACTGTACATAAATTCGATCGGCTATCGTTACCTGCGGTTTCATAATCGTCTGCAGAAGAACGGATATATATATAATATATATATATATATCTACCTCCCACAAGGTAAGATGTGACACAAGGTCGGGAAAGTGGGATTAGATAATCCAGCGCTTGAGAGGTGAGCACTCTGGCCATTTAAAAATTGCCTGGGTAGCCCCGTCGGCATTCCCCGGTAGGGGCGCCTCAGGCAGTAAGCAATAAACTTACTCCTCCCCAAAGAAGGGAGGCAAAGCCTGGGAGGGTGGACCTCTTAGAACTGCACAGGACAGACCCATTGACCGGCGTAAACAAGCCCCGAAGGCCAAGACAATACCAGTCTATGGGGTGCAGTATTTATCGGAACAGATACTACACTTTGATCTTGTCCAAAAGGCCAAGAATGTATATATATATATATATATATATATATATATATATATATATATATATATATATATATATATATATATATATATAATATATATGGTTGGTTGCTTGTTATTTTGTCACCGTGTAAACTGGATTACGTCACAAAACGCGGATGACGTAAACAAAGGGCGAATGATGAGAGAAGTAGTGAGAGGATGGAAATAAGTGAAAGTGGGAGAGGGTAAAGAGGAGGGAGATGGAGGGTGGGAGAGAGAGAATGACAGAAATAATGGAATGTCAGTGATAAAAAAAATGTGAATTAGCGAAAAAAAAGATGGCGGAATTTGAGTCATTTGTTGAATTCATTGCTGAGGAATGCGGTCCATTTTGTTGGCTGCATTACTAAATGAAAGGGCGGGAAAATAATAGGTGAGACGTGGAAGGAAGGGGAGGGGGAATGAAGATTAGGGAAGGAATTACAAGACAGAGAAGGCGCGGTGTGTGTTAATAAGAGAAGGGGAGGGGGAGAAGCGGCAATGAATGTCGATAGACGGAAGGTCACACCGGGAAGAAAGGAAAGTGAATCAATATCATACAATAATGGATATCTATCTATCTATCTATCTATCTATCTATCTATCTATCTATCTATCTATCTATCTATCTATCTATCTATCTATCTCTTTGTATATTCCTATCTATCTATCTATCTATCTATCTATCTATCTATCTATCTATCTATCTATCTATCTATCTATCTATCTATCTATCTATACATTGAATCATCTAGGTTATCAATATCGTAAAAAGCTCAACAAATGAATGCAAAAATTAATTTAAAAGCGATATATATTTCTTCCACTAATAACAGCTGGCTTGTTAGCTCCGACGGTAGAGCGTTGGACTGTCACGATCGGTAGTGACTGATGACCGCGATTCGAATCTGGAGGTGGATGAGCTCGCTGTGTGTAGCCACACTGACGAGTTTTGAGAAGACGAAACCGCTCTCTGTGGTTTACTATATTTTATATATAGTACTCGGGTAGAGGAAGTGATGGTTTCCAACCAATTAAGCATAAAGCAAGATTCTTCTGTCAAATGAATTGAATATGTGACAACATTTCGTTTTAAAAAGCGATCTACTTTCTTTTACAACCGAAGCAGAATTGTTAACTTAGAGTGTAGGACGTAAGACTGTCACGATCGGTCGTGACAAATGCATGTGGTTCAGATCTAGGTGTTAGTGCGTTCGCTGTTTCTAGCCACACTGATGAGACTTGAAAAAAGCTGTTTGTTTTTAAGAGAACTATACATAGTATGGATTTTATGGTTAATAAAGATTTCTCAGAGATTTAAACAGTCCATAATATTGTGAACGTATGTCTGTGTGCGTTTACTGCACAGGTCGTGGTCGTCTGCTTGTTGTCCGGATTACGAGCTTCATTTCAACACTGACCTTAGTGTCAATCAAGTGGCCTCGGTCGCTGCTATACCAAAAGAATTTCCCTTCCAAACAAAATCACAACTCAAGTTTAAAACAAGTAACATGTTTTATTTTTATAGCAATTTTTATTGATACTTGATTTTTGTAACGAACGACAGACCTGCAATCAGAACTTTCTTAGGCTGACCGAATGAACACACAAGTCAAATCGAATACAGTCCTTCAGCTTCAGGCCAAAAGGCCCATCTGTCTGTGAGACCCGACAGAAATCCAACTGACTCTTCTTCCCGATCTGCTGATATATATATATATATATATATATATATATATATATATATATATATATATATTAAATTCCCGAAACAGTTTTTCATGATAAACAACTGATGATCTCTTAAATAATGTTAGAAGCAAACTAATATAATAACTGTAAAAAATAAATTAACTTACATGAGTGATTTTCCACTGAACGACTTGGGACTAAAAAGTTTTGTTTCAAATTTTTTTTTTTATATACAGTTTTAATGGTTGACAAATTTCCGAGAATATATACATATATATATATATATATATATATATATATATATATATATATATATATATATATATATATATATATATATATAGAGAGAGAGAGAGAGAGAGAGAGAGATGATGTATAGATAGATTGATACTGGTATCATTAGAGTAGACCATACAGCCACCAAGTTGAAAAGGCTAATCTGCTTTATTACTGAACATAAACACCTACTGACTTGCCTGGCCACCATCTGGAATGATCGTAAGTTTTGGAAAGTCTCAAGTGGGTCATAATCACACGATTGAACTTCGTATTCAAGAAGATATTATTATTGCAAAGAGTTAACCAATTTTCTGGGTTGTCTCTCTTCTCATAGGTAAATATTTTCCACCCGCAGGCCTGTCGTCCGTGGCACGTATCTGCACATCCACTAAACGTGCAAATGCAGCATTGCGTATGTTTACAATATCACAAAAAAAATGCACGTGGGTCTTTCGTCAAGCCGTCGGCCATCTTTACCAGCAAAGATAGTCGTATTTCCAACATCATGAACAGCATGTTCGCACAGAATGTCTTATAATAACGCACTGGATTGAAAAATGAAAAACAAAATCAAACGAATTAGGCAAAAATATAAGTGGCAAGATTGTGAATCCATATGATTCAAATAAATATGAAAAATGAAATTTCTTTAAAGTAATGGGAGCCTAACCGTAAAACTTCAAATACGTATATTCGATTTTAATGACATTTATAGCATATGTATTTAGAGAGCTTTCTAAAAAGCCTGACGACTACATGAGTGGGTGAACCCGGGGAGTGGCAGTAAAAAGAAAGTAAAATGTTGTTGGGTTAGCCATGAGCATAGTGTTAATCTTAGTCATTTAAATAATAGTAATCTTTGTATAGGAAATATTTTAAGGTGCGACGACGTAGCAATGTTTCAAATCGTGATGGTTGTAATATACATGAAAAAAAAAATGCGAAGAAATGATTAATGTTTTTTAGTTAACAATTATTTTAGAAAAGTATATAATTTGACTTATCTAACATAAAATCACTTTTCTCCGAATTTACAAACTAAAAAGTTCACACAGAATATCGTTAATGGTCTTCTCAGTTATATTCTGAGATTATTTGTTCACATCTATGAAGACGACACAATTGTCTATGGCAGCCCTTCGAAGAGCATTGGTGATCTTTCTGATTCTCTCTCTTCCGACCTGGAGCACATTGTGAAAACGTGGCTTCTTACAATTCTAAATGGGGAAAACCCGAACTGATGTGGTGCTGTCATTTTTAATAACTTTTACAACCACTGTTATTAAAACTAAAAAGAACACGACAACAACGAACTGTTGCTACGTGTTATTTACACAGCAAGACTCAAGTTGTCTACATGATTAGCCGGCGCCGTCCGGATAATCTGCTAGGATCGAAGAATTAGTCCATCATAATGCAACAGTTATGAGCCTGGCATTTTTTAACAGACATATACAGAGTGATCGATATAACAAATGTACACAGATAACGGAATATACAACTAAGAGGTTGACATCAGGCGGATAGGATAAGAAATAAATAAAATATACATTTAAATAACGAACGCCCATAAAAAACGACGATTGTTGAGAGTCAGAGATAAAAACAGTGCGAACAGGGAGGAGTGAAAAATACTATATTATATTAGGAGTAAGCGTAAAAGTGATAGTGACTGCTGGTTTTGTCTTATTAGACTGGACTAGTGTCTAGGAGAAACGTAGAAGATTAGAGGTCATGAGAGTCTTCCGTAACTAAACAAGATTTGGCTAAGATCAAAGTGTAGTATCTGTTCCGATGGATACTGCACGCCTGTCCTGTGCAGTTCTAGGAGGTCCACCCTCCCAGGCTTTGCCTCCCCTCTTTGGGGAGGAGTAAGTTAATTGCTTACTGCTTGAGGCGCCCCTACCGGGGAATGCCGACGGGGCTGCCCAGGCAATTTTTAAATGGCCAGAGTGCTCACCTCTCGAGCGCTGGCTTTTCAAACCCCACTTTCTCGACCCGATCTTGGGTCACATCTTACTTGTGGGAGTAGGATAAAACTGGCCTTGTGCCTAACTACTGGAGAGGAGTAAATAATACTAAACAAGAACTTCAGATGTGTCCCCTAAATCTGCGCGTTTTACGCTGAAAAGTAATTGACGCACGAAAGAACAGAGTTTCTTCTCGTCGTTTTCATTGTCGTCAGCAAAAAAAAAAAAAATAATAACAAAAAAGAAGAGAATCTGTATGTGATTCGTCAAATATGAGACAGAAGGCGACGATTATCTGCTGTCGGATTAACCCGGGATTTAGACGAGATAATCCATTATAATCTCTTAATCAATGTCTATTAGCAGAATGAGTGCGAATTAATCCATGCCATTGTATCTAAACAGAGGGGAAATAAACAAAAGATGAAACGGCGAAATAAATAAATAAAAGAGGTGACAAACAAGAAGAAATCGGTTTGTGTCAGCTGGTTATATGGGTTGGTTTATGCACTCGAGGATTTTCCTGAATATTTCAACCGTTTTCATCAGTGCCGCACCTTTCAAACTTAAGTCGCACGAAAGAAAATATTATTTTAAGCTTTAAACAGGATGAACAACTAAAAAATGATATATCGAACTTCAGCGAACACCTATTACAGATGGAGATTTGGTATCTGTCTGTCTGAAGTCGTAATTATGCTATTACTATCTTTTAATGCTCAATTCAATAGTGTAGTATCTGTTCTGTTGTCATGATATCACCCTCCCAGGTGTTACCTCTTCCTTTTAGGGCAGTGTGGTATATGTTTGTTCGTCATATATATTAGCAAACACATTTATTTCGAATTTCGTGATCAACGAAAATTCGATTTCATAGTTAAGCATGTCAGACCAACAAAAATGCTATTTGAAAATGTATTGAAAATAAGATGGTTCGATTAAATTTGCGTGTTTCGTGATGAATTAGATTGAAACATTGCCGACTGACTAGACCTCTTATAAAGTTGCAAGGACGCATATAAAACAGATTTATGGGGAAAATTAATTGGCAAAATAAAAAAAATGAAAAAAGAAAAGAATTAAATGAAAAGGGATCAAATAAATGCGAGCGTTGGAAAGACAATTTCGTCGAAAGCAAAAGTGTTTGAAGTTATTTATTTCTTGATAAGTTAATTTTTTCCCCAACAAAACATGATTAAAAAAGAAAATGAAACTTTCATCTTCTGGTCATTTCCCTCTGGAACTCTTCAACACGCATGCGCATGAACACCGAATTGTACGATGGTGCGAATTTTTAAAAAATTGAATTCATCTTTTTTATTATTATTTGTTTTAAGTAACTACAGGTATTTTTTTTTTGCTGTTGCCGTCAAAGTGTGTTGAATGAAATAAAAACACAGCTTTAAATAACAAATGTATCTTATCGGGGGTGTCTCGCTCAAAATAGAAATAGTTATTGTACACATCGGTTTGTAGAGTGAGTGTTTACGTGAATCTATCAACCTGTCTGCGTTTCGATGGTGATCAGATTATTGTGTATATAATCGACTGCTGCCCGCATCAGTAAAGAAGAAAGACAACCAGCGGTAATTGATTTCCCTCACATATAATGGTGTGAGTGTGTTTATGACGTGCAGATTACTGTGTGAGTTAAGGTTAGCGAGCAGAATGAGATATTTCGAATGACCGATGATCTAGCTTGAAATGTTGCTTTAAATATGTTTTCAAACAGTTCTTTTGGTTTTTTTACTAATGAGTCACCGCTTATCAAGGTAAAGGGTCATTCAAAGAAGAAGGATTAATGACATGGATTGATTATCAGGTAAACGATGAAGAATATTATGAATGGAATTAAAAAATTTCTTACTTATACGGTTTATAACAAGTATTTTGTTGACAGTTAAATTTAAAGACAGTCATGTTATAGTTTACAGAGAAACAGTCCTGTAGTAATGTGTTCAGCAAATAGGAAGTCCTTAGAAAGAAAGTCGGGTTCATTGAAGTTTTATGTCAGACAAGAAAGAACGGAAAGCTCTTATCAGTTGTGGCAGACGACGAGTTTTTGTTGTGAATGTCTTTGAGATTAGAGCATTTTCCATGGAAAAAACGACAGAAAACCAAGAAAACAAAAGAGACCGTTCACCACTAGATTGTCAAGTAAATTTTGTATTCGGTTGAAGCGAAAAAGAATGCCTTGAGTGGAATGACTATTCCATCTTAGAGCGTATCTTATATATATATATATATATATATATATATATATATATATATATATATATATATAAGTATACATGTATATATATGAATATGTGTGTATATATGTGTATAGGTATATGTATTGATATATGTATATATGTGTATATCTATATGTATATATGTGTATATATATGTATATATATATGTGTGTATATATATGTGTGTATATATATATATGTATATATATGTGTGTATATATGTGTGTATATATATGTGTACATATGTATATATGTGTTTATATATGTATATATATGTGTGTATATATATGTATATATATGTGTGTATATATATGTATATATATGTGTGTATATATATATGTATATATATGTGTACATATATATATGTATATATATATGTATATATATG
>OY744552.1:31466392-31468892 GCA_963556195.1 Sepiola atlantica | reverse complement strand
TCTCTATGCATGAGTGGATGAAGTGTGTGAGGTGCGCTGAAGAATAATTCCTACCCGTAAAATACATAGCTCTGTTGTGCTCGCATACCTTTAATGACAATAAAAGTGTAAAAAATTGGGAATTTCCTTGCTTTTGTACATTTAGTGTATATGAATTTTCATCTTAACCCTATTAATGGCATATGATTTCAGTATAATGGCATTTTTCATGAAATGTCACTACTTTTGTAATAGCTATGCCTCAAGATAATAGTCATTTTAAAGTTTTTTGTGAATTTTCTGGAAAACTAAGGTATATGGTAAACAGAAATTAAAATGCCATCAACTAGACCCTAGAATCTCTATCTCTGCCAAAAATCAGCTGAATCCATCAAATAGTTGATAGGATACAGCGTAGCACATACATACGTACGTACGTACACACGGATAACACAAAATCATGCCTGACCTTTCTGGATCTCTGGGTTGCCTTGACTAATGATGCTAAAATTCTACACACTTAAAGAACCTATCAAAAAAAATGTGTGCAAAGTTTTATCTTATTTGGTTTATTGGTTTTTGACTTATGATAGATCAAAGAAATGAGATTTCTAGCATAGGACGTTTTTTTAAGTCTATTAAGGGATAGGGCGCTCTCGCGCCTCCCTTGATTATATATATATATATATATATATATATATATATATATATATATATATATATATATATATATATATATATGATATGATGGACTCTCCCGTCGATTGCGACGTATGAGGTTCCAACAGCTTTCATTTGTGTCTAGATCGTTCATGACACCTGAGTCCGGCAAGAGACCTGCAAGGAAAGCCGCAGACAGTGCAAGAGTGTGAGTAATCGGATGCCAGGTGTGGAGCACTCTCTCTAGCTTTTCGCCTCACTCTGGCAGTTTTCATATTATCCACACAGGTCTCGTTGAATCTTTCCAGTCCAATGCAACAAGCTGCTCGCCATGTCTTCCTGTCTTTTGTACAGTCTTCAAAGTTTTATGGGGGTACTCCAATTGCCGTCAACGCATCTTTCAATTTATCTTTGTACCTCAGCAAGGGCCGACCAACATTTCTGTTACCACAAGCTAACTGACTGTACATCAGTGCTTTAGGTATCCTCCCTTCGTCCATTCTTGCTACATGACCAGCCCATCGCAATTGAGACTGCAACAGGAAACTTTCAATTCCACCAATATGGCATCTGTTGTAAAGATCGGTGTTAGCAACTTTGTCCTTCAAACTAAGTCCGCATATGGTCCTAAGGCAGCTCCTGTGGAACACATCCAATTGGCGAATGTGATGCCGGTAAGGCGTCCACGCCTCACATCCATAGAGAAGACCTGTCAATATTACAGCCCTATACACATTGATTTTTGTTTTCAACTTAATGCCTCTGCTACTCCAAAGACGATGTTTCAGCTTGCCGAAGGCATTTGCCGCTTTTGCAATTCGGTTTACGATTTCATCATCAAGTGAAGCAGCAGAATTAACTTTGCTACCTAGGTAGGTAAAGTTTTTGAAAGTAGATTCGGTTTTTGAAAGTTTTTTAAAGTAGATAAAAAAAGTTATTTCTCTTAATATTCATTCAAATTCTTCTCATTGGTTTTCATTTTAAGTTTTATGCCTTAGTCTGAATCTGAAGAGCCCTTCTTTCTTTCATAACATTTCAGACAGATAATTCATTTCAAGTAAGGACCTCGTTTTTCACAATGGTCGAAGTTAAAAGAATGACAAGAAAACTGTAACAAAATTTAAACAAAGTCGACTTCTTTTGCTCTTCGTGTGTAACTTTTGAGCAGTCGTTTGATACAATATTGCCGAGAAAGGTAGACGTGCTTAAATAAAATCTCATAATTTTCCGAATTTCCGTCCATCCCTACCACTAAAATTGATTTTATTACTAGCTATCCCTACCCGGTGTTGCCCGGGATTATTTTTACTTTAGTTAATAATTTATGTGACCGTACTGTAAAACTGATTTTGCATCTACTTTAAACGGAATGTGTGCTGACGAGCTTACTGCACTTGTACACCCTCATCGTAAATAACCCCTGATAAACCCGACAAGCAGCAAAGTCAAACCCCTTCACGGTACAAGTCCCCAAATTCCGGAAAACTTTCTACTCTAATAGCTTCTTTGCTCGAATTGCTTGTCTTTAGAATTCCCTCCCTGCTCCCTGTGTGGTGGAGTTGTTATCCACGGGTCTGTGTGATGCGTCTAGTGCTACAGCGGAGCGTACTTGTAGTTGCATGGGCTTCCTACTCTTGCTATTTGCTTAGCCGCCAGATAGCCCACTAGTTGTGCGAAAAGGGAGCCGAGTGAGTAAGTCCCCCCTGCTGGTATATAGCCTATCCCCAGACAAGACTCTAGTCTGACCTCCTCGTGGTACACTATGGTAACTGGGTGCTTTGCGGCCCCAGGCTAATAGACTAGAGATCTCGGAGTAGGTTAGAACCCCAGAGGTGCAGTGTGCAGGGCCTGCTGGCATGCA
>OY744552.1:31408892-31461392 GCA_963556195.1 Sepiola atlantica | reverse complement strand
GAAAGCAAAGATAAATTTTTAAAATGCGATTATGAAACGTGACGCAACGAAAGTAGACAAACTCGTGTATCAAACAGTAAATAATTTTTTAGTTTGGTGAAAAAATACGTATTTTTACCTGCAGTATATAATCCAGTGAATCCTAAGAAGTGAGGTTACCGCTGTGGTGGTCGATGAGGATGTGGCAGTCTTGAACCACTAAGGGTCGACTTGTTGATGCATATGATGATGATGATGATGATGATGATTTTTCAAGGTAGTATTGGTATGTTGCCTGTCGTCTGAAATCACCGAGGGAGTAAGGTTTTCTGCTAATGCTCTGGTTGTCATTGAATCGGTGATGGAAGCTGCTTCTTAATTTTGTTTTTGTTTTTGTTGGTGTTGTTGGATGAATCGAACTTCTACACAGAGCGCACAACGATCGTGTCATAGGATTGTCTGGTCTGCCTGGAGTATGCTTTATTGGCCGTAACTATTCAATATAACCAGCACCAAGAGCAGTCAGGCCCATCAGTTTCAGACGAAGACGGGGAAAGTCTGTCCCAGAACACGCAAATAAATAACGCTTGCGTATGCGAAGAAACAAAATTATTGTCCTCAATCCATGGATTTTGGTTCCGAGTTCGACACGTTTTGCTTGACACAGACACAGAAGCAGAGACAACCAGAGGACGACGTATCCTGATATTGACTCCTCCTAGATTTTCACCAGAGTTCTGTAAGCCAGTTTGCGGCCCTAATACCTCTGAGGTCAAAAACTGCCCGTCATGGGTGACCCGGCCAGAAACCGGACTTCCAGACGGCATAGATTTGACATTACCACGTTTCAACCGCTCCTATTACGGCGAACAAGAGTTGAACGCTATTGAGAGATGCTGCTGATACTAGTACCGCTGGTCGTATTTTGCTAAATGTTGTGACCCTGTAAAGGGGCCGGAATGAAAACGCAAACTCGGAGTTTAGAGAAAACAAGTATATTGAAGAAAAGTATAATACAACAGAGGAACAAGAGTGGTTGTACGTCAGTCTTGACTGCCAGTAAAGACTGGAGTTGATTCAACACTGAGGAGCAGGTGTTCCCAGTATTTATGATGAATGGAAGAGTTAAAAGTCCGTTATAGGTCAGCTTCTCCAAAGTCTGACCTCATAGCTTCGTTTCCTGTTTAGATTGGCGCTATTTTGGGGCGGCTTGAGATAGCTGTATGTCGAAAGTGTTGTAATTTTGTAACCAAAACTTTTTTAGGGGCGTACTGTCGGTGTCTTCCTATAGTCGTTCCCTGATTTGATTTAGGTGTCTCTTATGAGAACACTGAGGGCCTCTATCCAATTAAGATTTGATATCCTCCAGTTTTTTTAAAATTCTAGACTTCTTATTTTGGAGCACATCTTTAAACTTAAAAAATGTCTTCTTTTCTTCGACATTCAACTGTAAGACAAGTCAATTTTAGCGATTCCAGCTCTGGAACCATGAATTCACTCTTGTTAACCAAATAATTTGACTTCATTTCTTTCAGTTTTGTGTTAGCTATTTTCAGCGTGAATTTTGTGTCCGTATGTGCTTTAATTTCTGCCGACAATTTATTTTGAGTTCATTTCATACAAATTTTAATGGTTGAAACAAATTCCTTTTTTTTGTTTTTCTGACTCGATCGACGGATTTTTTCTTTTCTGGTTAAACATCTTGGTGGGTAACCCTCAGAGGTTGAACCGCTGCATCAAGTCTCCTCTAAATAAGTTATTGGTGTTTTTTAATACGAACATCTTTACTTTTTTGGTAGTTTTGTTTAAAGTAATGTCTGTAATCATTTCACCAGTCATCGTTCTGGCTATTTGGTTAGCTCTTATCATGGTCGGTTTTCTAAACCTTCTCCACGTATGCATGTTGATAATCGACACGTCTGAACCAGAATCTGATTGTGATTTTCTATTTTTATTCAAGATTTTATATCTTATAATCTTTCCGCCATGTTCGTTCGTTTTTGTGGATTTAACCCGAGTTTTATTTCCTCTATTCGTTCTGCAATGTGAACTCTTGTGTCCGACTTCATTACAAGTTAAATAGGTTCTAAAACGATATGGGAAATCTGTTACGCAATGAAGGGATTCACAACGGAAACAGGGGCTCGGCGTTAATTTATCCTTTTTTTACTGGGGTGGCTTGATTTTGTAGGGGCGTGAAAATAATCCCTTATTTTGTTTTGAATTGTTTTTATACGAGAGTTGAAATGTGCTTTCTGACGTACCTTTCTTATGTGCGCAATGCCCGACTCCTCTTTAAGTCTTCTTCTTTAACACTCTGGCAGTCTTTGGCTAATTTCTGTAATGTTAAATTTTGTTCACTTTCTAACTTGTTCAGAACCCTACGTCTTATTTCTGCGTCTTTTCCTAATACGAGTCCTTGCATGAAAATTAAACATTTAAAGTTATCTGCGCTAAGTTCAGCTAATTTGAAATCGCCACAGTGTTTATCAACGACTGACACGAACGTTGCATAATCTTTGCCATTTGTTTTTTGCTTAATTTAAACACTTACACCGTTTGTTGAACAAAGAAGTCTTAGGGTGAACAATTCTGTTAAAAGATTAACAGCCTCAGAAAAAGTCAAGTCGCTTTTTTTTCGGGGTAAAATAAAGTCCACGAATTTAGTATATTCGGTGGTGTCTAATTTTCGGAGCAGTAGGCGAACCTTTTTAGAGTCTGCCCAATTTTTTAAATCTATTTTGTATAGATCCTCATATTTCCTAAAATACGAAGGAAATGTCTTATCCTGGGGAATAAGTAAAGTTGTCAAGTGCACTTCAAACGGCATTTTGCGAAAAGCATTATCGTTTTCCTTACATCGACCTCTATGCGATATTGTTTGCATGAATATTCCAACCTTTTGATCGGTTTCTCGTTTTTGCTTCAGAAGTTTTTGATTTTGCTCTAATAGTTTTTCGTCGCCGTTTTGCTCTAGTAGAAACTTTTGGAATCTTTCTTTCAGTTTTATATTGCTGTTATCGATGTCTTTCTTAAGCTTTTTCTAGCCTTTTGTCTGCTCCTTTTTTGTTCTAGTTGCTACTCTATTTGATACTTCACCAGTTCTTCACAGTAGCTTTAAAATTTTCCATGTTTACAATGATGTTATCGAATACGGCTTTTAGAAATTCTTTCTTCCATATTACGCTGCTAAACATAATCTTAGTTGTAAAAAGAGAAAGGAAGTATAAAACCATTTTTCCTTCGACCAGATCACTTCGACAAAATCACTTTTTATTTCATTTTTTAGGACGCTTGTCACGTAACCGTAACATTTACGACCAGCATTTTAGTCAACAGGAAAAAATAAAAGTACGGTTTAAATTTTTTTCTTTCAACAGTAGGACTTTTCTCTTTTTGACAGAAAATAAAATATCATGTATTCCTTTCTTGTTAAAAATCAACACAATATCGGAATAGCCACAAAAATAAAATCACCGACCTTTCTCCAATGAGGGCAAAAGGAAGCTGTTTTTTTACGTGTTTTTCCCAACCGATAAAGCCAATTTTTGAACTAGGATGTTGTCGAGTGAATTTGTCGTTGATTTCTCCACGTTTATCCTTTTTACGGTTCTCTCCTCCACAAAAAAAAACATTTAATATCCTTTGTCGCCAGTTGTATCGTCCATTTTAAGGTTCTCAAAAATGTACTGTAACCACGTCGCCAGTGGTTGTGATGGTATAAGTTCGAAATCCCACGTCGTCAGTTGTTTTTAAGGTTCTTAAGAAAATCCTTTAATGTTGTTGTTGTGTCAAGTGTAATGTCGAATACCTCGTCGCCAGTTGCTGTGACCCTGTAAAGGGGTCGGACTTAAAACACGAACTCGGAGTTTAGAGAAAACAAGTATATTGAAGAAAAATATAATACAACAGAGAAACAAAAGTATTGACTGCCAGTGTATACTGGTGTTGATTCAGGTATTTAATCCCGTCCCACCGCAGAAATATGTGGCACAAGGCCGGAATGTGAGGGAGAGAAAGCCAGCGTCTCTAAAGAAGAAGACCTGTGGCCTATTAAAAATAGCCCGGCAGCGCCCTCAGCATTTCAGGTCAGGGCGCCTCAGGCAATAAGCAATAAACTTCCTCAATCCCAAATAAGGGAGGCAAGGCCTGGGAGGGTAAAACTCCTAGGACTACCCAGGACCTATACCTCAGCCCGACAGATAAAAGGCCACCGAAATGTCCCAGTTCCTGCCGGACTAATTGTCGAAAACCGAATCATCGACTAGTATTTCCCCATCCCGAAATCCTCAATCAACCGAAGTTAATGAAATAATGAACGGGCTGGGGTTGATTAGCTAGATAATTCCTCCCCACCGCATGGATATGTTACAAGTCTGAAAGTGAGGGAAGGTCAAGCCAGCGCCACTAAAGAAGGACCATGCCATCCTTTATAGTTTTGTCTTCTATAGTAGACACAGTCACCTGTCACAAAACCTTCATCCGCATAAGTCTTTATATTGGATCTCAAAGCTCACACCAGAACTATTTCTGGCTCACATTTTTCATCATCTAATGTTTTTTCCATTGCTTCCGCAATTATTAAATTGCGACGTTTCACAGTACCATTGCTGAATGGACTCTCTGCAGTTGTCATGCATGTTTCAATATTCAGCTTTTCGTTAATCTGTCGGTAGCCCTCATTATTAAACTCTCATCCATTGTCACTCAAAAATCGCTAAGTAGCTCCAAAATAAGATATCTACATTAAAAATATGTTGCAAATAATTTCTCCGCTCTTTTTAATTTTCACTAATCTGGCAGAAGAGTACCTAGTGGATGTATCAATTAGGTGCAGAATCCAGCATTGGTTATGTTGATGTTCCTTCTAAATCCAAACATACAGTGTCATTAAACCTGTTATCAAGAGCCAATCCTACAACTGGTCGAGGATAGGGTCTTCTAAACCTCTGACAAACTGAACAAGAATCACACACATCATTGATCTGATTCAGAAATTCCTTATCGTGAAATGCCTTACTGGCTTTAACCAAAGCTATTAATTTCTCTTTAGATGCATGAGCAAACTGTCTGTGTAATTTCTCAGCCTTTCTCCTTTTTTTCCACTTTAGCGCATTTTTCATCATCTAATGTTTTTTTCATTGTTTCCGCAATTATTAAATTGTGACGTTCCACGGTACCATTGCTGAATGGACTTTCTGCAGCTGTCGTGTATGTTTCAACATTTAGCTTTTCGTTCATCTGTCAGTGGCCTTCATTATGCCCGGTGCATTTTAACCTCCAAAAACAGTTAGCGAAAGACTATAATGTTCAGAAGTAGTGATTTGCAATTTTATATATCTGCCAAAATATCGACAGCTGTCATTAAACATTTTTTAATAGTATTCCTGCAGTTTTCATAGATTTATGACTTAATAACAGGGGTAAATTATTTTTTACGATGTCAGCCTCAATATAACGTCTGACACCTTTTATACCCCTTATTATTACAGGAAATTTAACTATTTTAATGACTTTCACTTCCACTCCATCTCCAAAACAAAATATTCTGCTAGACCTAACAGATTACACTAACTGCTTATTTTGGTCATTTAATGTATCAAAGAATATGTTAAACCAAAGTTCTCCAGCAACAGTTCGTGAACAGAGTCCAAATTTCTTAATTTTTGGTATAAAAATTCATATCGTACCAGAAATTCATTTATATTAACTCTGGACGCTCTTTTGTATGAATAAAATTCCATAAATGCCATCGTGTTCTCATCCAGTTAGTAAATGTCATCTAATCTATCCATAATTATAGTCAGTCCATTTGTTCCATTTGGCAACAACGGATATCGATCCGTTGTTGCCAAATGTCGAACACATTCTCTTATATTTTGTGGCAGTGACAAAAATACTGCTGGACCTTGTTTCTCTTTTGACAAATCCGTAAATAAAGACCATACATCGATATTTTGTTTCTATTCTGCATAAGAATCCTGATTTATTTAAATGGGTGGGCTTTTACTAAACGAAGCCATCTTTCTTTTAATTGTGTTTCAACATTTACTGAACAATAACTTCTTATCACACAAAGAAGAAGACAGCTTCTGCTACCAATGTTGATCCGTGTCACTTCCTCTTTCAAACTGGAAACCCTTGACCGTTTGTGCACGTCGCTATTTTGTCTTCGAACCAGAACTAACTAACGGAAATCACTCTCAATGTTTTACCCTATATAGAAAAGGAGATGACTCAAAGGGAGATAACTCAGGGACAATTTAAACAGGAAGGGGGGAAAATAGCCTGAGCAGCTCCGTCGGCATTCCCCAGTCAGGGCGCCTCAAGCAGTAAGCAATAAACTTACTCAACCCCAAAGAGGGAGGCAAGACCTGGGAGGGTGAACCTCCTAGGACAAGCAAGAACCGTATACCTCAGCCCGATAGATCAAAGGCCACCGAAACGGCCCAGTTCCTGTCGGACTGATCGTCGAAAACGAATCCTCGACTGGTATTACCCCACCCCGAAGTCTTCAATTAACCGAAGTTAATGAAAGACTGAACAGGCTGGGGTTGATCGTCAGGTATTTAATCGCTTCCCACAAAGCAATATGTGACACAAGGTCGGAAAGTGGGGAGATCAAGCCAGCCAGCGCCCCTAAAGAAGGAGCACTCTGGCCTATCAAAAATAGCCTGGGCAACCCCGTCGGCATTCCCCAGTAAGGGCGCCTCAGGCAGCAAGCAATAAACTTACCCCTCCCCAAAGAGGGAAGGCAAGGCCTGGGAGGGTGCACCTCCTAGGAAAACCCAGGACAATATACCTCAGCCCGGCAGATAAAAGGCCAAGTAAATGGCCCAGTTCCTGCCGGGCTGATTGTCGAGAACGAATCCTCGACTGGTATTACCCCATCCCGATGTCCTCAATCAACCGAAGTTAAGGAGAGACTGAACAGGATGGGGTTGATCGCCAACGCTGAGGAGCGAGTGCTCCGAGTATTTATGGTGAATGGAAGAGTCCAAATTCCGTTATAGATGAGGTACCATAACAGTAACAATAACAAATATGGAAATAAAAATAAAAATAAAAATCGAGTTACGATGACAGTTTTTTTTTTCTAATGCGAAAAGAAGGATACATTTTTATATTTACATTTTAATAAAAAAATTGAAAATAAAAGTGAAAATTTCGAAATAATTAAATAAATTAGTAAAGTAAATTAATTACGACAAAAGACAAATTGCATACTATCTCTGGAAATCTACGCCACATGATTGAGAACAGAACTTCCGCCCAAGGTGGGGGGCAGTTGTTCCGTTGTGTTAACACATGTGTGGATTTACAGGTTATACTGAAATACTTGATGAAAGCATCTCCAGGGCTGTATTGTTTTTCAGGGAGGGCTTTTCCGTCCTCCCACATACAGTACCTGGTATTCAAAAATGGTCACCCATCAGGTACTGGCTACGCACAATGTCGCTTAACTTCGGTAATTTAACGTAAACCGGTGTGTCAACGTTATAATGCCAAAACATTTGAATAAATAAATAAATAAATAAAACCATTAAAACATTCAAACAAACAACATCTATACTCCACCATAGCGGGTCTATAAAATATCCGTCTGTTGTCCTTTATAAGGGTCCCTTTTTACCTTAATATATATGCCCCTACTCTGTTATATTTCTCGGAAAAGGGAAGATTCTTCAAGGTGAGGTCTTCAAACAGTAGGATTATCTTCTTTAATCTGATATTATCTCCTCTCTTAATATGATTACGTCAATCAAGAAAACGAAAGAGGGCAAAGAAAGCTCTACGTTTTAAAATCGTCTCGTATTTCTTTAAACAATGAACTATCCTTTTCAAAGCACGGAGCAGATAAAAGGCGTTTCTTGTCATGAGAAAAATTGGGATTAAAATCTTTTTGTTAATTTGCTGTGCTAAACGAGGGCAACTGGATTACGCGGTGACAAAAACGCCTTCAAAAGACGTCTGTAAGGAAGTAAAAAAAAGAAGAAGAAGAAGAAGAAGAAGAAGAAGAAGAAGATCTTTAGCTAGGTAGACAAAGAGATACACATGGTGTCCCAACAAAATTGGGATCATATTAAAAACAATTATCTTAAAATCTACTTAGCTAGCTCAATTACATTGAACATTTGAATATCACAAGTTTATTGTGGTTCGCATTTCATAAATGTTCAATATATTCGCTGCCTGTGACATGATACACGTTCAATCGGTAGCGAAGAAGCTCTTGCCAAACACGCTGTAGCCGATGTTACCGGTGAAATTATTCATGTGTCTCTTATTAAATGAAATCCGTTTATTCATGAGTGATAGTATTAGTAGATACATCTTCGTGACTGAAAACTCCCCCTACCATCTAAACGACATATGGTTTGAACTGTAAGTATTCATGTTGAATTTGCCATAAAATGGTTTGCCCAAAGAGGAAATTCTTAAGTAATGGATTAATGTGGATAGTTTGATAACTATACAAACACTAGTTGGGGTACCTGTTGCATGATGGGTTCATTGTAATGTGATAGGGTTAGAGTTAGGATTAATGTGATATAGAGAGTGTTAGGGTTAGGGTTAGAGTAAGGGTTAATGTGATATAGAGAGTGTACCATCCTCTGGAATTGACATCATTTGAAAAGCAATTCTATTGAGAACTACAAAGTCTAGATGACCAATAAAAATCGAGCCGTTTAAATGTTAAACATCATATAGTACGAAGACACCCTCCACCTAATGGGTAACCACTTCCCTTCCACACCCTGCTTTCAAACCCTTCTCCATCTCCCCACTTTTACTGCTTCTCTCATTCTCTGGGACTGATTTAATAAGTGTATAATATTTGCACCATCTATGACACGGAACATATTCTCTGCTTGAGTTCACCAATCGTCCTGTGTAGAGGGAAAGGCAATATGAAAAGAATGACAAATTCAATCCATACAAAATATATCAATTTTTATTGACAACTTGTTGAGACAACGAAAGATAAAGAGTCGTAACGAACTAGAGTTCAGATAGTCTCAAGAACGTTCTAGGTGAAAAAAGAATTGTTTTGTCTGTAAGAAGAAATTGAGTAGCCATGTTTGTTTCGTCTTGTGCCTCATTAGTTTGCGTGTGACAGTGTGTGTAAATTGGGTAGGTATTATAATAGATGTGGGTGTATATTGGTTTGCATGTTTTGTCGGTGAGAGAGTGCGCGCGAGAAAGTAGTTGGTGAATTAGAGAAATAGAATTTAGCCAGTGTGAGATATGTGCGAACTTGCGTGTACATCAGTTCAAAAAGCTGTGTGTATATGCTTCCACTGTGAATATTTCTTGCGTTGCTATGGTTAGTTGATACTTAAAAACAACATTTGCTGCAGCAGGTCGTATAGAGGGCCGCATGAAATATGGTTTCATCACCGAACATTAGACGTTTGTCGAACTTGTATTCAAATTTTTGTAGCATATCAACACAGAATTCTTGACGCTTTCGTTTGTCATCTGCTTTTAAAACCTGAACGAAATGCAAACGGTAGGTTTCATTTCCAATCGTATTTTAGAAAATATCAAACAGTCATTCAATAAACCTGTGCTCCTAAAAGACTTCTTGGGGCTTCGCAACAGTTTTTCAGAAATTTGCTTGACCTTCTCTTATGATGTTGATGATGATTGTTTGCCAGATCCTTTAACCGCCTCCCTCTTTAAATATTTGGTACACAATCTAAATTTGTTTAGCATTGAAGACAAGCTGCATTGTCTTTGGTGACTGTGTGTGTGAGCAGCTATTTAATTCCTTCCCACCGCAGGAATATGTGACACAAGGTCGGAAGGTGGAGGAAGAATCAAGCCAGCGCCCCTAAAGAAGGAGTACTCTGCCTAGCAAAAATAGCCGGGGCAGCCCCGTCGGCATTTCCCGGTCAGAGCGCCTCAGGCAGTAAGCAATAAACTTACTCCACCTCAAAGAGGGGGCAAGGCCTGGGAGGGTGTGTAGAAATGTTTCTTACATCTCTACGCACGAAATTGAATCAAGCAAACACACACTGTATAACAACATACGAAATATAATTTATTAAAAGGGTTACTTTACTATTTGGTAAAGTAACAAAATATTGGACAGTGTCCAAGAAAGGAAAATCAAAGGAAGCGTCAACGTTGTGGCTGCAGCTGGAACGATGATCATGCAGGACTAGGAGAGAGATGATGTTTCCTTGATCGCGTCTTGTTTCTCTCTGGCGATCTCGTCCCTAGACTCAACTGTCAAAATAGTCCGTTTGGGGACAGCTAGGAAATCATATGCCCTGCAAGCCGATTGGTCAGTGTATGACCAATTTGCTCACAGGGGACAAGAAGAAATAGGTCCTATGTCCGACCGCTACAGGTGCACTTCCTATGACAACCCAGGATCAATAGCTGATAAAAGGCCTTAAATAGCCCAGTTCCTGTCGGACTGATTGTCAAGAAAGAATCCTTGATTGGTATTACTCCATCCCGAAGTCTTCAATCAACCGAAGTTGCTGAGAGACTGTATGAGCATATTCCAAACGCAAAATGATGTTCCTTTTGGGGAGTGAATGACATGGCTGAACTTGAAAAAGAAGAAAAAACATAAGATATATAAATATTTTCTTATACATTCGGTGAAACGTTGATGTTATTTCAACAAGAATTGCTAAAATTATTGGCCTGCGAAATTATGTAAAATCTTTTGGGGCATCCTCCGGTCGCATATTATTGCAAATAGTTTTTTTTTTTAAAGAACGAATTAATTACTAAACGGTACTGTAATAACTGGATTTCATTTTCATTTGAAAATGAAATCCAGTTATTACAAAAAAAAAACGGCATAGTTTAACAAAAAGAAAAAAAAGAAGCAAAACAAAGATAAAACTTAAATGACTACTGGGCAGCGCCAGTTTGGAACAGCTAGTGCTTATGTATATGCATAAATATGTGTATTTGTATATTGTTTCATGTGTGAGCGAACTGTATATTGATATTACGAGGTTGTCTAATGTACGCTTTCATATATGCGGATATGGTCGTAAGTATATGTGTGTTTGTGAGTGTATGTGTAGCGATAAATAAAGAATACCACAAAATGAAAAATAAGACAGTACTAGTCTCACCTTTCACTTTGTTGTATTCTTCCAGCCACGTGGACAAAATGAATCACTCGTTTAGTTACCCTTCTCCCCACTTTTACTGCATTGCTCATTCCTTGTATACAACTGACTTCAACATAATAATTATTAATGACTAAGCCCCGACACTTGTGTCGAAATATCGGAATCAATAAACATTTTAAGCATGTTTTTGTATTAATATTTTTACAGGGTTTGTTTTGATTGCTTGATTATCACCCCATTTCATACATCAGACACCATTTGATAGATCTACTATTATATGAAAACTGAGTTAATCAACATTTTCTTCCGATACATTTTTACCGCACAAAATACATGCTAAAATATTTCTCAGTTTTGAGATTGAGTTACATTTGAAAAAAAAAACCTTCCATTTTAATAATTTTAATTACCCGTAATGTGCAAATACATCAAGTGATCCATCTCAACTTATTCCATACAGCGTTTATTTCACTCTCCCCCCTCTCTCTCTTTCTCTGTTTATTAACAGTCGAAGGAAGGGAAAAATAAAAGGATTGGAAGAGTCCATTATAAACAAAAGAGTCTTCTTCTTCTTCTTCTTCTTCTTCTTCTTTTATGTGCCTGTCTGTCTGTTTTCTCCATGACTCATACGTTTTCCCGCCAAGAAAAAAGACAACACCATCCAAAATGGCGTTGATCGCGTTTCTTTCTTGTTCACCGTACGAGACGTCATCTTTGATATCTGTCGGATTTTTTTCTCCTTTTTTTTTGACAGAGAGGAAAAGTTGAAGTAAACAACACGTCAAAAAACGGGGGGGGGGGGGGGGATTATTGAGTAAGGTGGTCTGCGTGGGAGGGAGAGGAAGGTTTGAGTCGAAGGCACTCGGGCAACGTAGCTACCCCCCCCCATCCACCCTTCTTAATGGTAGTAAAAGGAATGATTTTCTATCCCTAGATTCTGAATCTACTTTTCCTGTATACCGATACCTACGTGGAGCATGAATCACTAAAAATATGGTTTATTTTGACATTCAGCTAGCAGATACATCCACGCTCCCAAAATACAGGCTGATCGAAAACTTCCTGTGCACCTAATTTTTATAAAGGATTTCAGTCCCGTTTTTCCCCATTTGTATAAAACTAAATTAAAGTAAATATAGCTCACATTACCCACCCTTACGCCTAGGAGCCGTGTTCCAAAATTCAGAATGATCGGTTAATATATATATATATATATATATATATATATATATATATATATATATATATATATATATATATATATATATATATATATATATATATATATATATATATATACGCCGTTTCGTAGATCACTCTATACTGCCTGGTAAATAGCCGCCGATTTTCGCTATTTACATTTAAAGTTCCTCTATATTTACTAACTGATTGGCTATGGCCGATGGGTAGGATCCCCGACTACGAATCAGTGGCGATTTGTGATCGGGGTTCACTCCTACCGACCGTTGAGAATTAGTTCCTACACTGAAGATTGCGTTAGCATGAAACATCGATGTCTGTAGGTATTTAAATAATTAATATTTATTTATAAAAATATTATTGTATACATATATATATATATATATATATATATATATATATATATATATATATATATATATATATTAATTAATTAATTAATTTTTACGCAAATAAAAGTAATTTATGTACGCAAAAATTAATTAATAAATATATATATATGAAATAAAAATCACATATGTAAAATAAAAATAATGACATGTCCTATTAAGGACGACTTAATGCAATATTCTTTACCGCTTAGGAAGTGGAAAAATACTAAAAAAAAACGCTGTTTCTATTGCCAGTAAAACAATAGCAAAACTACGTAACTTAGTACATATATTATTTTTGTTTCCTAGATATAAATCCAATGAAACTCCTGTGTTTATAAAAAACGTACTTGATAAACTTAAACGGTAAAAAGTAAAAGAAAGCGAGTAGCTCGAATGTGTAATTGGATATGAATCTTGCACGTTTAATTATGCGCCCATCCCCTTCCAACCGGGGTAATACACATCAGGAAGTTTATTATTTCTCATTTCATTTTTTCTAAAGTTTTGAAGAAGTTTGTTCATCGAAAGAAGGCGCAACTGAAATATGTATGCACATATGTAACCAAAAATGTTTTATAAATAACAATTTATACCATATATATACACATACTAGCCAAAAAACACCCGCCCTTCGGGCAGCTATTAATCTAGCTGTCACCTTATCTACAGAAAAACAAAGAAACAATTTTCTTTTCACATTTGAAGAAAAATTTGAAGAAAAACAACAAAAAGATCATTGCTATGGTGTTATTTGATATATAACAATGTTGAGATTTGATTTTGTATAAGCATAAAAATGAATTCCTCATAATGAAACAAATAAACGAATTGTCAAGAATAACCAACAGAAAAAAGGGATGAGAAAAACAAATAAACAACAAATAACTGTTACCAAAGGCAATAAAGTTACTTTTCTACCTACCTGCATAGATTTTGTGTTTTACAGAATGTTGTGTTTTTTGCGCTCCTTTTCTTTCTGTTGATTATTCTTGACAATCGCCAAAGGCAGAATGTCTATTGGTCAAATAAAAGAATTATATATTCCTGAATAATTTAAAATAGTTACTTTGTGTTTTTCGCTTTTATTATGAAAGACAAAAAAAAACTTAATGACGATTAAAAAAAATATGAATCTATTTTTTTTTTGTAATTTAAAAGTTAATAACAAACTTTGTTAAATTTGTAGATTAACCCTAACCTCAGCTAAATTATCTATCCCTTTAAAAAAATGAGATTCTACCTTTTAGGGTAATTCTAACTTATTAGGTCAGTCAACTAATATATATTTTTAACATTGGCAAGCTCGTACAACTACACGTAATCGGGTAAAAAGTAGATCCCCACAAAAATCACGCACATAATTTATTTCCAATAGCAAAGAAATGGTTCCACCTCGCTATCGCTTTGCAAAGTAAGTAAGGATTAAGTCATAGAGTGAATGCGGTATTTTGGTGAGAGTGTCTAGCGTAGAGTAAGTTCAGGGAATTTGGGACAAAAGATAGGACATCAACCCCGCAAACAAAGATTTGTTGTCAAAATTGTATGACCATCGCCCCCTCCATTTCACCCAAAACGATTAGGGCTTCATTCCTAAGTTTAAAGAATTTCATTCATAAGTGTCTTGTAACCCCGAGACAAAAACTTTCGCATTTATTCATTAAATAAATAAATATTAATATTTTGGTAATTTCGATACAAATTTATTTATCTTTTAAATGAGAAATAAATGGATAGAAAAAAGAATTCAATTCGCTTGGGCGATGATGCGAAGCTTTAAAAAAAAACAATAAAAAAGAAATTTGGTTTGGGCCTGGAGAGAGAGAGAGAGAGAGAGAGGGAGAGAGAGAGAGAGAGAGAGTGAGAGAGAGAGAGAGAAAGAGAGAGAGAGAGAGAGAGGGAGAGAGAGAGAGAGAGAGGGGGGAGAGAGAGAGAGAGAGGGGGGGGGGAAGGGGAAATGAGGGTTAGTGGAGTACTCACCTCGTTGCGTCGTTATTATTTTTTCTATAAAATAAATGAATTCATCCTTTTTTTAATTAAATAACTTTAATTAATTACTGTTAATATCGACGAAACTATTGCATATATATGAGAGAAATAGATACAATATAATTTGGAATTTTCCTTTTGATGACTGCCTCAATCACATCAAGAGGATAACCGTTATTAGACATTCGTTAAAGTTTTAATTTCCACTCAATTTCCACCTGGAACAAATCATGTGTTAATGTCCAAATCAAGCTTACCTTTGGTTTGTTAGGATAAAATGAATCCCATCGGGTATATAGTCCTGTAAACGTAGGTTTATGGTAGATTGATGTAAGGTAACTCGATGGGGGTTTTGTTACCAATACACCGAGGAAAGCTAAAGTGGAATTACGCTCTCCTTCATAGGTATATTTTAATGCGGGATGCAGTTTATTGAGTAAAGAGAAGAATTTATTTGCCTCCGTTTTATTATTAAAAAGGCAAAATGTATTGTCTACATATCGAAAGTAGACTAAAGGTTTAGTGGGTCCAGATAATGAAGCCTTCTCATAGAAACCCACAAAAATATTCGCCATTGTCGGTCCTAGGACTGAGTTACCTTACATTTACGGTCCTAGAACCGAGTTACCTTACATTTGCCTATACATTACATCGTTAAAACTGAATTCAACGAATGTAGTGACAAATTTCATTAACTGCACGAATATGCTTCCAGGAATAGAAGGAGTCGATAACTGGCTACGATATAAAAAATCGGCACAGATATCGATTGTTTCCAAAATAGGGACACAGGTAAATCGGTTGCTAATATCGTAGGAACACATAAAGTTATTAGCAACCTTAGAATTTCAGATGTGATTTGCAAAATAAAATTAATCTTTTAAGCAGTATTTACTATAGTACTTCAATACTGGCTGTAAAATATTAAAATTCCATTTTGCAACCTTCTGCTGTGATGACCCTTCCTTAGTCTTAAGTATTAGACAAATAAAAATCACAAGAAACAAACAACTCACACTGATTAGATTTTCTCTCGATGAAAGACATAGAAATCGCTAACCAGAAAGGGAAGCCATCTCATTTTATGAAGTCTTCATATGTACTTAAAATTATGGACATTCGATGAACTTCCTGATGCGCGCATATTGGTTTTGAAAATCAATGTGTGGTCATTTGATTTAAGTTTTTTTTTTTAGGTCAGAAGGTAGGTTTCTTTGAAATGTATTATTTTGTCGTGTGAATTGGATCTTGGGGATTATGTCAAGCAAGTCTCTTTCGAAGGCGTCCATTTCGTCGATTTTCCTGGGGTACTAACTAGATTTAAGGGTCTTCCATGGAGGTAGCAGTATGGTATTTCCATCTCATACGTCGTACAACGTCTTCCATCTTGTTTATAAGGGAGTTCAGGTAGGACGTGTTGTTGGGTGTCGGAATGTTTTTTGTAGAATATTTTAGTTCTTATTTTTCCATTTCCCTTTGACACCAGACACGTTTATAAAGTTAAAAATGATAAATATAAACTACTAGCAATAGATAGCATCACCAACAAATATCAATTATTATAATGTTAAAAATGATAAATATAAACTACTAGCAATAGATAGCATCACCAACAAATATCAATTATTATAAAGTTAAAAATGATAAATATAAACTACTAGCAATAGATAGCATCACCAACAAATATCAATTATTATAAAGTTAAAAATGATAAATATAAACTACTAGCAATAGATAGCATCACCAACAAATATCAATTATTATAAAGTTAAAAATGATAAATATAAACTACTAGCAATAGATAGCATCACCAACAAATATCAATTATTATAAAGTTAAAAATGATAAATATAAACTACTAGCAATAGATAGCATCACCAACAAATATCAATTATTATAAAGTTAAAAATGATAAATATAAACTACTAGCAATAGATAGCATTACCAACAAATATCAATTAGCATCCAACCACACACACAACAATGAATCAATGAATAAGCAGCCAGACTTAAAATTGCCTAGAGAGCCAACTAATGTACCCAGAATGAAGCGTTCCTTACCTTAAAAGATCACAAACCCTATCTTAGAAATAGATGCACATGCACACTCATAAACTCAACAAAAAGCGAAATGGGATTGGTTAGTAAACACATAGTTAGAAATATAAATGAATATATTAAAACACACACAGATCTTCGACTTTGGACCAATTCCCAAGCAACCATCGATTGGTTCAAAACCATTCAAAATTAAAAAAAAAACAATTTCGATTCACACAATTCGATATCACAGACTTCTACTCCACCATCAATAGGGAAGTTCTCAACAAAGCCCCATCTTTCGCCAAAACCTTCGTAGAAATAAACGACTTAGAAATAGACACCATCCTTCATGCGAGGAACTCCCTCTTTTTCTTCAACAATGAAACATGAGTTTAAAAAAATCCAACCCTGAGGATCTATTTGATGTACCCATGGGAACCTACGACAGTGCGGATATATGATTGGACTCTTCATCTTACACTCTCTACAAACTAGATTACCCGACCAAGAGTTCGGCCTCTACCGAGACGACGGTCTATGCTTATCCCGTAACAATAACGGACAAGAACTCGACAGATTCACAAAACAATTTACTGCATTCCTAAAAAAAATTAGGATTTTTTACACCAGCCTAACTAGCGTGGATTTCTTAGAAGCAACTCTATACCTAGCTAACAACTCCGCTAGATCATACCACAAACCCTTCGAACAGCTCAGATATGTCAACACAAACATTAGTAAGAGAATCTCCTTCCTTTCATCCAGCCCGAGATTTTCCAAGCCTTCCTCGAAAGCGGTTATACCGAAAAAATCTCTTACATACCCACCAAATCTACTAGACAACACAGACACAATAGACTAATAAATATTATCTGGTTTACTCCCCGTTATTCCCTCAGTGTCAAATATAGCAGAGGCAATCAATTTCTCAAATTAATAGACAAACATCAAATAAGCTCAATACACTCTTTAACAGAAACACGACCAAAACTAATTATTCTTACTTTCTACCATAGGATCCATTCTAGCCTCTAAACCAACACCATCAACCAATCCCCCAACCCCACTGCTCATGCAAAATAGGAGAGATATGTCCCTTAGGAGGAGTATGTACAATCAGTTCCATTGTATACGAAGCCAAAGTAATATCCGGTGTATATACAATGAAGGAAGAAATTTACATCGGAATGACTTAAGGAACCTTTAAACAAAGATTGTACGCCCACAACACCTTCAGATACCCCAATAAATACCACATCACGATCCTAGAAACCACTATATGGGAACTCAAGAGGTTCAATACTCCTTATAAAATAGAATGGAGGATCACCAACAAACCAAAGTCCTCTAGCCCTACCCCCAGGATTTCCCCCTATGTACCACTGAAAAATTCAGGATTCTACAAGCAATAAACAACCCTTCCATAAATTGCATGAACATCAAAATCGAAGTCTTCAAAAAATGTCCCCGCAAAAGAAACTTTATCCTAGCCCAATGGACTGAAAATGATAATACATAACTCACTAATCACCATTTAAGACCAATGAACCCTATAACATAAAGTAAAATTTGAAAAATTGAAACAACATATAAAATAGCCACCTTCCCCTACACCTTTCCAAAATTATATATAATTTTTATATACAACATGCCACAACTATATCACTCCTACCAATCCCAATACAGCCTAACACCATCCACCACAGATATTACATTAATCAGTTAATACCCCATCCCCCTTTAACATTTTTATCATATTAAATACAGGAATCCCCCCAATTAAACACCTAGAAATATAATTATCAAACCCCACAGAATTAAAGGAATTACAGATGCTTAAGACCTAACTCCCTCCATCTCACACAGACCCTATAATAGATTCATAAACCAGCAGAATTAACTAAACACATAATGCATATGACAATGATAGTTAACACATTAGATATCCCTTAGACAAAATATATCCCCGTCAACATCCAGCCAATACATAACAATTAATCTACTCAAATAAATAAACACATATATATAAAAAATATTATAAAAATATTTTATAAAAATAGTTTCCTGCGAAAATACTAAACTATAAATAATAAACCGACAAAAAATAATAAATAAATAAAAATTTATAAATCCCACCCAGAGCCTAATCAATAAATTATGCCACTCAGTTATTCCTAAATGTAAACCCACTTTTGAAGCAGTAAAACAGACAACACCTATTATAAATAATTAAATTAATTTTAATAAATCTTATTTACGATTAAGACCCATATATTACTCAACCCTGACCCAGTACTTGCTTCAAAAAGGACACGTTAAAAATGCACTATTTTAAACGATAAATTGAGACGCCACCCCCATTTGTTTTCATGTTTTTATTTCGGGACGACCTTTAAAATACGAAACTACAAATAAATAAATAAATAAATAAATAAATAAATAAATAAATAAAACACTAAACAAAATAACACCTTTAAAACAAAACCTTAAATAAAATAAATAATAAATCCGATACATAAAATTAAACCCGATATTTTTAAAAAGGATACTTCAGTATTACAACCTTTCTAAACGACGAATTCAAACGCCCCCTCCTTTGATTTTCATTTTTCAAGACCCAGAAATCTCCTACGATCTATAAACGATATTCTAAACACAGCCACTTATATAAAAACACAAAACTACAAATAAATAATTAAATAAAACACTTAGTAGACTAAAATAAAAACCTTCTTAAAACACTAAACTATAAATCTAATATATAAAGGGCAGTTGTCTGTGTGTTTGTTTGTTTGTGTGTGTGTGTGTTTGTCTGTTCGCAAAAGGCTTACGTCACACGCGACAGAGACCAATCAAGTTGATATTTTCTGAAACAGCGTCAACTTGGACGTATAATATCGAAAATTCAGAAAATAATCCATCTTTTGAGGGTATACGGGGCCATTTTTTTCAATGGGGGTAGCTTTTTTCCTCTATTTTCCAACGTTTTTATGTATTAATTTAGGAAAAAACCCAATGATATTATGTATAATTTTAGAAAAAAACAAGTTATTCCTAACAATTCAACAGGAAATTACACCAGAGGAGATGGGGTAGCAAGAAGGAGTTCTTTTTTATTATAGTGACGTTACACAAGTAAAAATCGACCGAGAAATAACTCCGCGCATCTTTCTGATGGCTTCCTTCAGTTCCGTGATCGTTCTGGGGTTCCCTGCGTATATTCTATCTTTAAGGTAGACCCAGATAAAGAAATCGTGATGGGAGGGGGGGCGTCTAACGTCTGGACTGTGAGTTGCCCACTCAAAATCAGTTTGAGATCACACGGCCTCCAAAGTTCTCCTTCAGCCAATTCTGAATATTGAAACAGACACAACGCATATTATTTACTAGATTTGATTATGATGTTTTCAATGGAGACCTTGATCTGCGAATCAGACTGTTCCGATTCAAGGTTCTACACGTGATTGATGACGTCACAGTTTGCGTCAATTCACTGCCGTCTTATCTAGTCGGATGTGATTTTGGGATTCTTTCAGTCAGTCACTGGGTTTCATGCAGTCAGAGATTTTATTCAGATGCGTCCATTTTATTGTTCGTCAACCGGACAGTGTTTGGAATAGCATTTTCGTCGGTCTGACTCGCTTATATTTGAAATAGTATTTTCAATGGTCAGTCACGCTTAAATTTGAAATAATGTTTTCATTGATATGTCAAGCTTAAGTTTGAAATAGCTTTTACGTTTGTCTATCATGCGTAAGTTTTAAAAAGCTATTTAAAATTTCAACGTGACAGAACAATAATAAAAACTATATTATTGTTCTGTCACGTTTAAATTTTAAATAGCTTTTTCATTGGTCTGTCACGCTTAAATTAGAAATAGCTTTTCATTGGTCTGTCACGTTTAAATTTGAGATAGTTTAAGCTTCAAATAGCTATTCAATTAGAAATAAGATTTTTCAATAGTATGTCACGCTTAAATTTGAAATAGAATTTTCATTGGTCTGTCAAGCGTAAATTTGAAATAACGTTTTCATTGATATGCCACACTTAAATTTGCAATAACATTTGCGTTGGTCTGTCACGTTTAAGTTTTAAATATAATTTTCATTGATCTGTCACGCTTAAGTTTGAAATAGCATTTCTGTAGATCTGCCATGTTCACATTGAATGGACGCATCTTAAGAATAGACCCGTTCTTGTTGATTGTTAACTTTTGTTGATTGTTAACTCTTGTTGATTGTTAACTTTTGTTCTATTAACGCATTTTCGTTGATTGTTAACTTTTGTTGATTGTTAACTTTTGTTGATTGTTAACTCTTGTTGATTGTTAACTTTTGTTCTATTAACGCATTTTCGTTGATTGTTAACTTTTGTTGATTGTTAACTTTTGTTGATTGGTAAATCTTGTTGATTGTTAACTTTTGTTCTATTAACGCATTTTCGTTGATTGTTAACTTTTGTTGATTGTTAACTTTTGTTGATTGTTAACTCTTGTTGATTGTTAACTTTTGTTCTATTAACGCATTTTCGTTGATTGTTAACTTTTGTTGATTGTTAACTTTTGTTGATTGTTAACTCTTGTTGATTGTTAACTTTTGTTCTATTAACGCATTTTCGTTGATTGTTAACTTTTGTTGATTGTTAACTTTTGTTGATTGGTAAATCTTGTTGATTGTTAACTTTTGTTCTATTAACGCATTTTCGTTGATTGTTAACTTTTGTTGATTGTTAACTTTTGTTGATTGTTAACTCTTGTTGATTGTTAACTTTTGTTCTATTAACGCATTTTCGTTTACTAACGTTGGTGCGAGGCAATCTATATGAATGGGTTAAGATAAAAAAAACGCTTGGATGGCAAAACGCGTACACATTAGTTTGATATTAGTCTTGTTCGTGTTGATTAGTGTTTTTAGTGTTGCTTAGTGTAGTTAGTGTGATTAGTGTTGTTAATGTTTATATGCGTAGTTAGTGTTGATTAGTGTAGTTTGTGTTAATTAGTGTTGTTAGTATTTATAAATGTTTAGTGTTCATTAGTGTTCATTAGTGTTGTGAGTTTTGATTTGTGTAGTTAGTGTTGATTTGTGTTGTTAGTGTTTATGTGTTTAGTTAGTGTTAATTAATGTAGTTAGTGTTAATTAATGTAGTTAGTGTTTATGTGTGTAGTTAGTGTTGATTTGTGTAGTTAGTGTTGATTAGTGTTGTTAGTGTTTATGTGTGTAGTTAGTGTTAATTAATGTAGTTAGTGTTTATGTGTGTAGTTAGTGTTGATTTTTTTATGGAAATCGCTCCAGACAAGGCATGAAGCCATTTGATGTAAGGAGCTAGCACGGACAAAATATGATTATCGCGAAAACAAAAGATACCTATTGAAAAGATTAAGAGGAAAACAGTCAGCAGGAAGAGAATTCCACAAGCCTGCAGTTCTTGGAAATAAGCTACTGGATTGGAAGTTGTATTACAATGAGGTATCAAAACAGCGAATTGATGGAGACCACTAGACCAACGATCCAACAAAATGGAACAAAAGAAGTAGGAAATAGATCACACAATTCTGAAAAACACATGCCATAATATTATATATAGAAAAGACTGAGACTAGCAACATCACGGGTGGTGCCAATCAAATTACAGATACGTTATTGCACCTTATCAAGAATGCTCAAATGGGACAGAGATTCACCAGCCCAAATATGACAGTAGTACTCTATACATGGTCTGATAGTAGATTTGTAGAGATAAAGAATAGCCTCAGATGTGAGAAAGTGTTTGGAGCGATAGAGAGAACCGACTTTACGAGAAGTAGACAGTGCAATAGATCTAATGTATGAATTCCAAAGAAATATTTGATGAGAGAGAAAGACCAAGAAGTTTTGAGTCGATTTTTCCTCAAGAGCAGAGCCATCCATGAGAATCTCACGAAAGAAAAAGGACATGCCTATGATTGAAAGACACAAGCTGAGTCTTAACAGGATTGAATGAAACAAGCCATTTCGTACTCCAGATCAACTTCTAGATCAGGTGCATATTTCGACTGATCCAAGGGAGATGGGCGGGAAGCAACACTTGAATAGAGAGTAGTATCATTAGAATAAAAATATTCTCTGAAAGATCATTTATATAGAGAAGAAACAGTGTTGGTCCTAGAATAAAGCCCTGAGGAACACCAGCATTCATAGGAAAAGAGAATGAAGAGACACCGTCCAAAGTTATTCGCAAGCTTCGATCAAAAAGAAAACCTAATAATGTCAAGAACCTCACCACCAATACCATAACCCTGAAGTTTGTGTAGGAGACCAGAATGCCACAATCTGTTAAACGCCTTCAAAATGTCAAGCGCAATGGTCCTACCCTCTCCTGAATTATCCATAAACGGACAGATACACTCAGTTACAACAGTTAAAAGATCAGCAGTTGAACGAAAACCACAAAAGTCATACTGAATATCACTAAAGAGGCCCAGACTTTCCAGAAAATGAACAAGCTTGCCATTGACCAACCTTTCAAAAACTTTGCTAATAACAGAAAGGAAACTAACAGAACAATACTTAGTTGGGTCAGAATGATCACCAGCATTTTTAAAGATAGGGACAACAGAGGACTCCTTCCAACAAGAAAGGAAACAGGACTGAGACAAGCAGAGATTGACTAATTTAGAGAAGATAGAAGAAAGTTCAGGAGCACAACACTTGAGAATGACAACAGGAATTAAATGAGGACCGAAAGCCTTAGACTTGTCGAGATCAGAAAGAACCCTAGAAACCATCTTTAGAGTGATAATGACAGAATCAGGAGACTGATCAGTTTTCAAAGGAAAATCAGGCAGAACAGCACCAGAATCATCAAGAGATGAATTGTCAGCAAAAAGACGAGCAAAGAGATCAGCCTTACCTTTAGAAGATGAAATAACCTGAAGACCATTAAAAAGAGGAGGAATGGCAGACTTGCCACCATTAATAACACTATTGTAGATTCTCAAAAAATCATGAGAGCCAATCAATTGAGATGAGATAAAGTCACGAATCCTTTGAAAGTAGCTAAACTTAACCTCAGAGATTGCTCTCTTGCAGGCATTGCTAGTTCTTCTGTAGGGTTAGTGTTTTTAGTGTTTATTAGTGTAGTAAGTGTTGATTAGTGTTGTTAGTGTTGATTAGTGTAGTTAGTATTATTAGTGTTGTTAGTGTTGATTAACAATTCTTAATGGTTCTCACTAAAGGTGGGGATGACCAGCTCCCCTGAGGTTGCACTCAAGTTAGATAGAAAAATAAACGAGGACAGGCGAGTTGACATTTTCGAAAGAAGCGCCTGAGGCAACCAGCAATAAACTAACCCTCTACTGAAGGAAGTGATAACGTCTAGGAGAGTGCAATTCCTGGGACCTAGCTGGACCAGACCGTATATCATAAAAAATTGTCTGATGGTTTTCAGACAATCCCTAGGTTGCCAAAATAATGTCAAGGCCAACCAAGGCTGGTATAAAAATATGGCCGAACCAGGTGATAAGACAAGACATAATTCTTGCCCTTTTAGCTAAGATCAAAGTATAGTTTAGACAAAGGATGACCAACGACACCCTTTACCCCACACGTTTGATGGCCTTGTGCCTAATTTGTAGTATCTGTACCTAACTGCCTAATCTCCCAGTCCGAGAGTTTGGAAACTATTTGGCTGACTCTCTTCACCTCGACATGGCTAGAGCAATTGGTTGCAAAGGCAGGGTTATTAAGCGCAAGGTCTTGCACCTATTAAAACAGGTTGGCTACAACAAATTGCCAGGACTTGATTGTTTTTGAGGCTGTCATACATGTTTGTAACACTTTGACGAATGTGTTCAACCATTGATTTGACCAGGGTTCCATCTCAGGTCAAGTAACCAAGGGAGTGATCACATTGCTGAAGAAATGGGACAGGCATGGTGGGAGGAACCAATAACGCTGCTAAACACAGAGTTACAGATTTTGGCTACGATCCTATTGAACCAGTTGCAGGGTGTTATTAGAGGAGTTGATCGAACCAAAGCGGAGCTCCCCTGGGAAGGGGAGATCGATTCAGAACAACTTGCATCTGATTCGTACGATCCTAGAGGGGATAGTAGATGACACGAAGGCCATGCTGATCAATTTGGATCAGTCCAAAGCTTTCGACAGGGTTGACCATCGCTTCTTATCATCCGTTTAGAGACCGCCAGCTTAAAACTGGACTTCCACAAATGGATCTCTTCTGTATCCCTACGGCAGCGGTGCAAGTAAACAGACAGCTTTTGTGATCTTTCGCTATCTTCCAGTCGGTGTGTCAGTGTTGTCCCACATCCTTATGTTGGAGCTACTAGTTCGCAAGCTAAGAAATGAGGTGCGAGCCAGGGTTTCCACGTTCGCTGATGACATCACCGTCTTTGTGTCGTTCTTCAGAGACATCAAAATGGTGGCAGAGGCGCTCATACATTACGAAACGATTATGGAGGCCAAAAATCAACCACAGTAAGTCGATCGGCCTGTGGTTGGGTGCTTAGAGCGGTAACACTATGCTACTGTCTTCTTTCTACTGGACTGACGGTCTAATTCGAGTCCTCGGTGTGTCGTTTGAACCGGGTATCCAACTAGAAGGGAATTGGTCGGAGGTGCACTAAACGGCTGAAGCATCAGTTAAGACTTGGCGTGCACCATTTTCGTCTTTCCTCCCATTCTTTACCGACTGGTTGTACTTCCTTTACCTGCAACGCACCTAATGTCCCCATCCAGCTTCTCCTGTCTTCGCTTCTCTGGAACGATGGAAATCACTGGCTGAAGGATTGCGGATGCTCGACTTGACATGTCATCAACATGCCAAGATACTGGCTTTCCAAACTTTGACAGAAACGTCTGCATAGAATCCTGCGGTTGAGAGCGCCTTTCCCGCCCCCACCCTTAATCCCTCAGTCGAGGGCCATAATAGGCTAAAGGGTGAATCGCAATTCTTCACAGAGTGCTAAGCTGGACTCAAAAAGCTTCCTCGGTCTAGTAACTTTTCACAGTGTTCTAGAAGAGAACTTACACGGTAGATTAGTGAGGAGTGTCACTCGTCGAGCTGCTAAGGTAGATGAGTGAGGAGTGTCACTCGTCGAGCTTCTAAGGGAATCAAAGGAGGGAATCCGGTGCGGAATATCTCAACAGCATCTCTGACCTGGCGATTGGCTTGAACATGTTGCCACTCGATGACATACGAACAGTACTGAGAGTATGCCAATGAAATGACGGCTTCTATCGATCCTGAGCATCTGCTGCTGCGAACCGTAACTTCTATAATTGACAACATTGGATCGCCATGGGACAGGGAGAGATCAGATATGATAGAAAAGAATGAAATTCCTCAGGTGGATACAAGTTGCGAGCTTATGTGTACACGATTCATGGCCCTGTCGGACCCCAGCTCTCTGGGTAAGTTAGCCTCTTAGCTAGTCGAGTGAATGAGTTCCGTCACGTTTTTATTTTTTTGGTAATAGAGCTCCTCCAAGATGTCGACTCCCAACTTTTATTTTGTCTTGGCTTCCCCAAATTAAATTCATCTTGGAAGGACACCATCCACTCCCAAGCTTCACCTCCTTTCTCATTTTCTCCCACATAATTCCTACTACTCCTGCTTTATTTTGCTCATAATCAAACCGGAAAAAAATGAGTTGGAAGGATCTTACTAACCGTTTTTTGTTTTTTGTTTTGTTGTTGTCCCACTCCCGACTCCCCACCGCTAACGAATTTGTATATACATATATTTATGAATAAAATGAAAAGGTTCCCTCACTTAGAGGATATTTTAAGTAGGATGGCCAGCTAGGGTAAATGTGGTGTTGTGGTAACTGCAATGAGTCTAGCGTCTAGCTAAGAGTAGAATAAACAGATAGAATAGACAAAGGATATCCAACGACTCCCATTTTCGACACACTTTTGATGGCCTTGTGCCTAATGTGTGAAAATGTATATTTTATATTTTTTGCAAATAAATAATTCAAAGTGTAGTATCTGTTCCAACACTGAACTTCATTTGTTCTGTCGGTGAACGAGAGATCTATCTAGACTGAGGCAATTTAAATTTTTGTCCCAATGCAGAGTTCTCCTTTTTGGGGAGCTAGATTTTGCCCACATTACAAACCGATCTTGTATCTAACTTTTCCCTCGTAGGGAGGAAAGTAAATAGGGCGAAGCAGAACGATTGACACCCGTTAGAAAAACAAAACAAAATGAGTTCCTTGTGAAATCAGGCGGTTGGGAAGCTGGTGGCGAATGCTGGCGCACATATTTATTTCTAAATGAACCCTCATATTTTAAACTTTCTCATCACATTCATTTCTTGTAAGAATTATATTTCAGTAATAAATTAGGAAACCAGAAACATTTCTGGCGATAAATACTTCGTCTTTTTTCCCTGTCGTCCTCACAACAATTTCTCACGTCGTGTGTCCAACAACATCAAGAAGGAGATGGAAAACAAGTCTAAACGAATGTGAGTGACGCCACCGGGTCATCAAGTGCACTTGGCTCGTTAAGGTGTTGTGTTTCCGATTTTCTGAAATTACAGACGGTGTCATGGTGGCGGCGGCGGTTTTGTGCTGCAGCTTTGGGTAGGGTCGTGGAGGACCAGCAAATTGAATCAGAGCTGTTACAAAATAATCGAGTGTGGGTGGTGGGTTGTATAGTCACTTCTTTTCCCCCCTTTTTTTGTTTCCTTACCGTTTAAAATAGGCTCGCCGTTAAATAGACAGACAGACAGGTAAGTTATGTCTCGACACTGGCGGACGACTACATTTGTTCTCCATTCGAGAAAAGGGAATAAAGAGCTGCCACTTAGCGTAAGGCATAGCTCTTCATAAAAAGCCGATAATGCAAATGGAAACATACGGGCATTTTTAACGACACCTAACAGAACGAAAAAGGTGTAAAAAACAAAAATAAAAACAAATAAATGTTACCAAAGGCAAGATAAGTTACTCTTCTACTAACCTGGATAAGTTTATTTGTGTTTTAACTTATTTTAAAGCTTTTTTTTGTTCAAAACAAACCTGGTATCCACCGATTCCGTTTGAACAAAACACACAATGGTTGTTCATGAGCCCTGCACGGGCATGGTCACCGAGAGTTGCTCGGTGGCCATGGCACGGGACCCTTGATAATCGATTGATTGCCTTTCGTAACATTTATTTGTTGCCTATTTGTTGTTTTTTTACCCTTTTTTCGTTCTGTTAGCTGTCGTGAAAAATGCCCAAACATACATAGGGTGCCCCCCTCCCCCTGCCCCCCCCCAAAGACATGGTGGGATTAATAAAATTCACAAATATTTCTTCAATCCAACCATATTTAGTACAAATAAACTTCACTTTATGTCTTAGTTTCAGTCACGAATGTCAAACAGACGTTAAATGATATGCACAACTTAATATGACGTTCAAAATTGTTAATATCTCTTGGTAAAAAAAGCGGCTTGAAATTGTTTTTTTTATAGAAAAAAATAATCTTTTCAAAAATTAACAAGAAAATAGCACGAAAACTTTATAAACTTTATTATGTAATTTTTGGTGTACTGCCCCATCCTTTTTTTTTTAACTAACAGGTAACTGTTAGTTCAAAAAAAGGGGCAGTGTCGTGGCCACCGAGAGTTACTACAGGCCGGTTAGCTAGAAAATGACGTCACTGACTTCCGTGTCAAAACAAGGACCGTAGTAATAACAATAAGAAGGCATTTCGACTTCTCCATTCACTAAATAATCCATCAAAATTCAGGAAATCAACCAATTTTAATGAAATTTTCAGGATTTATTAATTAATGATCACGGAATATAATAAATCCATTACTTTATTATAAAGCTTGGTGCAAATGTATTATTTCTTGTAAACAAAAAACACCTTTACTAAAGTTATTCAAAATATCAAAACATGTTGACCATACGATATTGTAAATATTTAAAACAAAGCATTAGAAAACTTTAAAAATTGCATGTAAAAAAAGAAAAGAAAAGAACCCGATTCGATTCATCTTGAAACTGATCTTTATCCAATATAAATTTAAAGAAAATAATAATTCACGATCAAATACTTCAAAAAACTGAATTATGAATTACCATTATTTAAACTTCTAACCCAATCAACCGTAAGTAATTCAGACTTTGAAATTTGTTTAAAAATTATACAAAAAAAAGTTCAATGTTAACTGTCTGTTTAATAATGGAATCACCAACTCCTATCTTGCTATTAAGAGATAGGTACGTGCAAAATCAAAGGCCTATCCCCAAAATGTAAAAACATTTTGACCCTCCCTTCACTTAAAAATTCACCAAAATTCAGGAAATCAACCAATTTTAATGAAATTTTCAATATTTATTAATAAACAAGCACAGGAGATATAGTGAAACATTTTTTTAAAAATCTTAGTGAAAATGTATTATTTTTTTAAAAATAAAATACACCTTTACTAAACGTATATTTTTATATATATAAAAAAAATCCATGATTTTTAAAAAATGAAAATAAGATCTGTATATGTTTAAAATATTTTAAAAAAAAAACTATTTCGTATATATTACGGAAAATGCCCCTACACTCTTGTTAATAAAATCAGTATAACTCGAAGAATTAACGATATTATCATTGAATAAAGCATTGTTTAATTAATATTTTTTGTGAAAATTTTGATTAAATATGATGTTATTATTTCATTTATTTAATCTACAAAAGTAGAGAAAAGATAAACTATGCTACACTTAAGACATCGAAAAAAAGTAATAAAAAAAAATGGAACACTACTTTTTTATCAAATAATGAATAAGTAATTCAGACTTGATTTTTTATATAATTAAAACAAAATTCAAACTTACTACACTATATTTAGTCGGTGTAAACATTATTACGTGTATCCATATTTGCAGTAATTATTTCTCTTTTGGAAATCCAAACATATGCAGTAGGCATTTTAACTTTGTGAATTATGAAATGAAATTTTTAAAAGCGCGAAATTATTTTAAAATTGGTTGATTTCCTGAATTTTGATTCCATTATTAAACAAACAATTAACATTGAAATTTTTTTTTGTATAATTTTTAAACAAATTTCAAAGTCTGAATTACTTACGGTTGATTGGGTTAGAAGTTTAAATAATGGTAATTCATAATTCAGTTTTTTGCAGTATTTGATCGTGAATTATTATTTTCTTTAAATTTATATTGAATAAAGATCAGTTTCAAGATGAATCGAATCGTGTTCTTTTCTTTTCTTTTTACATGCAATTTTTAAAGTTGTCTAATGCTTTGTTTTAAATATTTACAATATCGTATGGTCAACATGTTTTGATATTTTGAATAACTTTAGTAAAGGTGTTTTTTGTTTACAAGAAATAATACATTTGCACCAAGCTTTATAATAAAGTAATGGATTTATTATATTCCGTGATCATTAATTAATAAATCCTGAAAATTTCATTAAAATTGGTTGATTTCCTGAATTTTGATGGATTATTTAGTGAATGGAGAAGTCGAAATGCCTTCTTATCGTTATTACTACGGTCCTTGTTTTGACACGGAAGTCAGTGACGTCAGAGGGGGGCAGGAAGTTAGTTGCTTGGCCTGTAGTAACTCTCGGTGGCCACGGCAGTGTACCAAAAATTACGCAAAGTTATCCAGTATTTGTCTTTTTTTATTTTAAATAAAATAAAATTGTATCGGCCACCATTTTATAGAGAAATTAAAAATCGTCACTCTTTCATTTAAATCTCAAGTAACCATCGTAGTAATCATCGTAGTAACTATCGTAGTAATCATCGTAGTAACTATCGTAGTAACTATCGTAGTAACCATCGTAGTAACCATCGTAGTAATCCCAGCTAGAAAGCGTTTACCGAATTTATTTTTTAAACAAAAATACTGGATGAATTTGCATAAATTTTGGTGCAATTTCCGTTTTTAGATATAAGGGTTGGACTGAAGAATAATCCATTTGCTTCCCCACGAGGGCAGAGTAAGACACAAGGTCCGTTTTTATGTGTGTAAAATCAAGTTTCCCCAAAATGGGAGAAATCCAACTCTGGATTGGAAAAATATCCTCAGTCCAGAAGGATTTCTGCTTGACTGAAAAGATGAAGTGTAGTATCAGAACAAATACTACACTTTGCTTTTAGCCAAAACGCTTTCTCCTTTATAAAATAAGGTACGTGAAGGTTGCTAACATCCTTAAATGAAAGTGGTGCTATGGAAGGGACTGGATTCGAACTCGGCACACTCGGGTCGCCAATCAATGTCATTATCTACTTCAGCACTGTTTACTTTTTACGGGAAAATAGATTTCAACTTTAGAGCAAGGGAGGCAACTCCTGAATATTATTAGTTTGAATTGTGTCCCTTGAATCAATGTTAATCAGGAAATTCAAACTTTCTGAAATGTTTCACAATGATCATCGTTCAAGGATTTATTTCAGAAATAAATCAGATATTTTTGTTAACGTTTGAGAAGATTATTATATATAGATCGGTGCATTATCTTTTCTTTACAATTATTACATTTTTTTCAATTTCACCAAATCTTAAGTTCACTTCAGTTTAATTTTATTCAAATAACTTTTTTTTATACTTTTTGTTTTGTTTTATGTAAGTGTATTAATGTATCATTACACCATATACTCAAAAAGTAAAAAAAACAAACATGATTCTACTTTTTAGGCGATTACATGTAAACATGTGGTAAAACTAAATGAAACTCAGGAAGTGCAATCACACAACTAATATCGCTAAGAATAAGAATTAATAACGGAACACATTTATAAGTGATAAAAAAGATCACGTATTTCAGACGGAACCATCGTAGCTTACACCCGTCTGAAATAGCGGCTGACAGCAGTCTACGTGGTCCAGATGTCGAATCCCGCTATAATCATCATAGACTTCAAAGCGGGGTATCAGTTTAGCATATAAATTTAACGTAAAATGATCCCCTACTTAATGACCAAATAGCATTTAAAGGACATCTAAGCAATTTTTGTTTTTAGTTTAAAAAGAATTCTTTGAAACAACAGCTGCTTTTTTATGATGAAATTAATGTTTTTATTTCATATTAATGTTTTTTTTTATTTCGTATTAATATTTTAAATTTCATATTAATATTTTAAATTTCATATTAATGTTTTTTATTTCATATTAATTTTTAAAAATTTCATATTAATGTTTTTTATTTCATATATATATATATTTTTTTTATTTTATATTAATTTTTAAAAATTTCATATTAATTTTTTAAAAATTCATATTAGTGTTTTTTTTATTTCATATCAATTTTTTAAATTTCATATTATTTTTTATTACATGTTAATTTTTTAAATTTCATATTAATGTTTTTTTTTATTTCATATTAATTTATTTTATTATTTCATATTAATTTTTTTACAGTATTTAAAATCTAATAAGATTTTTCAATTAATTTCCCGAAGGCTATATGATAATGATATTATTAACCTTCGAAAACATTATTCGTTTTATATCAACCAAATTATTGGTTGAATCCTACAATCGGCGCTTCAAATAAATATCTGTGAATTGCGTTAAACAAACAAATAGTGTGTTGATGAAGATTGCTAATTTGTATTATTCGGACTACTATTCTCATCTTGACCGTTATTTTCATATGTACACGTGGCACAACGACATCTTTCTGGAAGTGGAAGGTTCGATCCTTACTATTAATAACTAAGAATAGCAATAATTAATTAGCACATCGAACCAGTTATGGGTGACGGAACGAGAACATTCTACCTCTGTGGATTAAATAATGCGTTCATTTCGTAGTTCGCATGAGTCCCAAATTCGGCATAAAGATTCCTAAGTTCGAAAATGTGCACATGAAGAAGGACGGAGGTTACATCGACCGAAACGCCGTGAAAAGAAATAACAACAAAGATGAGAATAGTAGTCCGAATAATATAAAAAATACAACTAGGTTTTGGTATTATTTATATTTTTCGGACTACAATTCTCGTCTTGGTTGTTATCGATCCCGGATTCAAGGTATTCCGGATTGAATGCAGAAACGCCCGTGCGTCACGAGCAAAGCGAATTGTCCGGCGTGTCGACTGACGCACAAAGATTGGCAGATCCGGGAATCGTCGCTGAGTGCCCGTCGTGTAAACATCATTTCTCGGACATGTTAGACGGATTGTTCGTACAGTATACAGGATTGTTTTGGGAGTTACAACCTTCACTACGGCATTCATCTTAAGATGGGTCACCCAAATCGAAAATTAGTAAGAAGTTGGGGGGAAAAAAGGTGCTTCAAAAGGTATTAAATTGAGGTCCCACTGTATTATAGGTTCTCAGCGTTGCTCGGTCCGCACGTTCGCTTTTAATTTCATTACTTTAAATATAAAAAAAAACAAAAAAACATTTCAGTCTCCAGAGACAATGGATACTCCCTGTAAGCATTCATACGCGGTGAATCTATTGTGAAGCAAAGGTTGCGAATTCACCAACCGCACCTCTTGTGAACCGTTATTGCTTGAGTCCAGTAGCAAGAATAAGTCCAGGACAACTAGAAACAATGCCGGGATAAGCAGAGAAAGACTGGTGATTTTTTTTCTGAGTTTTCCGTTTCTTTACACAACCAAGACTCGAAAATATAGTCTAACATACTATTTAATCCATAACTGGAGGAGAGCAAATATGGGTTCATACCTTTCCCAATGATATTAGCGAAAGTGACACAGTAGCATTGACAGAACTCGAGCCAGACTCGCTCAATTCACAGTCCACGCCTGTAACGACAACTTATTAAGCAAATATATTAATCTAGCAAGGCTACCTGGCATCTCCCGCGCTCCTAATTTCCGTTTATAATGTAGATTATATATATATATATATATATATATATATATATATATATATATATATATATATATATATATATATATATACATATATATATATATATATATATATATATATATATATATATATATATATATATATATATAAAACTAAAACTAAACAATCTACTTAATATTCTAATATGAAATGTTTAAGTTCATTTGGGGACTAAATCAGAGTAAAACTAATTGTGCCCTGGGTGTGAGGTTCGAATTGACAACCTTTCTAAGTATGGCTGCTGTTTTGGCTAGAGTTCTTTCTTTCATCCTTCTCCCTCTCTCTATCTCTCCCTCTCTTTTCTTCTACAAACGTCCCCCCCTCTCTCTCTATCTCTCTCTCTCTCTCTCTCTCTCTCTCTCTCTCTCTTTAAGTCAAAGGTTAAAAAAGTGAATCTCGAAACATTCTTATTAAATTTGTTGCTAGTGTTATCGATTGCAGTGGAAAAAACTTCTAAATGCGCGAATAAAAGCTCCCCAGCTTTCCTTTATATACGACGAATGAACAATAAAATATCCATCATTAAAATCGCTTGGAAATAGAATATTTATTTTTTTAGAATACAGGCCAATATTTGGCATAAATGTCTGACGAAAAAGATTTAATTATCTACTTTTTGTTAAGAAAACTATTAACGTCAATGTAATCGGGTACAAACTGACCTTACTTTATATGTAAGGTAAATGGGATTCTTTAATCGTTAGAGGTCGGAGGTCACTTCCGCCAACAACACTTGACGCATTAAACTGGTCAGTGGTCACATCCGCTAACAACACTGGCCACATCTTTCCACACCACTCTTTATTCCATTCCTCCACTCCACTCTCCCAAGTGCACTCGCTTCCCATGTTGTGTAATCAATTCCACACCTCTTCATATCTTCCTTTAAACAAGCCTTGTACCGGTTCTCCTTCTTCTGTCCTCCAACCCTTCCTAGCTCCCACATTCAGTTCAGAATAAAATATTTTCTTAGGATAGGACTGGTCACTCATTTCTACAATGTAACCAGCCCATCTCAAATGGTATTTAACAATTAAAGCCTCTATACTACTGATGTTGGTTCGACGATCTTGCCAGTTAATTTTTTTAATTTTTGTAAAAGACTTTGATGTAGTTTTTCGAGTGCTATAAGATGTCGACGGTATGTTGACCAGGTCTCCGATGCATACAAGAGTGTTGGAAGGACAATGGCTCGATACACTAAGATTTTGGTATCAAGCCTTAAATCTTTATCATCAAAGACTCTGAGAAGAAGTTTATCGAAAGCAACACTTGCACACCTAATACAATATTAGATTTCATCATCAATGGTGGCATTGGAAGCAAGGTGGCTACCCAGGTACGCGAAGCGATCCACGTTTTTTTAGCAATTCGCTGCCTAATTGGATATTAGGAGGGTTTTTGTTGCTGAAATTACACCTCAGTTTTTCAAACATTGATTTTTAGTCCTAGTTTAAATCGAGGTTCGTAAGTCCTCTTCAGTCAGAGCATAAACCACATTATCTGCATATTGAAATTCAATAAGTAAATCAACATTTGTTCTAGTTCTGCCCTTCAGACATTTCACGTCGTAAACTCCACCATCCAATCTGTAGTTTATGGATATACCAGGTGGAAGTTGCAATACAGCCGCAATAAAGATTGAAAACAAGGTCGGTGCAGCTATACATTCCTGTTTGATCCCAGATTTTACCTTGAATGGATCTGTAGAGATGTCATTTGCGATTACCGTTGCATTCATATCGTTGTGAAGAAGTTTCATTATTTTGATGAACTTCTCTGGACAACCAACTTTTGATAAGATTTTCCAGAAAAGTTCACGGCGTACACCATCGAAGGTTTTTGTTAGATCAATGAAAGCTATATATAGAGGTTGCTGTTGCTCTCAGCATTTTTCCTGAAGCTGCCTTAGACTGAATAGCATGTCGTTGGTGCCACGAGCTGGTCAGAAGCCACATTGTGACTCGGGTAAAACAGACTCAGTGAAAGGTGTTAGTCTCTTTGTTAAGATATGAGCAAAGATTTTTCCAGCTATTGATAGTAGTGTAATACCTCTATAATTTCTACAGTCAGTTCTTTCTCCCTTTTTTCTTGAAAATGGTTGTAATTAGGCCATCCCTTAAATCACTTGGTATTTCCTCCTGTACCCATATTTTGCCAATAAGTTGATGCAGTTGTAAATACAGGAGTGGTCAATCCGATTTATAGATTTAGGCATGGATGTTGTCCATACCAGCAGTCTTATTATTTTTCAAAGCAAGGACGGCAGTCTTGACCTCTTTATGAGAGGTAATTCTGTCCAGTGAAGTGTCCACAGATCGTTGCAGGATTTAATGTATTGCATTGTTGACGACGACTGGATTTTGGTTTAACAGATATTCAAAGTGTTCCTTCCACCGGGCTAAGATTTCGCCACTACTTTTGAGAATTCGAGAGCCATCCCTACTTCGCAAAGGAGCTAAGCCTTGTGTGCTGGGACCATAGAGAATTCTAGTTGCACTAAAGAAATTCTTCATGTCGTTTTTATCAACATAGAGTTGTATTTCCTTAGATTTGTTTTTAATGGCTCTTGTAGATGTTTGTATTTTGGCTTTAAATTCTGTACGTTTTCTCTTTTTGGCTTCTGAGTTCGGGTCATTGAGATGTGATGCGAGTGCTTTTCTTGTTTGTTCGATTAGATCTTTTATTTCTTTGACATTTTTTGTCAAACCAGTCTTGATTCTTACATTTCTTCAAACCAATCGACTCCCCGCATGCATCCAAAATGGCAGACTTCAGCTTTTGCAAAAGTTCTTCAGCACTTTCGGGATGTTGGCCAGGTAGGTGCTGAAGAAGTAATTGTTGTAGCTGAAGCTGCTTAGTCGAATCCTGCAAAAATTCGACGTTGAATTTGTGCTTCTTAGGTGTATTCAGGTTTTATTTCCTACATTGCAGCTTGATTCTCATTATTGAGAGAACTAAATGAGCAGTCCTCGGTGAGTGGAGCAGCTTTGGTAATTCGTACATCTGTTCTATCACGTGTGAGAACAATAATATAGTCTATGAGATGCTAATGCTTTGATCGCGGGTGTTGCCGAGTGGCCTTGCATTTGTCTATTTGTCTAAAAAGTGTGTTAGTGACAATGAGATTGTATTTGGCAAATTTTGAAAGTAAAAATGTTCCATTCGAGTTTATTTTACCCACATCCTCTTTGCCAATGGTTCCTCCCCAAATCTGAGAATCCCTACCAACCCTCGCATTAAAATCACCAAGAAGAACGGCAGAAAGCGGTTTGTTAAGGTTAGAACGCCTCCTTCGTTTGTTCATCGGCATCGAGTGTGGGTGCATATGCACTGATTACTGTGGCATAAGAGTTTTCCCCAGTTTGAACTCTAAGGGTCATAAGATAATTCACTGAGTCTCAACATCAATGTGTTCTTTATAGCAAAGCCGACCTCATGATTGTCGCTGATTGTCAGGCGCGTAGCCTTTCTAGAAAATTGTGTAGCCATCACCTTCTTCACACAGATGTCCTTCACCGTAAAGGCGGGTTTCTAAAAGTGCTGCAATATCGATGTCGAGTCTCTGGAGACGGTTTTTCTTTTGGGTCTTGAAGGGTACAGACATTCCATGATGCCATTTTTAATTTTACTTCATTGTTTCGACCGCAATTAAGGTGAAACCCCCTGAAAGCGGTTTTTCAGGCAGGTTAAGGTGAGGCAAACTATTTTTAGGGCATCTTTTCTAGCCATTCTAGGTGAGCAGAGTGGATCCTTGAAAAAAGCTGCTCAGTTACTGATATCACTACAAAATATCTCTCTTGCTTCGGGCCCAAGAGCGAAGCGACTGAACTAATCATCTGCTGCTAGATGTGCCGGTTGAACACTAAAGACTTCCAGATATCACAATGCTGTCCCCACCGTGTTCTGCCAGACTTCCTTCCATTCTTCTCTTCGATCTTTTGTCCCACTACTTGTGTCCCTGGAGACGCCTGTGCATGGGTTTGTTTAACATGGATAGGTTGATGCACAAACAACAGACCCATCATCTTAGCCAGGCAGATTTATGTTCAGTGGCACAAAAATCGAGACGACAAAACTCCCTGACTGGTTGCAACCCTTCATCCACCCTCGCAATCTAACATACGGACTGGTCTTCCATTGAGGGATTTTTGACAGTGTTCGCTCACTGGACTATTTACTGCCATTCAGTATGGCTCAGCTATGCTATAGTCATCCATGTGCCAGCTCATTTCTCAGACATTGATTTGTTTATTTTCGTCTGCCTGAAAAACATCCCCCTTCCTGCTGTCGAAGGCTTTGACCTGTGTAGGTGGTCATTCCCTCATTAGCCGCTTGGGAGGCGACCACACCTGTATTGTAACCCTCTGGAATATCAGAAGGAGGCTAACATGGGCTACACTTTGCCAAAGGATGACATCAACAACGTAGAAACCTTTTCCTAGTAAACTCCTCAGATATTCTAGCACTAAGTGAAACAAACCTACAATCCTTAATCTCACCATTTTGACATAAGTGAATCCCTCCCACTCTACCGTAAAGACTTTGACAAACATATGCACGGGCTAGGAGTTTATGTTTGGAACACCCTCCCCTTGACTAGAGTTCATCGGCGAGAATCAGATGATCAAGCCTACATGTGCTTTAGATTAACCTTAAAGCACAGCGTTAGTTACTTATGTTTCTTATACCGTCTTCTTTGACCCAGGGCTGTACCCTGCTTAACTCTGTCTCTGAAAGCATAGATATAACACTCTCACTTGACTCGATACATGTATTTGTGGATTTCAATTTATATCATCATGACTGGCTTGAATTCTCCAGCTATTCAAACGCAGCTGATAACTCCACATATAGTTTCTCCATAACGCACTCCATCTCACCGGCTGTCACTTTCCCGACTCGCCTCCCTGATCGTGTGGACCAGCAAGCATCACTTCTTGACCTGTTCTTGACCTCACTGCCTGAGGCTTGTGCGATGAATGCCCATAGCCTGCTCGGAAACGTTGATTACCTTGTAGTAATTGATATCACCTTAGAATCTCGTCCCCAAGCTTATGAGCCGTTGCTTAAAAAAACGAGAAACTACAAACACGCTGATTGGGAATAACTCAGATATAAAATCAGAGTGAAACCATTGAGTGAAACATTTTCTCTCCCTGCTGATCAATGAGCAAATGAGGTAACTGAATGGGTCAAAGTAGGCATTGAAGCACATGTTCCCATGCGAAAATTCTACAGCAAGCCCCACTTTCTGCAATTGTTCACCTCAAACTGTGCAGCTCAGAAGCTATTGCTCAGAAGCAGCAAGCACTCTGACAATTCAACCACCATAAGACAACTAAAAATAGACAGAAACTTATAGCGTCAAGAAATCATTGTAAGACTGTAATAGATGAAGCAAAGCGAAGGTATACAGAGATGACCAGAAAACGCATTGAGTCATAGAAACTAGGTACTCGTGATTTCTGGAAAATCTTCAATACTGTAGTGAACAATGGGCAATCAACAATCCCCTTGCTATGAAACCAAAATGAGGTTGTTTGCCGGCAACTCATAATATTGAACTACTTGCCTAGCGTTTCGTCTTAAACTCTACTTTGGCCCCCGCAAACCACTCCCTCCCAAATTTCTCATTGCGGACTGAAGCTACACTTGATGACCTGACCATCACCCCATCTCATGTCCGGCACATCATAAAAAAATTTGACACCTCTAAAGCATGTGCGCCTGATCTTATACCAGTAATAGTAATAAAGAAATTCTATGCTGAACTGGTTCCAATCTTCTCCAAACTCTACAACAAATGCCTTGTCGGATCTTGCTTCCTTGATAGCTGGAAAATTGCCTCTGTGGTACCAGTCTTCAAGAATTCTGGAGATAGAACTGACCCTCAGAATTATCGCCCCATCAGTCTTCTCCCGCTCTTCGTTAAAATCTTTGAATCTTTAAGCAATCTAGCGATAGTCCGTCACCTCGTTAATGCTAAATTTCTTTTTGACCATCAGTATGGATTTAGGCAAGCACAATCTACTGCAGATATCCTTACGGTTATCTCTGAACGCATATACCATACACTGGACAAGGCAGGTGAAGCTAAGGCGGTAGCCCTTGATACATCCAAAGCCTTTGAAAGGTCTGACATAAAAGTATTCTCATAAAAATTAATTCATATGGTATTACTGGACGAATATTTAACATAATTAGATCCTACTTAACCAAAAGAAAGATCCAGATTGTCCTCGATGTCCGTTCATTTAAACAACATGACATAAATGCAAAGGTACCCTAGGGATCGATCCTTGAATCTTTATTGTTCCTGATTTTCATAAACGACCTCCATGATTATATTGTGTCTGAGATGGGTATATTTGCTGACAACACCATGCTCTACTCCCGTCATGTGGGTAAAACAAATGCGCACATATCCGAGGCAATGGCTGAATCCTTAGAAAGTAGTTTCCAGTCTGTAGTGAAATGGGATCATAAATGGATGGTAACATTTAATGCTGCTAAGATAAAGCTCCCGTCCTTCAACAACTACAAGAAACCTCTTCAACCACCGATTACCATGGCAAATAACACCCTACCTGAGAGTTCAACGTTCAAACTCCTTGGCTTAACATTCACAGGTAACATGAATTGGAACAAATAAATAGAAGACATTGCCAATGCTGCTGCAAAGACTGTGGCCTCCCTCTACCGAGCTAGAAAACCTCTCACACCTGACAGTATCCTATATCTCTACAAAGCCATGATCCGCCCAATGCATGGAATATTATTGTCACATCTGGCTGGTGCACCATTCACTAGTCTCCAAAAAAGAGTCGCTAATCTAATAGGTCACTCACTATCAACTAAGCTCCATCCCCTATCCTACCACCACAATGTTGCACCCTTGTGCTTATTTCACAAGTACTTCAATTGAATGTGTGCCGATGAACTTGCTGCTCTAGTGCCCCCTCGACGTAAATACACTCGACTAACCTGACAATCAGCTAAATCCCATCTATTCACTGTTGAGGTCCACAGATGCCGGAAAGCCTTCTACTCCAATAGCTTCTTTCTTTGAGCTGCCGGCCTTTGGAACTCTCTCCCTGCTCACTGTTTTCTCGACTGTACCGACATGCAGAAATTTAAAACTAATGTGAACAAGCATCTCGCTGCACAGTTCCCAATTTAGGATGACCCCCAAAACTTTTACCTTAATTCTCAGTAGCCCCTTACGTCCACAGTGGCAACTTGCATTTTTTTTTGGGGGGGGGGGGGGAGGACTAAATTAAAAACAAAACACAAAAAATCTTCCATTTAGTAACTAGATTAACTATGAGGAATTCTCCACAAGTAGCTAAAAGTAAAAAAAATTAAGCCACTTTGTCAAGAAATTACGCCATGACAGGAAGTCTACGTGGCAAAGATGCCAGTAAAATCCTTCTCTTGAGTGTTCATCGTAGAATCAAACGAACGTCTCTTAGGGCTTTACCACCCACGCTCTTTGTGGGTGGGCGGGAATAGATTGTATAAATCGTCCAAATGAACTTGCTTTTATTTGTAAAAAGGAAGATAAATTAACAAGAGAATAATATAGGGCATTTTTTTTAATTGCGTTAAATACGTTTCAGGATCACAAATAATACATCAATATCGACAATAGTTTTAGAATAGACATGAGAAAACTAGGATGCCTACAATTCTTTGTTGTAAAATCAAGCTTAATAAAATATTACGCACTATTTTTTCATTATCAATTGTTAGGAAACGAGGAAGGATACATATTCATTGTCGTAGAAGTTAGCAACTCTGAGTTACAAATAGCAGTTTTTACCAGCGAGTTACTGTGGAAAGGTAGCGTAGTCTTTGCATCACACGAGAAAGTAGGTCAGTTATCATAGAAACGTACGATGATTTCTGGATGGTCATTCTAACAACATTTCAACGAAGGTTTCAATGTTTTTCACTTATAAACAAATTCATTTCAGTTCTATTTATTTTTCATTTTAATTAAAATTTAATTGATATTTTAATTAAAATTTAATTGATATTTTAATTAGTATTCAAATCCAGAATCGTTTTTTTAGCACAAAACATTTAATACTTAGTCCGTACCTTCTTTCTAGTGATTGTACCTTAAGTCTCTACCTTCTTTCTGTACCATCCTTCCAGTGTTTTTACCTTCATCCTCTGCTTTCATTCTTTACCTTCATTCCAGTGTTTGTACCTATCATATATACTTTACTTATGTACCATCCTTCCAGTGTTTTTACCTTCATCCTCTGCTTTCATTCTTTACCTTCATTCCAGTGTTTGTACCTATCATATATACTTTACTTATGTACCATCCTTCCAGTGTTGGTATTTTCCTTCTATACCTTCCTTTTTTACCTTCCTTCCGGTATTTATACCTTCCTTCTCTACCTTCCTTCTGTACCATCCTTCCAGTGATTGTACCTTCCTTTTGTACCTCCCTTCTGTACCATCCTTCCAGTGATTGTACCTTCCTTTTGTACCTCCCTTCTGTACCATCCTTCCAGTGATTGTACCTTCCTTTTGTACCTCCCTTCTGTACCATCCTTCCAGTGATTGTACCTTCCTTTTGTACCTCCCTTCTGTACCTTCCTTCCAGTGATTGTACCTTCCTTTTGTACCTCCCTTCTGTACCATCCTTCCAATGATTGTACCTTCCTTTTGTACCTCCCTTCTGTACCTTCCTTCCAGTGATTGTACCTTCCTTTTGTACCTCCCTTCTGTACCATCCTTCCAGTGATTGTACCTTCCTTTTGTACCTCCCTTCTGTACCTTCCTTCCAGTGATTGTACCTTCCTTTTGTACCTCCCTTCTGTACCATCCTTCCAGTGATTGTACCTTCCTTTTGTACCTCCCTTCTGTACCATCCTTCCAGTGATTGTACCTTCCTTTTGTACCTCCCTTCTGTACCTTCCTTCCAGTGATTGTACCTTCCTTTTGTACCTCCCTTCTGTACCATCCTTCCAGTGATTGTACCCTGCTTCTCTACCTTCCTACTGTACCTTCCCTCCAGTGTTTGCACCTTCCTTTTGTACCTCCCTTCTGTACCATCCTTCCAGTGTTTGTACCTTCCTTCTCTAATTCTTCTGTTTAATCCTTCCAGTTATGTACCTCCCTTCTCTACCTTTCTTTACCTCTCTTCCAGTGTTTGTACTTTCCTTCCCTACATCCTTCTGTACCAGGTTTCCAGTGTTTGTACGTTTCTTTGATACTTTCTTCCTTTACCTTCCTTCCAGTGTTTCTCTAACTTCCTTCTCGTTTTTGTACGTTCTTTTTCTCTATTCCCTTTTTACTATTCTTTTCAGTGTTTGTACTGTTACGAAAGGTATGTTCTCTGATCGCTTTATCACATCACAGGGGAAGTATGCGATGCAAATGGAATACACAATGATTTCGTTTATATATAAAAAAAAATTTTTTCTCAGGTTCAAATATTTACGGAAATGACAGCAACATGTGGGAATAACAAACACAACGAATTCTTAAATGCATATAAAATTTATTGAAATTACCAATGAATTCTTGTCATAGGGTAAAAAGAAAAAGAAAATAAATGGTGTGCAGCATTTGTATGTTTTTGGCAATAAAAGAAATTTTATCTGAATGGAAAAGCGCCTTTTTTGTTTTGTTTTTGCTTTACGATTGTTTGTTTTCGATTCATTGCAGGGATGTCATTCGTTCTTTCATGTTGATTTTGTAATTTCAAATTCTCTCATAGTAGAATCTTCTGGTTTTGGGGGTTATTCCGCTGAGTCACTCTATCCGGAACATTCGCCGCTTATCATTTGATGTCAGTAGATCATCGGCTTTACATATATTTCTTTCGTATTGTCGACTTCAGCGTTGTTCATATTTCGCCAAGATCAAACTGGTTCAACATGTATTTTCATATCGTTGCTTGTATCTTCTTTCAACGATCATGCTCTTAAGTCTTTTGGGAAGAGCGATTTATTTTTACACCTTTCTTGGTGGAGATCTTTCAGGAACTGAAGACTTTTCTTTTTTCTCCTGATTTCCGCGTCTTGATTTATCCGTTATTTTCTTTTTTCCTTCTGTCCATCTCAGACTGTGTTTTTTTTTCGTAATTTTAAATGCACGAGCTTCTCGCTCGTGCGTATGTGTTTATCACGATTAGGTAGTTGCTGCTGATTATACGGAATGGGCTTGATTAAATTAATGTAGGATCAACGAGTTACTTTGTGTCTGTGTGTTCGCTCTTGTTTTGTTTTGTTTTTGAACTACTAGCGTTTCTTTCTTTAACAATTTATTTGTTATTATTTTCTAAGTGCGCTCATATGTCACAGTACCTACTTTCTCTACCTTCCATCTGTACCATCTTTCTCGTGTTTGTACCTTCCTTCTCTACCTTCCTTCTTTACCTCCCTTCCAATGTTTGTGCTTTTCTTCTCTATCTTCCTTCTGTACCATCCTTCCACTGTGTGTACCTTCCTTCTCTATCTTCTTTCTTTACTTTCCTTCCAGTGTTTGTACCTTCCTTCTCTACTATCCTTCTGTACCTTTCTTCCAGTGTTTGTACCTTCCTTCTCTACTTTCCTTCTTTACTTTCCTTCCAGTATTGATACCTCTGTTCTCTACCTTTCTACTGTAATATCCTTCCAGTGTTTGTACGTTCCATGTATACCTTCTTTCTGTACCTTCTTTTCAGTGTTTGTACGTTCCTATTATACCTTCCGTATGTACCATTCTTCCAGTGTTTGTACGTTCCTTCTATACCTTCCTTCTGTTTTTCCACTGGTTTTCTTTCACGTGTGCATTTTCTTTTATTCTGAACTAATGGAATCGGATCCTTTCCAGTTTGAGGCGAAGACAAATTTTGTTCAGCTCGTAAGGCTGGTCCAGTAGATGTATACATAGGTTCGTATACAATATTGGGTAATGACATATCAAATGAATCACATAGAATCTCCATTAGAACTTCTGCCTCGCTTTTTTCATTATTTTCAGCATATTGTGGTCTAATTTGGTTAATGTGTCTTTTACACACTAATTTTTGGATTTTTATGCCAATCATTTTCTGAATTATACCATTCATCCAATAACTTTTTCAATCTTGGAAATTATTTAAATATACTTTATCTCCTGATGAGTATCTTATGTTTACATCTTCTTCCTTTTTAGCAACGTTTTTCTTCGGATAGGGTATCGATCTATCGAAAATCGATCGTATTTTCCTTGCGAACATAAGTTCTGCAGGGGACAACTTCAAGTCATTGTTTCCATTAGGAGTCACCCTATAAATTGTTAAAAAATTATGGATAGTTTTTTCCCTCGTGTCCATATATTCATTTTTTTGTCAACAAATTTTTCGACTTGACCGTTCGATCTAGGATGATATATTGGTATAGTAATGTGTTCAATGTCCAAAGAAATACAAAGATCTTTAAATTCTTTTCCTGCGAACGCCGTGCCATTGTCGCTGACCAGTGTCTGGGGGACCACGAAACGACTGAAAATTTCATCTAAAGCACTGATAGTGTTCCTAGATGTAGGATGCTTGCACTTGACTACCTCAGGCCATTTCGAGAAAGAGTCCACCAAGATCAAGTAATAATGTAGACGTGCCCACGCCAAATCCGTTTTTGGACAAGGATTTGTTTTGACCGGAAGCGCCCTTGCAGCCAATTGGCAACCTCGACATAGTTTTACAAAACTTTCTATTTCATTGTCCATTCCTGGCCAGTATACGTAGCATCGCATGAGTGATTTCATTTGGGACAAGCCAGGATGACCGGCATGAAATTCTTTCAGCATAACTTTACGTAGAGATTACAATTCTATCTGCGTATATTAAAGTGTTGTCGCATATTGAGGAAGGTGAAATCTGGGTTCCCTTTTTCTTTTTTTCGTTCACTCTCGTCTGGTCCTTTATCTTTAATATAAAATCATCTTTATCGGGTTCCTTTTTTATTTGTTCCAATGTTACGGGTAATTCTCTGATCGTGTTTAACAACAGACCCGAAATTTATTTTCCTCTTTTAGGATTGCTATAACCGTCCCTTCTAAAATTTCTTCATTTTGGGCGATTAATCTTGACAGTCCATCTGCATGCCCATATTTTTTGGATGCGATGTATTCCATTCTAAAATGATAGTAAACGGTTAGCAGTGTGGGTAGGAATGCCTTTTTTAATCCAAATATAGTTACTAACGGTTTATGGTGTGTTTGAAGTATAAATGATCTATCATGTAAAAAGCGATGGTATTTTTTAACTCCGAACACAATCGATAATGCCCCTTTTTCTATCTGACTATAATTTTTCTCAGTCGGTAGAAGAGTCATTGAATCGAGCGCGATCGGTTTAGTAGTACCATCTTCATATTTGTGTAGCAGTGCAGCACCAACTCCGTATTCGCTAGCATCAGTCGCAAGGATGATTTCTTTCACAGGATCATAATGAGCTAAGGCTAGATCTGAGAGTAGACTTGGTTTTATTTTTTGGAAAGCCGTCTCGCAATCTTTTGACATATCCATTTTTTGTCTTTCCTTAATAATTCGTTAAGGGGCGCTCTTAAATCGTACATTTTTGGAATGTAGATCGCATAATATTGGACCAACCCAAGAAACGATTGTAGTTTTGCAACTGTGTCGGGTGTAGGCATATTTGTAATTGCATCGGTCCTCTGTGGGTTCGGTTTCCTGCCTTTATTGTCTATCACTTGTCTGAGGTACTTAATTCTTTCCATGAAGAATTGACACTTCTCGGGACTTATATATATATATATATATATATATATATATATATATATATATATATATATATATATATATATATATAGATATTTATATATATTTATATATATATATATATTTATATATATATATTTATATATATATATTTATATATTGTAATAAAAACTGGACGCCGAATATAACTTAAGGATAAGCTTTATTTAACCATTTGTTGCTTAGCTAGACAAATAGTGTTTTAACATTCACTCTTAATATACACGAATGTAGAACATTCCATTATTACTCCAAGGGGGAGACAGGCATCAATTATCTTTGTTACTACATTCTCCCCCATCTATCTTCTTATTCGTAGGGAACAAAATCATCCCATCGACCTGGCCTCCTGCGGGTTCTTTGAGGGCGTCTTGGTTGTTCGTGCCCGACATCCATTTCTAATCTAGGCTCCTCGGGACCTGACGACGTTTCGGGACTGTCTTGTGTTGCTGGTTTAGGGCTAAAATATCTTGCTCCAAATCGCTCTCGTTTTCTACGGCGCTTCGGTCGCTTGGTGTCTGAAGATTGAGTATCTGTCTCAGATATTGGGTGAAACCGCTTTCGTGGTACCCATCTGTCGTCCGAACTAGAGTCAGAGACGACTCTGTTAGTATATTCAGATTCGTTTTGTTGGGACTCTGAACTTGACGTATCTGGCACACGATCACCTAAGAGGGTCGGACTTGTTCCACGAACCGGAGCTCTATATCCATCTGAAGCAGTTCTACGTTCATATACATTTCCTGCTGGGGCTAGATCCCTTAAGGAGACAGTAGATTGCCTTCCTTCTGAATTTCTGACCAGTGCATACTGAGGGTTCGCTTCGATTAATTGTACCTCGCTTACCAATGGGTCATGTTTACTATGACGAACATGACGTTTTAATAAAACTGTGCCAGGTTGTGCAAGCCACGAGGGAAGTAATGTGCCTGCTGAGCTTCGTCGTGGGAACGAGAAGAATCTCTCATGTGGGGTAGCGTTTGTCGCTGTACATAATAGAGTCCTAATAGCGTATAAGGCCATGGGGATGAGACTTTCCCAATCGGAGATCGGACTATTGCGATTTGCTGCCGCCAACTGTACTGTCTTCCATATTATACCATTGTATCTTTCGCACTGTCCGTTTCCTTGAGGATTGTGAGGAGTTGTTCTACTTACAGCTACTCTTCGTTCATGCAGAAACTGCTTGAGTTCGTCCGACATAAAAGCAGACCCACGATCTGAATGTATATATGCAGGCACTCCAAAAACGGCAAAAATGGAGCAGAGGCCTTGAATTACTGTTGCAGCCGTTACGTCTGGGCAGGGGATGACGAACGGAAATCTTGAGTACTCGTCTATTATTGTGAGCATGTATTTATTTTTAGTTTTAGAGGGTAAAGGGCCCTTAAAATCCAGGTTAAGTCTTTCAAAAGGCTGTGTGGCCTTAATGAGTGTTGCTGGAGGAGGTTTGTAGAACCTGGGCTTATTTTCTGCGCATATCCGACAAGAGTTCGTAATTCTTTTTACGTCTTCAACAGAATATGGCAAGTTTCTGCTCCTGACTACGTGAATCATTCTTGTGATACCTGGGTGACACAATTCCCTGTGTATATACTGAAGATCATCTGAGCCAGTTACCAGGCCACACACCCTTGAAAGCGCGTCGACCGCGGCATTCTCCTTACCAGGGCGGTAAGTGACGTCAAAGGAGTAGCAAGAAAGCTCCATTCTCCATCTCGCTATTTTCTCGTTTTTTATTTTACTCGTTGTTTTTGGGTTAAACATAAACGAGACCGACTTTTGGTCAGTGATTAATTCAAAATGTCGGCCGATTAAGTAATGCCTCCATTTTCGTAATGCCTCAACTATGGCGTACGCTTCTTTTTCTATTGCAGAGTGTCGTCGCTCGGATTTCGAAAGTGTTCTTGAAAAAAAAGCTACAGGACGACCGGATTGTCTCAGTGAGGCAGCTATCGCACAGTCGGAGGCATCCGTCTCAACTAATAGAGGGATAAAAGGATCCACAGCAGAAATGGCAGACTGAGCAATGTTCCTTTTCATGTTTTGAAATGCTCTGATGGCGGAACAGGACAACGGAAAAGTAGATACTTGTGTCAATGGGTGTATTTTTCTGAAAAAGACGCAACCCATTGGGAGTAGTGAGCAAACATACCGAGGGCTCGTCGTAAAGAGGGCATGTTTCCAGGGATTGGTAATTCCATTAGCGGTTTCAGTCGCTCGGGATCCGGCGTCATGGTGCCATTTTTGACAATGTATCCCAATAATTTGATGCTTTTCAAGTTGTAGGAACATTTTTCACTGTTCAAAGTCAGATTATATTTCTTGACGGCAGCCATGAATCGTTTAAGGTTGTGGTCATGTTCAGCTTGGTTATGTCCGCATACTGTGACATTGTCTATATATGTAACAGTACCCTTCAATTTTTCATTGGAGATTATTTCATCTATTACCCTCTGGAAGCTAGCCACACCATTTGTTATCCCAAAAGGAATTCGGCAGAACTGATATAGGCGACCGCAGGCCTCGAATGCCGTGTAGGGCTTATCCTCTGGCTTGATAGGTACCTGATGGTAGGCACTTCTGAGATCTAAAGTACTGAAAGTGTGATATTTTGCAATATTAGAAATCATTTCGTCAATACGAGGCAGTGGATAGGCATCGAGTAATGTGTATCTGTTGATGGTCTGGGAATAGTCAATGACCATCCTTTTCTTGTGATTTTCAGTGGCTGTTACGAGGACCTGTGCTCGCCATGGAGATTCACTTGGCTCTATAATTCCTTCCTTAAGTAGTTTTGTTACTTCTGCTGCTATGAACTGCTTGTCCGTTTCTGAATAGCGTCTTGATTTTATTGCTATTGGTTTGCAGTCAGGAGTTAAGTTTGTAAAAAGTGACGGGTGCCGCACTTTGACAGCTGCTAGTCCACATACGCTTAGGACTGGCTTGGGGCCACCAAAAGGAATTTCAACGCATGAATGTTGTTTTAGAAAATTGTGACCCAAAATCACTTCGCAGCAGAGGTTTTTCATTACTGATAATTTGATCCCTTGATAGGAGTTTCCTTTTAGTTTCAGGTTAACCATGCAATATCCAATTACATGGGACGATAAAGATGAATTTGCCATTGATATTTGGTTGGAACAAGGAAATATTTCCCATTTATTTGCTTTTACAATACTGGCATTAATAAAACTTTCGGAACTGCCTGTATCAATAAGCGCATGAATAGTCAATCCATTGATTTTTACCCTCACGATTGTTTTTGAGAGGCAGCCGGGGAATGCAGCTGATATTGTAATTGGTGCTACAGTAGCAAGAGTAGCCGAACGTTTTTTTTGAGAAGCTGACCGGCAAACTTTCGAAAAATGTCCCTGCTTATCACACTTGTGGCATCTAACATCTCGAGCCGGGCAGGACGAACGAGCATGTATACGAAGGCCACAAAAGTAGCATGTGGATCCAGCTGAGGCGGCAGTGATAAGTTGTTCGTGATCGTTAGAAAGGGGGGTGGCAGCATCTTGGACAATGGAAGAATTTTGAACATGCAGAGGAGGGGCTACGATAGCAGCTCCCAAAATATCGGGTTGTAAATAGAAGACAGACTGCTTCTGTGCCATGTCCAACGTTAGAGCTTGTTCATAAGCTGTTGGTAAGTCTAGGTTTTTATTCTCTAGTAGTCTTTGTCTTATTTGGTTGGACTGTATTCCATTAATAAATGCGTCCCTGATAAAAACATCTCTCGCTTGGTTCGCAGTTAAGGCTGTAAATTCACACTCGCGACTTAACGTCTTTAGAATCTGAAGGTATTGTTCAAGGCTTTCTTCTGGTTGTTGACGCCGGGTAGCAAGTAAATGTCTAGCAAAAATAGTATTTTTTTTCTTGACAAACATGGCTTCTAAAATGTCCACCGCAGTTTCATAATTTTCACATTCAGATAAATTTCTATAAATAGCAGTAGAGACATGATGTAAAAGAAGGGTATATTTCTCAGTACCTGTTAAAGCCGCGTTTGAAGATAACTGTAGAGCTGTAAGGAATCCTTCGAACATTTTTCTCCAATGCCGCCATTTGTCAGTAGATTCCGAGTCGGCCGTATCAAGGTCTAGACGATCGGGTTTCAAGTAACGTTCCATAACGAATGGTTAAATAAATTGTAATAAAAACTGGACGCCGAATATAACTTAAGGATAAGCTTTATTTAACCATTTGTTGCTTAGCTAGACAAATAGTGTTTTAACATTCACTCTTAATATACACGAATGTAGAACATTCCATTATTACTCCAAGGGGGAGACAGGCATCAATTATCTTTGTTACTACATATATATATATATTTATATATATATTTAAAAGGAGATTGTAGTTTGCTTGAAGCATTGCTGGTAAATATAAGTGCAGATTAGTCGTCCGAGGCTGTAGCAATGCGATGTAGTTGCCGTAAGATGGAAAAAGTGAACAGAAATAAACGAAGAGAGAAAGTGAAACTCAAAACGATTTATTAATAATTTCACGAAAAACTGATTAAATACCAAAATAGTAAATACTGGCTGGTAAATAAGAGTTCGGAAAAGGGTAATCTTAAATTTTCGAAAGAAAAACTTTCATTTTCAAAAGAAAACAATAAAAGACCGAGAGGGTCGAAAAAACGTGAAAAACCGGTGTCAAACCATTGAAATACCGCAGCAGACAATTGGAAGTAGGAACGCAGAAATAGTCAAAATTAAATTAAACAATTATTCAACTAAAGTTAAATTATTATAACCATTTGTTTTTTTATATGCTAATTATTATAATTTTATTATATTTTATTTTATATGATTTATTAATTAATTTTTTTCTGCTTTTTTTTCTTTATTCAATTCCAAATTTAAATTTAAGTGTGGGCCGTTGTTATTATAATATGTGTCATCAAAGGGGGATAACTTAGGGAAAATATATTTAGAAATGAGATTTGAGATTTGAGAAGGAATTTAAATTGTGGAATGGATCAATGCCAAGGAGGTAGGAAGGAACCGTTGGACCGGGGGAAGGGGGGAATAAGAAGAAACGTTGAAGAAGGGGGGGATTAGGGATAAAAAAATACATACACACATACACATACATAAAGTGTAAATATCTAAATATATATTTATTATTTTTTTTATATATGTTAATTTAAGAGTATTCCAAGAGTATAATACTCCTAGAACTAAATTTATATAAATTTATTCTATTTATTGATTTATAGATTTTTTTCTTTAATTTTCCTTTGTAATTATGATCTATTCATATATTTAATTTATTCTTTTATTATTATAATTTCTTTTTTTATTTATTTAATTTTTTTAATTATTATTATTTTATTTTATTGAGCATACACATATACACACATGAGAATACACCCATATTCACATACATGTATATATGCATACACATACACAAGGCCTAAATATATGTAAATAAAGTGCATATCATTCCATTCCATAATTATAATATGTAACATGTAAAAATGTGGGGTGGGTGGCGCTGGCAAATACAGAGGAGACAAAGGCAAGTAAAAATGTGGGGTGGGTGGCGCTGGCAAATAAAGAGGTGACAAAGGCAAGTAAATTGGGGTGGGAGTGTGAGGATGTAAGAATCAGAGGATGAAAGAGGAAGCCAACTCAAATTTGTTATTCAGGGTTGGATGAAATTTAGAGATTAGAATAGCTTCCGAAATTCGAAGCTGACCTATATTGCGGACGGAGTTGAGGATGCGGACACTAATAGAGCGATGTGTGTTGCCTCATTATATTAAGTGTTTATGGAAGGAAGAAATGTGGGTGTTTAGATGCTCTTTAATGCGTTGGTGTAGAGGCCTAACGGTACTACCGATGTAGAACTTTTGACACTTAGCGCATTGTAGGTTGTATACTGTATAGGTGGGGAGGCAGAGGCCAGAGTTGGGAATGGGGCAACTTGCTAGAGAGCAGGGTTCTGGGGTGTAGTGGCTTTTTTTTGGATAAATGTTGTCGGAGAGAAGTGCCTGTGTGAGAAAGTTGTATGTCAATACGTATGGCATTGCGGATAGCGGAAGTGACACGGTTGCTAAAGAAGGGGAGTTTAAGGAAGCAAGTGTTGGTGAGAGTGTTGTGTCTACGTCTTCTGGTGTTGTTAAGGCTGGATATGGTAGTTAGGGGGAAACCGTTGGTTAATGGGGTTT
>OY744552.1:31268892-31401392 GCA_963556195.1 Sepiola atlantica | reverse complement strand
CATTAATTAACATTCGTGGCTAATTTACACCTTTATAACATTGGTGTCATGGTAACACGTTTATAATATAGTATGTGCAATAGATCCGGGGGGGGGGGGTATGTTGTACATAAAAAAATAAGGAAAGGTCTTGAGGAGAGTGACTATTTTATGTTTTTTATTTTTTAATTTTTAATTTTAAATTTATTAAATTTTATGGAGTTCATTTGTTTTTAGGGAGTGATTGGTGAGTTATGAACTATTATTGTCAGTCCATTAGGTTAGCAGGAATTTTCTTTTGTGGGGACATTTTCTGAAGACTTCGGTTTTGACGTTCATGCCATTTATGGAATAATATAAATAATAAATAAAATAAAACTCAATTAATTTCCAACCAATATATTGTTTCCAGAGAGACTTTCCAGGAATGCATCGGTTTTTTTATCGATATAACGCCATTTCTCATCGTGATTTGACCTCATTCAGAACGCTGACGATTCCACTAGGCATAGAATTTTTTAAAAAAATGTAAAAAGTCAACCCATCTGGATTAAACCGCGGTGCATTTCTGAAATATGTAACATACAGTTTTTAAATAAATAAATTATATATATATATATATATATATATATATATATATATATATATATATATATATATATATATATATATCGTGTTGAGTATAGATTAAACTACCGAAGATATTTTGTTTAATACGAAGAAATAAGCGTGTCCTCGTATTTTGTGTTGAAGAGAGTGCCATTATGCAATCATAGACACGACTGTTAAACCTGATCGTAAAAGAAGGGAACGTAATAAAAAATATAAAGAAGAGTTGTTTCCCTTATACAAGGAAACGCCGCTTAAACAAATATTCAAAAACTAATTTCATTCGTGTATTTTTTCCTTCTTGTATTTATCTACCTCACACAGCGGTAAGATTTGAAACAAGGTCGGGAAAGTAGGATTGCGTCATAGAGAAAGAACACGTTGACCTACAAAAATGCCTGAGCAGCCCTCCGTCGACATTGTAGGAGTGCATCAGGAGATTAGCAATAAACTAACCCCGTCCGCAAAGGGTGAGAGAATCAAGGCCTGAAGGTTAGACACAAGGTCAAAGCATTCTTCATTTACCTCCTCTCCAGCAAGCTAGACACAAGGTCAGGTGTAGTTTAGTCAGCGCACTAGGATTAGCGCGCTCTGGCCTACAAAAAATGCCTGAGAAGCCCTCCATCGGCATTCCCCGGTAGGGGTGCCTCATACGATTAGCAATAAACTAACCCCTTTTTAAAGAAAAGGTAAAGCCTGGGAGGGTGGACCCCCGAGAACTGTACTCGACAATACCGCAGACCGTAGGCCAAGACGGTACCGGTGCATCCATCGATCTTAGCCAAAAGGCCAATTTATTTAGACAAATAATTTTGCTTTACAAATCTATTTGACTTAGGCATGAAACCGTATTTTTTTTTGGGGGGGGGGGTGTAGTTCTCGATGGTCGTACATCCAAAAAAACCTGCATCAATGTGGGTGTGCCCCAGGGTCGATATCTGGACCTATAGACGGTGGGGGAAGAGGAAAGGGACGGGTCGAGTGTCATTCTTGATTACAAAAAGTTTTGCCTTTGGCCTTTTGGCTAAGATCAGAGTGTAGTATCTGTTCCGATGGATGCTCACTCTGTAGACCGGTATTGTCTTGGCCTTCAGACCTTGATTCCGCCGGTCTGGGATACTGTCCTGTGCAGTTCTAGGAGGTCCACCTTCCCAGGCTTTGCCTCCCCTCTTTGGGGGAGGAGTAAGTTTATTGCTTACTGCCTGAGGCGCCCCTATCGGGGAATGCCGACGGGGCTGCCCAGGCAATTTTGAAACCCCACTTTCCCGACCCGACCTTGGGTCACATCTTACTTGTGGGAGTAAGATAAAAACTGGTCTTGTGCCTAACTCGTGGAGAGGAGTAAATCAATACTCTAAACTAGACACTATCACCACAATACCGTATTCACTCCATGACTTAAGTCCTACTTAAAAGATCCCCAACGGTTTCAATGAGTTTTTTTATTTACAATAATAAATAATAAATATACATGAGTAATGATGGGGGACAAAGGAGCGAATTTTCATTCGGGTATTTTGATCTCATCTAATCAATCAACAAGAATCCATGTCATCATGCTTACATCATGCTTTTTCCGTTCGTTTTGCCTCTTTTCTCTTCTTTTTATCTCTCTTTCTTTTTCTCTTTCTTTTTCTCTGCAAATTATTTTCCCTTATTCATTTGCAATGCTATGTCTATTTCCGATGAGAAGACGTCTTTTTTTCTCTTGGCATGTCAGAGGTCACACACACACACACACACACACACACACACACACACACACACACACACACACACACACACACACACACACACACACACACACACACACACACACACACGCACCCCCCCCCACACACATATATTATATAGTATTTCATGTATTCACATAAAATGTTATAAGGAGATAAATCTTTTATGTATCAATTTTCAGTACGTGCTCAATACGTGATATATATATATATAATTCATGGACGGCGGCACCGGGGGGGGGGGGCAGAGGGGGCGTAAGCCCACCACCACTTTTTGACTTGGCTCCCCCCCCACTTTACGGTCATCAATAATGAAGTTATATATGCATGTGTTTAAACGGGCCCCCCCACTTTTTAGGAAAGCTCCCCCACTTTTATAACTGTGCTGCCGGTCCTATATATATATATATATATATATATATATATATATATATATATATATATATATATATATATATGATAGTTTTATTTACACAGACATGTACAAAATCTGCGACACTGGCATGTCGATGTTATCGATCAACAGTTACTATAAACTGAGATCTCATCAGGCAGAGTTAGAATCCGATCTTAACCTCAGATCATATTTGGAGAGAATGAAGTGGAGGGGTAGAGACAGAGAAGAAGAAGGAAAGAAATTTAACATTTCAAAAATTAAAGCCGTTAAAAAATTAAAATTAAAATTAAAAATTAAAAATTATATATATTATATATTATATATTATATATTATAAATTATATATATATATATATATATATATATATATATATATATATATGATGACTGTGCTGAAGTGGATACCGACGTGGCAAATGCAAAGTTTACACGCCCGCGTGTTTAAGCACTCTTTAATCTCGGAACGTTTGGACCCCACCGCTGGCTTTAAATGTATCTTAATTTCAGTACTGTTTGTGGTGATTTCCGTTGGCCTAATGGATTAGGACGTAGGATCGTTAGGGACCTCCAATTGCATGTGAAGAACGGTGACGTCACTATTTCATGTGTACGTTAAGAAGTCATACATTCGTTTTGCTTTACCGATTGCAAAAAAAACTCTCTCAAATAAAGTTATACTTGTTTTAAAGTAAAATAGTTTAGTTAAAGGTTACATTATCAAATTCTGAAAGAAACCCTTCTTCATTGTCCGATGAAACTACGAAATTTTCTTGTTTTACGACACACGGGGTAGTGTTTACTAAACATCGCGTGAGACATGGCAAGATATTATCTATGTACGGATGAACAGAAGTGAAACAAATTACTTTACTACTATGGTGTAAACAAAATTAACGGTTTGTTTTAACCATTTTTTTTCTTCCTTGAGACAGATTATTACTTTTTTTTACTGAAAAAAAACAGAATTGCCTGAATAACTTACATATTCACTTTGGCGCTGTTTTACTGAATGTGGAAGTGCCGCGATTCCGAAACTTAATATATTAATATATATATATATATATATATATATATATATATATATATATATATATATATATATATAATGATAAAAAGTATTATAAATATATAATAATAATAATAATAATAATAATAATAATAATAATAATAATAATAATAATTACTTTTGTCAACGTTTTTTCTTATTAGTGTTACTGTTTACAAATTAGCATGCGGCGTGCACCAATTTTACTCTAAAAATGTATGCGCGTGGGACAATTTCACTTTAAAAATTGACGTGTTAATTATGGCTAGTATTGCGTTCCATAGTTGCGGCAAAATCAGTTAGTGCAAAAAAATTTTCTTACTTCTAGCAAATGAAGTAGTTTTTTCCAAGTACATAATATGACATCCGCCACAACTTTTGTCTTTTACGATTCATAATACTTCGGGCTATATTATATTAAAATATTTTGAAAAATTTCGAACACGAATATGTTCAAAAATGATGTTTAAAACCGATAAACTCGATCAATACGATCAAATGAATAAATGTCTCTGAAAATAAAAATTATTTCGTAAAACTTTTTTTTTTTTTTGCATTTCAATAAATCACAGTATATTTTATTGAGAAAAGGTAAAAAAAAATTCAAAACATAATAATATTGCTTTTATTTCCACTTTTTATTTGTGCATTCACGGACCAGTTTACTAAAACAGTTTACGTAAAATTTAATAAAATTAATCCAATGTGTTTTTTAAAAGAGTTTAGTTTTATATAAGAAAAAAAAATCGCCGGATGACAATATATTTCGTTCAATATTTCATAAAATGAAACAGGGGGGGGGGGATCACGTAAAAAAAATATTTTCCCTAATATATTTTAGGAAAACAGCATTTTAAAGATAAATTAGTCCTATAATGAATAAGTATTGAACATTTCGTGAAGATCTGGCCATAACTTGATTTATGCGAGATTTATTAAAAATGTGCCTATCACAGCGCACATAGATGCTTATACATAAGAACGTTAGTTTATCACGTAAAAAAAAGTACACAACATTTTAACTTCACATTTTCATGAGTTTCGTATGCTGGAAAAAATTCTAAAAAATCATCAGTAGTTTATTTAATGTATCCTCTTTTGAATGGTAAAAAAGTTTTGTTGATAATCTTAATCTAAATTAAAGTTACATCGTGTTATATATAGGGGGGGGGGTAAATAGTTCACAACCAATTGGAGGTCCCTAAGGATCGTGATTCTCTTTTGAATCTACGAACTACACTCGAACCCACCTGACCGCCTGAAACCACCACTTCCTGCCCTGATGAGAATGTAAGTCCGAAACAACGGTTTAATATTTAACAAAAAATATTTATAGTTTAATAATATATATATATATATATATATATATATATATATATATATATATATATAAGAAGAATTCCCGTCACAGGACGGATAAAATTAATTCTACTTTTATATCTCCTTACGTCTTCGTAAGGCAAAATAAAAGTCATGCAAAACTTGATCTCATGCTATAATATAATGGTACTAAACCTTATGTGTAGAATCCATATTCCAATTTTGATAAGAATCTATTACATGGTTTTGATTTTAGTAAATGTAATGAAATTTAAGGCCAAAGGGTTTTATTTACTCCTCTCCAGGAGTTAGGCACAAGGCCAGTTTTATCCTACTCCCACAAGTAAGATGTGACCCAAGGTCGGGTCGGAAAGTGGGGGTTGAAAAGCCAGCGCCCGAGAGGTGAGGGTGTTGAGAAAAAATTTAAATTCAAGAAATCTTAAGCGCAGTTGTAAACTATATCGCAGCTACAAGGGAGATAACTACATTTACAAAGCGATTAATTGTATAAGAGTTATGTCTTTTGAAAAGAGAAATTGGGATGCTGAAAACGTTATGTCAAAGAAAAAATTGTTTATTTACGTTTTCGGCGTCCGACATTCTCTTTTCAAAAGACATAATTATTATAGTATTAATCGCTGCGTCAAATCTTAATTCGTGTCTACTGTCTATAGATAAAAGTTAATGCAAATCTATAGATAAAAGTTAATGCAAATCTATAGATAAAAGTTAATACAAATCTATAGATAAAAGTTAATGCAAATCTATAGATAAAAGTTAATACAAATCTATAGATAAAAGTTAATACAAATCTATAGATAAAAGTTAATGCAAATCTATAGATAAAAGTTAATGCAAGTCTGAAATATTTGAATTTTCAACTTCAAGGTTGAGCCCATATTATGTTCCTTAAAAATCCTGTAAAATGCTGAAAAGAAACTGACATTTGAGAAATACTTATTGATGCCTTATAACTATTGTTAACATTTCACAAAAATCGGAGGGATCTGAATTTTCACGAAGGGCTTCCAACCTCTTTTTACCCCCTTTGCATAAAACTCAATTAAACTAATTAAACTGATATGTGTTAAGTTTTTCGTTATTCTCTATTCTAATATATGTTTTTTTTAAATTCTTTATTCCTATATGTATATATTTAAGGAAAAGTTTAAGTTACCGAACTAAAACAAGTCTAGAGTTACCCTGGAGAGATTGATTTATATACATGTTTATTTATGAAAAAAACATATTACCAAATGCCCAAGATATGCGTCAAAGTTGCATTTAAAATAAGCTCAGTAATTGATATGTTATATTGATCAGAGCGTTTCTATATATAACATTAAAATAAACTTATCAAAATCAGAACAGTACCGAATCAAGATAGCAGATCTTGCACACATAAAGTACACGAGCTACTTTCAGATAGATTTTATAATAATAATAAAAAATGTGTCTTAATACTTTATTGCAGTTTCACGGAGTTTCTCGTCAGCAAAAGTGAATGAATAAAACATTAACGTCTTTTTATTTGAATACAAATTCAAACTGAATAGAAATAGAGAACTTTTAGAAAATTAACCGCATTTTTTTTAACGAATGTGGTGCGTGATATGACCATAAGGCCGGGGTTGGTTCTTGGACAAAGGGTTAAACCCATGTAGGGTGCCCCAACCGAAGGTTGTGAGAGAGATGCCTGTATAGCGACATGTCATTCCAACTGTTCAAAGTGACCCGATCACGTGTGGATAAAATTAACAGAATAAAACAAACAAATGGGATAGAAAGAAAAATATTATTTTTAATTGGAAATTATATTGGAAAGAAAGCGAAGGAATAATAAAGTTGCATATAAGAATAGTATTTTGTAAAAATCAACAATTAGAGTAAAACATTTATATTAAACAAAACAATTTATTTGGATGAGACATTTTGTAGAACTATCAGTTACAGAGCATGCTTGAGTTCATTTTTAAGGAGTGAAAAGTTCCGTTTGTACGAACGTGTATGAGTGAAATGTGCGGTTTGTTTAAGTTCATGTTTGTATGAATGCGTATATGCGAGCGTGTTTGATGTTTTTTGTGGCAATTGTAATGTGTGTATGCTTGAAAGAATAGTTCGTTATTCGTGGTAGAAATTACCTACTTTTTGACTTTCGCCTCCCCCACCTCCTCGGTCGAGTCGGTAGGGGGGTCGACGATCTTGTCTGTGTGCGTTCGGTCGGAAAGCGGAAGAGAAAAAGAGCGAAAATAGCGTGTGTGACTTGTTTTATAAGGAGTCAAATCACGCGTGGTCAAGCTGACCTGTTGGTCCCTGATTGGCCGGATGCTTCGGCCAACGTGCTTTCACGAGATAATCTCTTCTTCTCTATCTCAGAGACGAAGAAGGGTTGAGCAAACAGAGAAAGAAAAGAAGTCGCAACAAATATCCCTTGGCCGGTAGTAGCGTCTGCTACAACCACGTGCTTGGCAAGACAATGTTTATAGATATTTTTTGAATGTTTTCATTTTTATTTTAAATGTGAAATATTAGGGATGAACATTTATCTTTATTAATTTTTAAAATTATGCGACAATTATGTGAATATTGAAATATTTTTTTATCTTATTAAATTATTTACTTTTTGTTCAATTATTTATATTTTGTAACAAATCAAATATTTATTTATGTCTGTGTGTGTTAGGTATATTTATAGGATGATAATATGACAGAATGTATAGTTAACAAGCATTACAATAAGGAAAAAAGGACAGACTAATTTGAACAAAAATCGATTAACACAGAGTCATGATTTGATTCCTAAGAATCATGACTCTGTGTCATATACTAGCTGTCAACACACGGCATTGACAGAGAATTTGTTTACTTTCATTTTAGTTTCACTATTTTTAAGTAAGTAATTTCTTTTCAATTATTAACAAAAGGTTTACGAAGAACTATAAATACATGTTGATGGCTTTAATTTCACAATTAACATTTTCTTTAAAATTACGATTTGAACAAATTCATTGTTTTATGCATATAGATTTGAATAAATAACCGCCAATAAAAAAATATATGTAAATCAAGTAGACGCCCCCCCATTTTGCAACCACTTATCTGAATCTGAAATACGATTTTTATTTTTCGTTTTTTTTTCTAATGTGAGAAATCGCCTCGAGCCGGATATTACGTTCTAATAGACAGGATAAAGGCTTCAAAATTCCTTTCGAATGTCACGTTAAAACTGTGAAAGCGAAAGTAATTTCTAGCTAAAAAGCAAAAGGCAAATAATTTGGAAATAATCAAACAGAAAATGTAAAGAAGAATGGGACATTTTTTTTGTGAATATTTGAAAAAAGAATACAATTATTTATTCAACTTTCATTTCATTCGAAATTTCATAAATTCTGTCACATCTGTTAGGACATTCTTCTTGCATAACTACAAATAATAATTCTGTATTATCCTTGTGGATAATTTATATACGTGTTTCTAGTGTGTACAGACACACGTATGTAAATTAGATGGCAACGCTGAAAAAAGAGAGTCAATTTTTCTCTAAATGCTCACAAATTCATTAATAAATATTAGAGAGTGGTTGAATTATCATACAGTGAGAGTGAGTGAGTGAGTTTGTTTTGTTTAACATCACTTCAACGCCTGTGGGTCATTTAATGTCAAGAAAAGGTTAAATTATTTTTGCTTTTAGGGTATGGGTTTTTATAGCTTTTTGTTTTATTTGTTATATTTTGTTGAGGAGATTAACATGTTTTAGGAAATTTATTATTTCTTCTGGCCACGTGTTTCTGAAAATGGTCCTTTAAGTTACCTGCTTGATAGTATTTGCATATATTTGTTTAAATTTGTCACATTTTGTAAGAATGTGTTTCACTGTAAGGGGAACTTTAAATGTTGGACATTTTTTTTTTTGGGGGGGGGGTCTTCTCCTTTTAAGTGGTGCGAATGTGTGTGTGTGTGTGTGCGAGTGTGTGTGTGTGTGTGTGTGTGTGTGTGTGTCCGATCCTGCTATTACTCAGTACTATATCCCATCTTCGATTGGTCAGTGGTTCTGTAGCTTTTGATTTGACTTCAGGTTGATGTTTGTATAGTTTGTTGTTTGGGAACATGTCTCATGTTATTTTCTATTATTTTTCTTATATATGGATTCATTTTCGTTATGTAATCTGTGTGTGGGAGTTTAAGTGCTGTTACCGTAATTTTGGTTGGCCTTTTTGCCAGAATGTCAGCCTTCTGCTTGCCCTTAATGATCACGTGAAATTATTTCCCCGCACTAAAAAGAATACCGGCAACAGGGAAAAAAGCTGAATTTATTTGTTTTCAATTTTGAAGAGTTACATTCAAAACAGCAGCGATAATCCACATCCAAGACAAGCGGCAATCTACCGGAAGTAACGAAACTACCAATAGATTAAAACATTTTAATATTTTCTTTTTATTAAATAAAATGTAATTTCTGAAAGAAAAACATTGTAATAGTATATAAAAAATTTAAAATGTGATTTTTTTAAAATTTAAAATGTTCAGTGATTGTTTTAACATTGTAATAAAGTTTATGTTCAATAAAATAACAGTTTGGCTAAAACATTGTAATACAATATACTGTTTTTATTTAATAATTTACAATGTGATTCTTTTTTAATTTAAAATGTTCAGGGATTTTTTTAACATTGTAATAAAGTTTATGTTCAATAAAATAACAGTTTTGCTAAAACATTGTAATACAATATACTGTTTTCTTTTAATAATTTATAATGTGATTCTTTTTTAATTTAAAATGTTCAGTGATTGTTTTAACATTGTAATAAAGTTTATGTTCAATAAAATACCAGTTTGGCTAAAACATTGTAATACAATATACTGTTTTTTTTTAATAATTTACAATGTGATTCTTCTTTAATTTAAAATGTTCAGTGATTTTTAGAACATTGTAATAAAGTTTATGTTAAATAAAATAACAGTTTGGCTAAAACATTGTAATACAATATACTGTTTTTTTTTTTAATAATTTACAATGTGATTCTTCTTTAATTTAAAATGTTCAGTGATTTTTAGAACATTGTAATAAAGTTTATGTTAAATAAAATAACAGTTTGGCTAAAACATTGTAATACAATATACTGTTTTTTTTAAAAATAATTTACAATGTGATTCTTTTTTAATTTAAAATGTTCAGTGATTTTTTTTAACATTGTAATAAAGTTTATTTTCAATAAAATAACAGTTTGGCTAAAACATTGTAATACAATATACTGTTTTTATTTAATAATTTACAATGTGATTTTTTTTTAATTTAAAATGTTCAGTGATTTTTTTAAACATTGTAATAAAGTTTATGTTCTTTGGCCAAAACATTGTAATACAATATACTGTTTTTTAAAAAAATAATTTACAATGTGATTCTTTTTTAATTTAAAATATTCAGTGATTTTTTAAACATTGTAATAAAGTTTATGTTCAATAAAATAACAGTTTGGCTAAAACATTGTAATACAATATACTGTTTTTTTAAAAAATAATTTACAATGTGATTCTTTTTTAATTTAAAATGTTCAGTGATTGTTTTAACATTGTAATAAAGTTTATCTTCAATAAAATAACAGTTTGGCTAAAACATTGTAATACAATATACTGTTTTTTTAAAATAATTTACAATGTCATTCTTTTTTAATTTAAAATGTTCAGTGATTGTTTAAACATTGTACTAAAGTTTATGTTCAATAAAATAACAGTTTGGCTAAAACATTGTAATACAATATACTGTTTTTTTTTAAGAATTTACAATGTGATTCTTTTTTAATTTAAAATGTTCAGAGATTGTTTTAACATTGTAATAAAGTTTATGTTCAATAAAATAACAGTTTGGCTAAAACATTGTAATACAATATACTGTTTTTTTTTAATAATTTACAATGTGATTCTTTTTTAATTTAAAATGTTCAGAGATTGTTTTAACATTGTAATAAAGTTTATGTTCAATAAAATAACAGTTTTGCTAAAACATTGTAATACAATATACTGTTTTTTTTTAAGAATTTACAATGTGATTCTTTTTTAATTTAAAATGTTCAGTGATTGTTTTAACATTGTAATAAAGTTTATGTTCAATAAAATAACAGTTTGGCTAAAACATTGTAATACAATATACTGTTTTTATTTAATAATTTACAATGTGATTCTTTTTTAATTTAAAATGTTCAGGGATTTTTTTAACATTGTAATAAAGTTTATGTTCAATAAAATAACAGTTTTGCTAAAACATTGTAATACAATATACTGTTTTCTTTTAATAATTTATAATGTGATTCTTTTTTAATTTAAAATGTTCAGTGATTGTTTTAACATTGTAATAAAGTTTATGTTCAATAAAATACCAGTTTGGCTAAAACATTGTAATACAATATACTGTTTTTTTTTAATAATTTACAATGTGATTCTTCTTTAATTTAAAATGTTCAGTGATTTTTAGAACATTGTAATAAAGTTTATGTTAAATAAAATAACAGTTTGGCTAAAACATTGTAATACAATATACTGTTTTTTTTTTTAATAATTTACAATGTGATTCTTCTTTAATTTAAAATGTTCAGTGATTTTTAGAACATTGTAATAAAGTTTATGTTAAATAAAATAACAGTTTGGCTAAAACATTGTAATACAATATACTGTTTTTTTTAAAAATAATTTACAATGTGATTCTTTTTTAATTTAAAATGTTCAGTGATTTTTTTTAACATTGTAATAAAGTTTATTTTCAATAAAATAACAGTTTGGCTAAAACATTGTAATACAATATACTGTTTTTATTTAATAATTTACAATGTGATTTTTTTTTAATTTAAAATGTTCAGTGATTTTTTTAAACATTGTAATAAAGTTTATGTTCTTTGGCCAAAACATTGTAATACAATATACTGTTTTTTAAAAAAATAATTTACAATGTGATTCTTTTTTAATTTAAAATATTCAGTGATTTTTTAAACATTGTAATAAAGTTTATGTTCAATAAAATAACAGTTTGGCTAAAACATTGTAATACAATATACTGTTTTTTTAAAAAATAATTTACAATGTGATTCTTTTTTAATTTAAAATGTTCAGTGATTGTTTTAACATTGTAATAAAGTTTATCTTCAATAAAATAACAGTTTGGCTAAAACATTGTAATACAATATACTGTTTTTTTAAAATAATTTACAATGTCATTCTTTTTTAATTTAAAATGTTCAGTGATTGTTTAAACATTGTACTAAAGTTTATGTTCAATAAAATAACAGTTTGGCTAAAACATTGTAATACAATATACTGTTTTTTTTTAAGAATTTACAATGTGATTCTTTTTTAATTTAAAATGTTCAGAGATTGTTTTAACATTGTAATAAAGTTTATGTTCAATAAAATAACAGTTTTGCTAAAACATTGTAATACAATATACTGTTTTTTTTTAATAATTTACAATGTGATTCTTTTTTAATTTAAAATGTTCAGAGATTGTTTTAACATTGTAATAAAGTTTATGTTCAATAAAATAACAGTTTGGCTAAAACATTTTAATACAATATACTGTTTTTTTTTAATAATTTACAATGTGATTCTTTTTTAATTTAAAATATTCAGTGATTGTTTTAACATTGTAATAAAGTTTATGTTCAATAAAATAACAGTTTGGCTAAAACATTGTAATACAATATACTGTTTTTATTTAATAATTTACAATGTGATTCTTTTTTAATTTAAAATGTTCAGTAATTGTTTTAACATTGTAATAAAGTTTATGTTCAATAAAATAACAGTTTGGCTAACACATTGTAATACAATATACTGTTTTTTTTTTAATAATTTACAATGTGATTCTTTTTTAATTTAAAATGTTCAGTGATTTTTTTAACATTGTAATAAAGTTTATGTTCAATAAAATAACAGTTTGGCTAAAACATTGTAATACAATATACTGTTTTTTTAAAAAATAATTTACAATGTGATTCTTTTTTAATTTAAAATGTTCAGTGATTTTTTTAACATTGTAATAAAGTTTATTTTCAATAAAATAACAGTTTGGCTTAAACATTGTAATACAATATACTGTTTTTATTTAATAATTTACAATGTGATTTTTTTTTAATTTAAAATGTTCAGTGATTTTTTTAAACATTGTAATAAAGTTTATGTTCTTTGGCCAAAACATTGTAATACAATATACTGTTTTTTAAAAAAATAATTTACAATGTGATTCTTTTTTAATTTTAAATATTCAGTGATTTTTTAAACATTGTAATAAAGTTTATTTTCAATAAAATAACAGTTTGGCTAAAACATTGTAATACAATATACTGTTTTTTAAAAAATAATTTACAATGTGATTCTTTTTTAATTTAAAATGTTCAGTGATTGTTTTAACATTGTAATAAAGTTTATGTTCAATAAAATAACAGTTTGGCTAAAACATTGTAATACAATATACTGTTTTTATTTAATAATTTACAATGTGATTCTTTTTTAATTTAAAATGTTCAGGGATTTTTTTAACATTGTAATAAAGTTTATGTTCAATAAAATAACAGTTTTGCTAAAACATTGTAATACAATATACTGTTTTCTTTTAATAATTTATAATGTGATTCTTTTTTAATTTAAAATGTTCAGTGATTGTTTTAACATTGTAATAAAGTTTATGTTCAATAAAATACCAGTTTGGCTAAAACATTGTAATACAATATACTGTTTTTTTTTAATAATTTACAATGTGATTCTTCTTTAATTTAAAATGTTCAGTGATTTTTAGAACATTGTAATAAAGTTTATGTTAAATAAAATAACAGTTTGGCTAAAACATTGTAATACAATATACTGTTTTTTTTTTTAATAATTTACAATGTGATTCTTCTTTAATTTAAAATGTTCAGTGATTTTTAGAACATTGTAATAAAGTTTATGTTAAATAAAATAACAGTTTGGCTAAAACATTGTAATACAATATACTGTTTTTTTTAAAAATAATTTACAATGTGATTCTTTTTTAATTTAAAATGTTCAGTGATTTTTTTTAACATTGTAATAAAGTTTATTTTCAATAAAATAACAGTTTGGCTAAAACATTGTAATACAATATACTGTTTTTATTTAATAATTTACAATGTGATTTTTTTTTAATTTAAAATGTTCAGTGATTTTTTTAAACATTGTAATAAAGTTTATGTTCTTTGGCCAAAACATTGTAATACAATATACTGTTTTTTAAAAAAATAATTTACAATGTGATTCTTTTTTAATTTAAAATATTCAGTGATTTTTTAAACATTGTAATAAAGTTTATGTTCAATAAAATAACAGTTTGGCTAAAACATTGTAATACAATATACTGTTTTTTTAAAAAATAATTTACAATGTGATTCTTTTTTAATTTAAAATGTTCAGTGATTGTTTTAACATTGTAATAAAGTTTATCTTCAATAAAATAACAGTTTGGCTAAAACATTGTAATACAATATACTGTTTTTTTAAAATAATTTACAATGTCATTCTTTTTTAATTTAAAATGTTCAGTGATTGTTTAAACATTGTACTAAAGTTTATGTTCAATAAAATAACAGTTTGGCTAAAACATTGTAATACAATATACTGTTTTTTTTTAAGAATTTACAATGTGATTCTTTTTTAATTTAAAATGTTCAGAGATTGTTTTAACATTGTAATAAAGTTTATGTTCAATAAAATAACAGTTTTGCTAAAACATTGTAATACAATATACTGTTTTTTTTTAATAATTTACAATGTGATTCTTTTTTAATTTAAAATGTTCAGAGATTGTTTTAACATTGTAATAAAGTTTATGTTCAATAAAATAACAGTTTGGCTAAAACATTTTAATACAATATACTGTTTTTTTTTAATAATTTACAATGTGATTCTTTTTTAATTTAAAATATTCAGTGATTGTTTTAACATTGTAATAAAGTTTATGTTCAATAAAATAACAGTTTGGCTAAAACATTGTAATACAATATACTGTTTTTATTTAATAATTTACAATGTGATTCTTTTTTAATTTAAAATGTTCAGTAATTGTTTTAACATTGTAATAAAGTTTATGTTCAATAAAATAACAGTTTGGCTAACACATTGTAATACAATATACTGTTTTTTTTTTAATAATTTACAATGTGATTCTTTTTTAATTTAAAATGTTCAGTGATTTTTTTAACATTGTAATAAAGTTTATGTTCAATAAAATAACAGTTTGGCTAAAACATTGTAATACAATATACTGTTTTTTTAAAAAATAATTTACAATGTGATTCTTTTTTAATTTAAAATGTTCAGTGATTTTTTTAACATTGTAATAAAGTTTATTTTCAATAAAATAACAGTTTGGCTTAAACATTGTAATACAATATACTGTTTTTATTTAATAATTTACAATGTGATTTTTTTTTAATTTAAAATGTTCAGTGATTTTTTTAAACATTGTAATAAAGTTTATGTTCTTTGGCCAAAACATTGTAATACAATATACTGTTTTTTAAAAAAATAATTTACAATGTGATTCTTTTTTAATTTTAAATATTCAGTGATTTTTTAAACATTGTAATAAAGTTTATTTTCAATAAAATAACAGTTTGGCTAAAACATTGTAATACAATATACTGTTTTTTAAAAAATAATTTACAATGTGATTCTTTTTTAATTTAAAATGTTCAGTGATTGTTTTAACATTGTAATAAAGTTTATGTTCAATAAAATAACAGTTTGGCTAAAACATTGTAATACAATATACTGTTTTTTTTAAATAATTTACAATGTGATTCTTTTTTAATTTAAAATGTTCAGAGATTGTTTTAACATTGTAATAAAGTTTATGTTCAATAAAATAACAGTTTTGCTAAAACATTGTAATACAATATACTGTTTTTTTTTAATAATTTACAATGTGATTCTTTTTTAATTTAAAATGTTCAGAGATTGTTTTAACATTGTAATAAAGTTTATGTTCAATAAAATAACAGTTTGGCTAAAACATTGTAATACAATATACTGTTTTTTTTTAATAATTTACAATGTGATTCTTTTTTAATTTAAAATGTTCAGTGATTTTTTTAACATTGTAATAAAGTTTATGTTCAATAAACTAACAGTTTGGCTAAAACATTGTAATACAATATACTGTTTTTTTTAAATAATTTACAATGTGATTCTTTTTTAATTTAAAATGTTTAGTGATTGTTTTAACATTGTAATAAAGTTTATGTTCAATAAAATAACAGTTTGGCTAAAACATTGTAATACAATATACTGTTTTTATTTAATAATTTACAATGTGATTCGTATTTAATTTAAAATGTTCAGTAATTCTTTTAACATTGTAATAAAGTTTATGTTCAATAAAATAACAGTTTGGCTAAAACATTGTAATACAATATACTGTTTTTTTTTAATAATTTACAATGTTATTCTTTTTTAATTTAAAATGTTCAGTGATTTTTTTAATATTGTAATAAAGTTTATGTTCAATAAAATAACAGTTTGGCTAAAACATTGTAATACAATATACTGTTTTTTTAAAAATAATTTACAATGTGATTCTTTTTTAATTTAAAATGTTCAGTGATTTTTTTAACATTGTAATAAAGTTTATGTTCAATAAAATAACAGTTTGGCTTAAACATTGTAATACAATATACTGTTTTTATTTAATAATTTACAATGTGATTTTTTTTTAATTTAAAATGTTCAGTGATTTTTTTAAACATTGTAATAAAGTTTATGTTCTTTGGCCAAAACATTGTAATACAATATACTGTTTTTTAAAAAATAATTTACAATGTGATTCTTTTTTAATTTTAAATATTCAGTGATTTTTTAAACATTGTAATAAAGTTTATTTTCAATAAAATAACAGTTTGGCTAAAACATTGTAATACAATATACTGTTTTTTAAAAATAATTTACAATGTGATTCTTTTTTAATTTAAAATGTTCAGTGATTGTTTTAACATTGTAATAAAGTTTATCTTCAATAAAATAACAGTTTGGCTAAAACATTGTAATACAATATACTGTTTTTTTTTAATAATTTACAATGTGATTCTTTTTTAATTTAAAATGTTCAGAGATTGTTTTAACATTGTAATAAAGTTTATGTTGAATAAAATAACAGTTTTGCTAAAACATTGTAATACAATATACTGTTTTTTTTTAATAATTTACAATGTGATTCTTTTTTAATTTAAAATGTTCACTGATTGTTTTAACATTGTAATAAAGTTTATGTTCAATAAAATAACAGTTTGGCTAAAACATTGTAATACAATATACTGTTTTTTTAAAATAATTTACAAGGTGATTCTTTTTTAATTTAAAATGTTCAGTGATTGTTTTAACATTGTAATAAAGTTTATGTTCAATAAAATAACAGTTTTGCTAAAACATTGTAATACAATATACTGTTTTCTTTTAATAATTTATAATGTGATTCTTTTTTAATTTAAAATGTTCAGTGATTGTTTTAACATTGTAATAAAGTTTATGTTCAATAAAATACCAGTTTGGCTAAAACATTGTAATACAATATACTGTTTTTTTTAATAATTTACAATGTGATTCTTCTTTAATTTAAAATGTTCAGTGATTTTTAGAACATTGTAATAAAGTTTATGTTAAATAAAATAACAGTTTGGCTAAAACATTGTAATACAATATACTGTTTTTTTTTTTAATAATTTACAATGTGATTCTTCTTTAATTTAAAATGTTCAGTGATTTTTAGAACATTGTAATAAAGTTTATGTTAAATAAAATAACAGTTTGGCTAAAACATTGTAATACAATATACTGTTTTTTTTAAAAATAATTTACAATGTGATTCTTTTTTAATTTAAAATGTTCAGTGATTTTTTTTAACATTGTAATAAAGTTTATTTTCAATAAAAAAAACAGTTTGGCTAAAACATTGTAATACAATATACTGTTTTTATTTAATAATTTACAATATGATTTTTTTTAATTTAAAATGTTCAGTGATTTTTTTAAACATTGTAATAAAGTTTATGTTCTTTGGCCAAAACATTGTAATACAATATACTGTTTTTTAAAAAAATAATTTACAATGTGATTCTTTTTTAATTTAAAATATTCAGTGATTTTTTAAACATTGTAATAAAGTTTATTTTCAATAAAATAACAGTTTGGCTAAAACATTGTAATACAATATACTGTTTTTTTAAAAAATAATTTACAATGTGATTCTTTTTTAATTTAAAATGTTCAGTGATTGTTTTAACATTGTAATAAAGGTTATCTTCAATAAAATAACAGTTTGGCTAAAACATTGTAATACAATATACTGTTTTTTAAAAATAATTTACAATGTCATTCTTTTTTAATTTAAAATGTTCAGTGATTGTTTAAACATTGTACTAAAGTTTATGTTCAATAAAATAACAGTTTGGCTAAAACATTGTAATACAATATACTGTTTTTTTTTAAGAATTTACAATGTGATTCTTTTTTAATTTAAAATGTTCAGAGATTGTTTTAACATTGTAATAAAGTTTATGTTCAATAAAATAACAGTTTTGCTAAAACATTGTAATACAATATACTGTTTTTTTTTAATAATTTACAATGTGATTCTTTTTTAATTTAAAATGTTCAGAGATTGTTTTAACATTGTAATAAAGTTTATGTTCAATAAAATAACAGTTTGGCTAAAACATTGTAATACAATATACTGTTTTTTTTTAATAATTTACAATGTGATTCTTTTTTAATTTAAAATATTCAGTGATTGTTTTAACATTGTAATAAAGTTTATGTTCAATAAAATAACAGTTTGGCTAAAACATTGTAATACAATATACTGTTTTTATTTAATAATTTACAATGTGATTCTTTTTTAATTTAAAATGTTCAGTAATTGTTTTAACATTGTAATAAAGTTTATGTTCAATAAAATAACAGTTTGGCTAAAACATTGTAATACAATATACTGTTTTTGTTTTTAATAATTTACAATGTGATTCTTTTTTAATTTAAAATGTTCAGTGATTTTTTTAACATTGTAATAAAGTTTATGTTCAATAAAATAACAGTTTGGCGTAAACATTGTAATACAATATACTGTTTTTTTAAAAAATAATTTACAATGTGATTCTTTTTTAATTTAAAATGTTCAGTGATTTTTTTAACATTGTAATAAAGTTTATTTTCAATAAAATAACAGTTTGGCTTAAACATTGTAATACAATATACTGTTTTTATTTAATAATTTACAATGTAATTTTTTTTTAATTTAAAATGTTCAGTGATTTTTTTAAACATTGTAATAAAGTTTATGTTCTTTGGCCAAAACATTGTAATACAATATACTGTTTTTTAAAAAAATAATTTACAATGTGATTCTTTTTTAATTTTAAATATTCAGTGATTTTTTAAACATTGTAATAAAGTTTATTTTCAATAAAATAACAGTTTGGCTAAAACATTGTAATACAATATACTGTTTTTTAAAAAATAATTTACAATGTGATTCTTTTTTAATTTAAAATGTTCAGTGATTGTTTTAACATTGTTATAAAGTTTATGTTCAATAAAATAACAGTTTGGCTAAAACATTGTAATACAATATACTGTTTTTTTTTAATAATTTACAATGTGATTCTTTTTTAATTTAAAATGTTCAGAGATTGTTTTAACATTGTAATAAAGTTTATGTTCAATAAAATAACAGTTTTGCTAAAACATTGTAATACAATATACTGTTTTTTTAAAATAATTTACAATGTGATTCTTTTTTAATTTAAAATGTTTAGTGATTGTTTTAACATTGTAATAAAGTTTATGTTCAATAAAATAACAGTTTGGCTAAAACATTGTAATACAATATACTGTTTTTATTTAATAATTTACAATGTGATTCGTATTTAATTTAAAATGTTCAGTAATTCTTTTAACATTGTAATAAAGTTTATGTTCAATAAAATAACAGTTTGGCTAAAACATTGTAATACAATATACTGTTTTTTTTTAATAATTTACAATGTGATTCTTTTTTAATTTAAAATGTTCAGTGATTTTTTTAATATTGTAATAAAGTTTATGTTCAATAAAATAACAGTTTGGCTAAAACATTGTAATACAATATACTGTTTTTGTTTTTAATAATTTACAATGTGATTCTTTTTTAATTTAAAATGTTCAGTGATTTTTTTAACATTGTAATAAAGTTTATGTTCAATAAAATAACAGTTTGGCTAAAACATTGTAATACAATATACTGTTTTTTTAAAAAATAATTTACAATGTGATTCTTTTTTAATTTAAAATGTTCAGTGATTTTTTTAACATTGTAATAAAGTTTATTTTCAATAAAATAACAGTTTGGCTTAAACATTGTAATACAATATACTGTTTTTATTTAATAATTTACAATGTAATTTTTTTTTAATTTAAAATGTTCAGTGATTTTTTTAAACATTGTAATAAAGTTTATGTTCTTTGGCCAAAACATTGTAATACAATATACTGTTTTTTAAAAAAATAATTTACAATGTGATTCTTTTTTAATTTTAAATATTCAGTGATTTTTTAAACATTGTTATAAAGTTTATGTTCAATAAAATAACAGTTTGGCTAAAACATTGTAATACAATATACTGTTTTTTTTTAATAATTTACAATGTGATTCTTTTTTAATTTAAAATGTTCAGAGATTGTTTTAACATTGTAATAAAGTTTATGTTCAATAAAATAACAGTTTTGCTAAAACATTGTAATACAATATACTGTTTTTTTAAAATAATTTACAATGTGATTCTTTTTTAATTTAAAATGTTTAGTGATTGTTTTAACATTGTAATAAAGTTTATGTTCAATAAAATAACAGTTTGGCTAAAACATTGTAATACAATATACTGTTTTTATTTAATAATTTACAATGTGATTCGTATTTAATTTAAAATGTTCAGTAATTCTTTTAACATTGTAATAAAGTTTATGTTCAATAAAATAACAGTTTGGCTAAAACATTGTAATACAATATACTGTTTTTTTTTAATAATTTACAATGTGATTCTTTTTTAATTTAAAATGTTCAGTGATTTTTTTAATATTGTAATAAAGTTTATGTTCAATAAAATAACAGTTTGGCTAAAACATTGTAATACAATATACTGTTTTTTTAAAAATAATTTACAATGTGATTCTTTTTTAATTTAAAATGTTCAGTGATTGTTTTAACATTGTTATAAAGTTTATGTTCAATAAAATAACAGTTTGGCTAAAACATTGTAATACAATATACTGTTTTTTTTTAATAATTTACAATGTGATTCTTTTTTAATTTAAAATGTTCAGAGATTGTTTTAACATTGTAATAAAGTTTATGTTCAATAAAATAACAGTTTTGCTAAAACATTGTAATACAATATACTGTTTTTTTTAAATAATTTACAATGTGATTCTTTTTTAATTTAAAATGTTTAGTGATTGTTTTAACATTGTAATAAAGTTTATGTTCAATAAAATAACAGTTTGGCTAAAACATTGTAATACAATATACTGTTTTTATTTAATAATTTACAATGTGATTCGTATTTAATTTAAAATGTTCAGTAATTCTTTTAACATTGTAATAAAGTTTATGTTCAATAAAATAACAGTTTGGCTAAAACATTGTAATACAATATACTGTTTTTTTTTAATAATTTACAATGTGATTCTTTTTTAATTTAAAATGTTCAGTGATTTTTTTAATATTGTAATAAAGTTTATGTTCAATAAAATAACAGTTTGGCTAAAACATTGTAATACAATATACTGTTTTTTTTAAAATAATTTACAATGTGATTCTTTTTTAATTTAAAATGTTCAGTGATTTTTTTAACATTGTAATAAAGTTTATGTTCAATAAAATAACAGTTTGGCTTAAACATTGTAATACAATATACTGTTTTTATTTAATAATTTACAATGTGATTTTTTTTTAATTTAAAATGTTCAGTGATTTTTTTAAACATTGTAATAAAGTTTATGTTCTTTGGCCAAAACATTGTAATACAATATACTGTTTTTTAAAAAATAATTTACAATGTGATTCTTTTTTAATTTTAAATATTCAGTGATTTTTTAAACATTGTAATAAAGTTTATTTTCAATAAAATAACAGTTTGGCTAAAACATTGTAATACAATATACTGTTTTTTAAAAATAATTTACAATGTGATTCTTTTTTAATTTAAAATGTTCAGTGATTGTTTTAACATTGTAATAAAGTTTATCTTCAATAAAATAACAGTTTGGCTAAAACATTGTAATACAATATACTGTTTTTTTTTAATAATTTACAATGTGATTCTTTTTTAATTTAAAATGTTCACTGATTGTTTTAACATTGTAATAAAGTTTATGTTCAATAAAATAACAGTTTGGCTAAAACATTGTAATACAATATACTGTTTTTTTAAAATAATTTACAAGGTGATTCTTTTTTAATTTAAAATGTTCAGTGATTGTTTTAACATTGTAATAAAGTTTATGTTCAATAAAATAACAGTTTGGCTAAAACATTGTAATACAATATACTGTTTTTTTTTTAATAATTTACAATGTGATTCTTTTTTAATTTAAAATGTTCAGTGATTTTTTTAACATTGTAATAAAGTTTATGTTCAATAAAATAACAGTTTGGCTAAAACATTGTAATACAATATACTGTTTTTTTAAAAATAATTTACAATGTGATTCTTTTTTAATTTATAATGTTCACTGATTGTTTTAACATTGTAATAAAGTTTATGTTCAATGAAATAACAGTTTGGCTTAAACATTGTAATACAATATACTGTTTTTATTTAATAATTTACAATGTGATTTTTTTTTAATTTAAAATGTTCAGTGATTTTTTTAAACATTGTAATAAAGTTTATGTTCTTTGGCCAAAACATTGTAATACAATATACTGTTTTTTAAAAAATAATTTACAATGTGATTCTTTTTTAATTTTAAATATTCAGTGATTGTTTAAACATTGTAATAAAGTTTATTTTCAATAAAATAATAGTTTGGCTAAAACATTGTAATACAATATACTGTTTTTTTAAAAATAATTTACAATGTAATTCTTTTTTAATTTAAAATGTTCAGTGATTGTTTTAACATTGTAATAAAGTTTATGTTCAATAAAATAACAGTTTGGCTAAAACATTGTAATACAATATACTGTTTTTTTAAATAATTTACAATGTGATTCTTTTTTAATTTAAAATGTTCAGTGATTTCTTTAACATTGTAATAAAGTTTATGTTCAATAAAATAACAGTTTGGCTAAAACATTGTAATACAATATACTGTTTTTATTTAATAATTTACAATATGATTTTTTTTTAATTTAAAATGTTCAGTGATTTTTTTTAACATTGTAATAAAGTTTATGTTCTTTGGCCAAAACATTGTAATACAATATACTGTTTTTTAAAAAAATAATTTACAATGTGATTCTTTTTTAATTTAAAATATTCAGTGATTTTTTAAACATTGTAATAAAGTTTATGTTCAATAAAATAACAGTTTGGCTAAAACATTGTAATACAATATACTGTTTTTTTAAAAATAATTTACAATGTGATTCTTTTTTAATTTAAAATGTTCAGTGATTGTTTTAACATTGTAATAAAGTTTATCTTCAATAAAATAACAGTTTGGCTAAAACATTGTAATACAATATACTGTTTTTTTAAAATAATTTACAATGTCATTCTTTTTTAATTTAAAATGTTCAGTGATTGTTTTAACATTGTAATAAAGTTTTTGTTCAATAAAATAACAGTTTGGCTAAAACATTGTAATACAATATACTGTTTTTTTTAATAATTTACAATGTGATTCTTTTTTAATTTAAAATGTTCAGAGATTGTTTTAACATTGTAATAAAGTTTATGTTCAATAAAATAACAGTTTGGCTAAAACATTGTAATACAATATACTGTTTTTATTTAATAATTTACAATGTGATTCTTTTTTAATTTAAAATGTTCAGTAATTGTTTTAACATTGTAATAAAGTTAATGTTCAATAAAATAACAGTTTGGCTAAAACATTGTAATACAATATACTGTTTTTTTTTAATAATTTACAATGTGATTTTTTTTCAATTTAAAATGTTCAGTGATTTTTTTAAACATTGTAATAAAGTTTATGTTCTTTGGCCAAAACATTGTAATACAATATACTGTTTTTTAAAAAATTATTTACAATGTGATTCTTTTTTAATTTTAAATATTCAGTGATTTTTTGAACATTGTAATAAAGTTTATTTTCAATAAAATAACAGTTTGGCTAAAACATTGTAATACAATATACTGTTTTTTTAAAAATAATTTACAATGTGATTTTTTTTTAATTTAAAATGTTCAGTGATTGTTTTAACATTGTAATAAAGTTTATGTTCAATAAAATAACAGTTTGGCTAAAACATTGTAATACAATATACTGTTTTTTTTAAAATAATTTACAATGTGATTATCTTTAAATTTAAAATGTCCACTAGTTGTTTTAACATTGTAATAAAGTTTATGTTCAATAAAGTAACAGTTTGGCTAAAACATTGTAATACAATATACTGTTTTTATTTAATAATTTACAATGTGATTCTTTTTTAATTTAAAATGTTCAGTAATTGTTTTAACATTGTAATAAAGTTTATGTTCAATAAAATAACAGTTTGGCTAAAACATTGTAATACAATATACTGTTTTTTTTTAATAATTTACAATGTGATTCTTTTTTAATTTAAAATGTTCAGAGATTTTTTTAACATTGTAATAAAGTTTATGTTCAATAAAATAACAGTTTGGCTAAAACATTGTAATACAATATACTGTTTTTTTTTAAATAATTTACAATGTGATTCTTTTTTAATTTAAAATGTTCAGTGATTTTTTTAACATTGTAATAAAGTTTATGTTCAATAAAATAACAGTTTGGCTTAAACATTGTAATACAATATACTGTTTTTATTTAATAATTTACATGGTGATTTTTTTTTAATTTAAAATGTTCAGTGATTTTTTTAAACATTGTAATTAAGTTTATGTTCTTTGGCCAAAACATTGTAATACAATATACTGTTTTTTAAAAAATAATTTACAATGTGATTCTTTTTTAATTTTAAATATTCAGTGATTTTTTAAACATTGTAATAAAGTTTATTTTCAATAAAATAACAGTTTGGCTAAAACATTGTAATACAATATACTGTTTTTTTAAAAATAATTTACAATGTGATTCTTTTTTAATTTAAAATGTTCAGTGATTGTTTTAACATTGTAATAAAGTTTATGTTCAATAAAATAACAGTTTGGCTAAAACATTGTAATACAATATACTGTTTTTTTAAAAATAATTTACAATGTGATTATTTTTAAATTTAAAATGTCCACTAGTTGTTTTAACATTGTAATAAAGTTTATGTTCAATAAAATAACAGTTTGGCTAAAACATTGTAATACAATATACTGTTTTTTTTTAATAATTTACAATGTGATTCTTTTTTAATTTAAAATGTTCAGTGATTGTTTTAACATTGTAATAAAGTTTATGTTCAATAAAATAACAGTTTGGCTAAAACATTGTAATACAATATACTGTTTGTTATTAATAATTTACAATGTGATTCTTTTTTAATTTAAAATGTTCAGTGATTTTTTTAACATTGTAATAAGATTTATGTTCAATTAAATAACAGTTTGGCTAAAACATTGTAATACAATATACTGTTTTTTTAAAATAATTTACAATGTGATTTTTTTTTAATTTAAAATGTTCAGTGATTTTTTTTAACATTGTAATAAAGTTTATGTTCTTTAGCCAAAACATTGTAATACAATATACTGTTTTTTAAAAAAATAATTTACAATGTGATTCTTTTTTAATTTAAAATATTCAGTGATTTTTTAAACATTGTAATAAAGTTTATGTTCAATAAAATAACAGTTTGGCTAAAACATTGTAATACAATATACTGTTTTTTAAAAAAATAATTTACAATGTGATTCTTTTTTAATTTAAAATGTTCAGTAATTGTTTTAACATTGTAATAAAGTTTATGTTCAATAAAATAACAGTTTGGCTAAAACATTGTAATACAATATACTGTTTTTTTAAAATAATTTACAATGTGATTCTTTTTTAATTTAAAATGTTCAGTGATTGTTTTAACATTGTAATATAGTTTATGTTCAATAAAATGACAGTTTGGCCAAAACATTGTAATACAATATACTGTTTTTTTAAAATAATTTACAATGTGATTTAAAAAAAAATTAAAATGTTCAGTATTTTGTTTAACATTGTAATAAAATAGTTTCTGAAATTTTTTACAATTTAAAATGTTATAAAACGGTTTTATATATATATATATATATATATATATATATATATATATATATATATATATATATATATATATATATATATATATATATATATATATATATATAAACAGTCTATATTTTTGGATATATACATAAACAGTCTATATTTTTGGATATATACATAAACAGTCTATCTGAACCTCTTAAAATCTGTCTTGGACTCGTTTTGTCGTAAGAAACAAATTTATCCACAGATACACCACTGTGATGATCACAAGCCAAGAGAGAAAGAAGATATCAACGCGACTATTGCGAATCGCGGTACAACGAAGATGTAGAAGACGAATCACGATGAATAAATAAAGAAGGAATCAACGGGACGATATGCCGGAAAAGACGCGTCCACGCCCCCCCCCCCCGCCTCCGATGAAGAAGAGAAGGAAAAGGGTAAATTTTGTTTGAATTTGAAGTGGACACTGAGTTTTATTTACTCCTCCCCAGGAGTTAGGCACAAGGCCAGTTTTATCTTACTACCACAAGTAAGATGTGACCCAAGATCGGGTCAGGAAAGTGGGGTTTGAAAAGCCAGCGCCCGAGAGGTGAGCACTCTGGCCATTAAAAATTGCCTGGGCAGCCCCGTCGGCATTCCCCGGTAAGGGCGCCTCAGACAGTAGGCAATAAACTTACTCCTCCCCAAAGAGGGGAGGCAAAGCCTGGGAGGGTGGACCTCCTAGAACTGCACAGGACAGACCCATAACCCATAGACCGGCGTAAATCAAGTCCCGAAGGCCAAGACAATACCAGTCCATGGGGTGTAGTATCCATCGGAACAGATACTACACTTTGATCTTAGCCAAAAGGTTGCAAAAATACACGATAATAAAACATTATCACACCCCCACACAAGTATGGCGAACGCTCGGCACACCCAAAATACCCACACATCATGATTGAACACTGCACACGGATAGATGTAGAAAGAACTATAAAACTATTAAAAACGACTGTTTAAAGGCTTTTTAAACACTCATAAAAAAGCCGCGACGTTACACAGTCTAAATTTTTGGATATAAACTTTATTTATGTATACATAATCAATCTATATTTTTGTATACATACATAAACAGTCTATATTTTTTGATATATAAATAGACAGTCTATATTTCTGTATATAAAAATAAACACTCTATATTTCTGAATATAAAGATAAACACTCTATATTTTTGGATATACACATACGCACTCTATATTTTTGGATATACACATAAGCACTCTATATTTTTGGATATACACATAAACACTCTATATTTTTCGATATACACATAATCACTCTATATTTTTCGATATACACATAAAGAGTCTATATTTTTGGATATGCACATAAGCACTCTATATTTTTGGATATACACATAAACAGTCTATATTTTTGGATATACACATAAGCGTTCTATATTTTTTAATATACACATAAAGAGTCTATATTTTTGGATATACACATAAGCACTCTATATTTTTGGATATACACATAAGCACTCTATATTTTTGGATATATCCACTCAAATTCACTGGAACTTTATGGATTTATTACTATTTGTTATTATTGTTCATTTTCTTGATTTAGTTAATATTATTGGATATTTTCCAAATATTGGCTGATGTTTTTGCTTTTCCTTAATATTTACGGACATTCCAGCGACTTTGTTATGTCTAACGATTTTACTTCAAACTCAAGATCTCACGATTTGATCTGAATATCTCTAGTTTTCACGTGTCGAAGTGGATATGTCATGATTCGCTATGCTCTGTTAACATGCAGTAGAGTGCTTAACCAGCTGTGACGTCTCTATGTTGGTGTAGTACTTTGTCGTGGCAGTAGTGGTCGTCGTCGTGATGGTGTGTTGATGATAAGAGTCGTTCTCCTCGTTATTAGCAGCAGTTGTAATAGTTGAAGCAATTAAAAACACCAACAACACTATTTTTGCTCTCAGTTCCTCCCATGTATTTTGTATAGAGTTACATTCAGTATTTACAGGGTTACATATTACATAGTATCAAGCTTCACCCCGCTCGTTCTAGAGGTGGGGTCCGAAAAGTTAAAAAAAACGAATTCGCTAAGTTCTTCTCCCACGTCTTTTTCGAGACTTCCTGTCTGTGACGTAACTTTCTAAACACGTCAACTTAAATTCCTAACTTTTAACTTCTAGTTGAAAATTTCTCTTTACTTAATCTAGTATTATAGAATTTTTTTAACATTCTAACAACCCCGTGTCCAATATCACTATAGAGGTTGTATATTATGAATTTAGAGTTATTTCTCTTGGTATTTTCTCGAATATTATCTCGATTATATAGTATTTTTCCAACATGTTTAGAATCTAACCCGAACCCAATGAATGCCCCAATGGATCACAAATTTTCATAACCGTTACGTTTTTTTAATCAGGAAAAAGTGAGTTTGCAATTATAATTTCTTTTCTAAATCCCAAATCAGTCTTTTTCTACTCGCTATGTCTCATTATTCTATCTCTTTCTACTTCTTTAACCCCGCTACAGGTTAAATAGTATTACTACGAGTAATTATATCTTATTTTGTTTATAATAGAGTATGGCATTTAAAACAATTATTTCCTTTCTTTATTTTAATCTTCGACTGTCTCAGAGAGAGAGAGAAAGAGAGAGAGAGAGAGAGCATTGTTTTTAAAACATAATTCAATCACTAGATTGATGAATATTTTAGCATGTATTTTGTGTGATTAGAATGTATAGAAAAAAAGCCTAATGGAAACAAACGTTGAGTAACTCGATTTTAGTATAATAGATATTAGCTCTGAAAAAAGAAGGCACGTTGGAGCTCTTAACAAACTAGGAACTATATGACCACCAGTAATGGCGGCAGTTAGGGGTGAGGTGGAAGAGTTTACTCTTGGTGGAGGCGGGGGAGGGGCTCGGTGATGTTTATAACGTGAACGATAAAGAATGAGTCCCAGACGCAGGGACATAATATATCGAAAGGTTTGGAATTCCAATCCATCCCTCAAAGGGGGATGTGGGGATGTCATGGAACCGTCCTCACGCCCTTCTCTAACTACTCCCCTTTCTTTCTCCCCTCTCCTCCCCACTGAGCTAGATAAGACGAGCTGCAGTTACCGATCTGAAATGTACACATCGCGACCCGAGAAGGCACCCCCAAAGGAGACATCCTGAAAAGAAGTAAACAGTCCGACGGAGATAGCGTAGCTATTCGTGTCAGAGGGTGTGGGGGGGGGGGAGGCATTGATGACCCGACCCACCCGATACTTTTGTTAACCAAACGATTGAATGGCGGAATCGCTAAAAAAAACAAACAAAAAAACCAAACATAACATGGAAGATGCTTTTTAGACATTGCCAGTTCGTATCATGCGTGTATGTACGTATATCTTAAAATCCTGTTGAAAATGTTCGAAATCCAGACCCGTAAGGAAAAATGGCTAAAACAGGTTTCTTTATTGAAATGTCTTTAATTCCTTCACTTCCAACAGATTGTTATGAAACTTGACAGTATGACTGGAAAGCCTGATATATGATTTGATCACTAGACCTTCTAGATCGTCGAAGTGGTTCGTCTAGTATATACTCCACCACCACGAAAATGCAATTCTTGGAATCGTTAATAAAGTTCACATTCCTTTCTGCAATCCAACAATATTTGATATAAATAAACTGCAGTCTATGCTTGACTTGTCCACTAAGTTTAAATCCTAAATGTTCAACACTCTTTATATTCTCTGTTTTAATGGCGTCATTAGTTCAGCATTTCCTACGTGATCAAGGATCTCTTCTTGATGTTCGGTGTAACCTGCGGTGTACTACTGTGGAAGTCCCTTTAGAAAAAAAAACTCACCGAAATATCTTGCGTCTAATTTGTAGGTGGGTTAGTCGGTGAGGGTGGGGAGGCTCTTTTTCAAGATGCATTGCCAAGAAGCTGATTCGAACAAGTGTCGAAACTTACACATAAAACATTAAAAGATTAATTACACGTAAAAAGAGGATATTTATCTTTTTTTTCTTTCAATTTCTCATTTTTTTGTTTTTGCTGAGGATGGGCCATTCTACTGGATGCCAGACATTCACCGGCTGTTTTAAGGAACTCCATTGTCGGTGTATATGTGCGTCTATATGCACGTATGATAGCATGTATATTTGCCTCTATATGCACGTATGATAGCATGTATATGTGCGTCTATATGCACGTATGATAGCATGTATATGTGCGTCTATATGCACGTATGATAGCATGTATATGTGCGTCTATATGCACGTATGATAGCATGTATATTTGCGTCTATATGCACGTATGATAGCATGTATATTTGCGTCTATATGCACGTATGATAGCATGTATATTTGCGTCTATATGCACGTATGATAGCATGTATATGTGCGTCTATATGCACGTATGATAGCATGTATATGTGCGTCTATATGCACGTATGATAGCATGTATATGTGCGTCTATATGCACGTATGAAAGCATGTATATTTGCGTCTATATGCACGTATGATAGCATGTATATGTGCGTCTATATGCACGTATGATAGCATGTATATTTGCGTCTATATGTACGTATGATAGCATGTATATGTGCGTCTATATGCACGTATGATAGCATGTATATGTGCGTCTATATGCACGTATGATAGCATGTATATTTGCCTCTATATGCACGTATGATAGCATGTATATTTGCCTCTATATGCACGTATTATAGCATGTATATTTGCGTCTATATGTACGTATGATAGCATGTATATTTGCGTCTATATGCACGTATGATAGCATGTATATTTGCGTCTATATGCACGTATGATAGCATGTATATTTGCGTCTATATGCACGTATGATAGCATGTATATGTGCGTCTATATGCACGCATGATAGCATGTATATTTGTGTCTATATGCACGTATGATAGCATGTATATTTGCGTCTATATGCACGTATGATAGCATGTATATTTGCGTCTATATGCACGTATGATAGCATGTATATTTGTGTCTATATGCACGTATGATAGCATGTATATTTGCGTCTATATGCACGTATGATAGCATGTATATTTGCGTCTATATGCACGTATGATAGCATGTATATTTGCCTCTATATGCACGTATGATAGCATGTATATGTGCGTCTATATGCACGTATGATAGCATGTATATTTGCATCTATATTCACGTATGATAGCATGTATATTTGCGTCTATATGCACGTATGATAGCATGTATATGTGCGTCTATATGCACGTATGATAGCATGTATATTTGTGTCTATATGCACGTATGATAGCATGTATATTTGCGTCTATATGCACGTATGATAGCATGTATATTTGCGTCTATATGCACGTATGATAGCATGTATATTTGTGTCTATATGCACGTATGATAGCATGTATATTTGCGTCTATATGCACGTATGATAGCATGTATATTTGCGTCTATATGCACGTATGATAGCATGTATATTTGCGTCTATATGCACGTATGATAGCATGTATATTTGCGTCTATATGCACGTATGATAGCATGTTAGTGCGCCTGTGAATGCGTGTTGTTTATTTTTTTTATATAATTTTGATATCATTTTTACACCTTTTTCCAGTGAATTTTCATTGGTTTATTTATTCCACTGTTTTATTCAGTTATTTTTTTCAGTATTTCTTTGAAAGTAAATTTTTATTTTTAGATTTCACGTATTTTCAGAATTCCGTTTAAAGGGAGATAACTAAAAATGATAATTAAAAACTTTTGGAGTGATATTGAATAAGTTTTAAGTTTAAGTCCCCCCCCTCTACCTACCAATGAGCACTGACAAATTATTTTCAGTATGTAAACACTGGTATGTTCATAACATCTAATCTTGATCTTTTTCAAGCAAATTTTGAAAACTTTTATTCACCCCAAACAAGACATATTAAACTGTAAGAGGCTACTGTCATAGGGGCCAGATTTATGGGGATAAATTAAGTGGAAAGTTGGACAGCACAATATTTGTTGTTCACATTACATTTAAATTTCTTAAGTTTGTACGGTCAGGGAAACAAGGAGAAGGAAGATAATTCTAAAGGCAAGCTATCCGAGGAAATAAGCTATTAGAGTAGGAAATGTACAAATCTACAGTGAAGGGGTGGATTTTATACTGCTATCGAGTTGGTCGGAGCTATTTTCGTTGAGGGGGTACAAGGGCAGTAAGTTCATCAAGCATGTTTTGTGGAAGTACTTGTACAACAAGCATAGGATGCAACACTACAGGACTGGAGATTAGCAGACATTGCGGGACCTATTAGGTTAGATACTCTTTTTTGCACTCCGTCTAAGAGGGGGAGACTAGTGGTTGATGCACCAGCCCAGATGTGGCAACAATAGTCCATGCACGGACTGATGGTGGTTTTATCGAGATATAGGATACTGGCAGGTGTGAGCAGTTTTCTAGCTCGGTAGAGGAAGTCTACCTCCTTTGCAGCAGATTTGGCAGTATTTTCTATGTATTTATTCCAATCCATGCTGTCTGTTAAGCCGAGGAGTTTGAACGTTGGACTCTCGGAAAGGGTGCTCTCGGCCAACGGAGCTTTCTCTTGGTAGCATTGAATGTCAACATAATCATCCATGTATCTTCAGTGTAGACAAACAGGCGAAAGCCGAGATCAAAAGTCAACAATCTAGTTGACAGTCGGCACTTCTAACGATTCGACCATCAATCACAAGTCGTGAGTAAGCGAATGCTCAATGTTTTATATGAACACTGTCAACTGCCGAAGAGTGCTCCATTTATTTTCCAAAAGACCTTTGCATTTTCGCTAATGGCAGTTGGCGATTTCACTTACTACCGTGCTCAACCCAAGAAAAAAGGATGGCTTCCTGGCTGTGACTACCATGGTTTATGTAGTCTGCGGTGTTATCTCTGATTGTGGACAAATAGTTAATATTTCACATTCAATTAGTTATGCATGTTTATATATTAGTATATTTGTACGTACAAGATTCACTCCTAAACTAATTAACCGATAATTATCAATTTTGGAACACAGCTTCCAGACAGCTTCTAGGTATCATAATGTGGGCACTATTTATTTTAATTTACTTTAATGCTAATGGATGGAAGCCCTTTGTGAAATAGATATTCGGCATGACTTAATAAATCTTCACCAAATTTTAGTTTCTTTCGAGTATTTTGTAAGATATTTAAAGGGTATAAAATGGGCCATTTGAAAAGTCAAATATTTCAGATTTGCTTTGGATTTGATCCATAGTCATTAGGCACCAATTAATACAGATTACCTGACAATTTTTTCTCAAGACCCCCTTAAGCTTAAGCCTTATATTTTATAGAATCAAAATAATGTAATGGATTTTGATCAAAAGTAGAATAAGGATTCTAGGAATAAGGTTTAGTATCTTTGCATCTTGATTTTAAATTTCTTTGTAAATGAACATAAAAGTGGTGCAGAACTATTTTGTTCGAGCAATTCATGTTACCCGTCCTGAGACGAGTATTCTTTTAGTATATATATATATATATATATATATATATATATATATATTAGTACTTCATGTATCCACATAAAATATTATAAGGAGATATAATTTTTTATGTGTCAGTTTTCAGTATTTACTTCAACAGTGCTCGATACGTAAGTAGAGCTAGGTAGTAAGCAATGAAAATATATATGGCAATCAAGCTACACAGAGGCTCCCGTGTTTCATCTCCGGGGGGAATCGTCAGGCTAAATGCATTTAGCCTGGCGATTCCCCCCGGTGATGAAACACGGGAGCCTCTGTGTAGCTTGATTGCCATATATATTTTCATTGCTTACTATATATATATATATACAATTCTTTCCGTGGGATTACTTTTTCTCTTCAGTCCTGCATTATTTCTTCTCTAGTAAGCCGCCGCCGCTGCTACCGCCGCCGCTGCTACCGCCGCCGCTGCTACCGCCGCCGCTACTACCGCCGCCGTCGCCGCCGTCGCCGCCGTCGCCGCCGTCGCCGCCGTCGCCGCCGCTGCTGCCGCCGTCGCTGCCGCCGCCGCCGCCGCCGCTGCCACCGCCACCGCCGCAAAAGAATCGACATGTAAATAATTCATTTTAATCGAGTGTTAGAAACTTCTTCAAAATATCCCTTGACCTGTAAACCAGGGCTGTGGGAAAACTAGCGTCTCGGCAGGTCGAGGCACAACTGGCAATCGATGGGCAGGGACGGGGCGAGTATGTAGCAACTTTTATTCCTAAATAGATTTAAAGTATCAGGTGTCGGAATGTTATACAATTGGAATCAGTAGCTTGCAGGGTAACCTGCTGCTGCTCGGGATAAATCATAATTTTATTATCTCCTCACTCTTATACTAATTCTAGATTATGCAGATGACCTTCTCTTATTGTCAGACACGAATGGAGAAAAACTTCTCCATCTCATCGAAGAATCGGCCAGTGGGATTGACCTCTACATTAATGGTGGCAAAACAGAATTTATTTAACTAAGAAAAAGGAGAAATTAATCTGAAAAACGGCAACAACAACAACATCACCACCCCTAAAAAGTCCAACCCTTCCTCCCCGTGGTAGTAAGGTCGGTGGCAAAGTGGTAGAGTCAGAGTTCTGCTGTCTGGAACGTAGGTTCTTGGCATGGCCACTCATGGCGGACAGGTATGACATTCAGCGGCTAACATGACTCTGTTTAAAATCCAGAAGGAGTCGGCATCAGGATCCGTCATGCTCTGGTTGTTTTTGGTTTTACGTATGACAACCAAAACGGGTCAATCCACAGCCGTCGTAAAGGAGGCCAGACCACTGGAAAATGACGTCATGCTCTAAAGTAACAAACGAGATCTGTCATCAAAATTAAGTAAATCAACCAATTTTAATGAAATTGTCAGTATATATTAATTATAGTGTTTTTTTATTTTTGCAAAATGAACAGTTTATTTATAATATAGTAAAATTTGTAATAAATTAAAACAGTCATGTTATTTTGGGGGGGATGGAGGGTAGGATGAAACTTATTAATTAGTCTAAAATTGTATCTTTTATCCCGAAATAAAATTTTTATTTTTTATTTTAATACTCGAAGTACGAACTTAAATGCAATGCTTTAATCGTTGGACGCGATGTTGTAATTTCCTCTTATTTTCTTTCACGCTTGATATCTACAAAAAACGGAAAAACGTTTTAAAAAAGGAACAAGTTAACAATAATTTCCAAGTGAATAAATAATCATTAGGAGGGTAGCCGTGTTCTTGACAGGGGAATTAAGTCACAATAGCAGGAACAAGTTAACACTGATTTTAAAGTAGATGAATACTCCCATGAACGTGACTCTGCTCTGATTACTTGCTCTGACTAGAGATGGGCGCATGTACGCTAAGCATATTCAGCCACTTCCAATCCTCATTTATAGTGGTACTTACTCCTACTATAAATGACGTCACTAGAAAAAATTGACCTTATTGACAGGCCTTATATTACGAAAGCCGTCAGCAGGCACCGATCCGGAAATCAATGGAGTGGGAGTGGCAACGTTGCTTCTTCGTAATTCTTTGGATGTTCTGTGCAAAATTTTCCCCGAGTTCGTATGCAACGCTGGGCCTTGCTGCTCTCGGTGTCGGAGAGAAAAAACTCTACAATCTTGCATGTTTAACGTATAGCTGCAGACCAGATCAGACACGACCTTCGTGAGCTCTATGCCCGCCTTCAAGCTAAGACCAAAGTAAAGAAATCGCCTAACAAACAAAAAAAATCAACAAGTTCGTCCAGGGATTTCGTCTCTCTCGGCCACAACATTCAGTCAGAGGAAAGAGAGATCAAAATCTGCAAATGCAAGGCTAGAGGTGTCCATAATTGACTGTACACAACCTGGAAGTTCACTGTTTTTGATAAATCTTAGGAGAGACTTTTTTATGAGCACGGTAAAATCTGTCTTGCTCTACGGCTCAATAGCTTGAATATTGACTAGACAGTAAGAAGCATCACTTGATGGAACATATACAAGCATGTTATGAGTTGCATTGGACATCATCTGGAGGGAACCCAATTTAGAGACATGTATATAGACACCTTCCTCCAATCTAAGTCACACTAAGAAATAGAAAGCTTCGGCTTGCTGGTCACTCTTGGAGAATTAAGTCAAAATTTGTCAGTGACAGACTCCTATGTAATCCATTATGGTGCAAATTATAATTTGTCTACCAGTGAGCACTAACATCCAGTCAGCAGAAAGAGACATAAAACTTTAAAAGGTTGACCTGGAGTATCCTTGATGGACTATGCATCATCTGTAAGTCCTCCCTCTCTGACAATCTTAAGAAAGACTATTTTATGAGAATTGTAAAATCTGTCTCATTCTACAGCTGAACAACTTGGACACTGACAGAACAGCAAGCAGCATCACTTGATGGAACATACACAAAGATGTTACGAGTTGCATTGGACATCAGCTGGAGGAAACACCCAACCAAGAAACGCCTATGTAGACGCCTTCTCTTGCTAACGAGAATGTTTCGACTTGCTGGTCATTCCTAGAGAAGTCAGAACTCGTAAGACCCTCCTATGTAATCCATTATGCTGCATTGACCAACTTGTAAAACACTCAGGATGCCGAGATGGCTGTCTGACAGAGATGTTTTAAGGAGAAGAATTCCCAACCTGATTGATTGATTGATTGATTGATAAACCTGAAAATTACTTGTACATGTTGTTGTTGGCATCTGTCTGTCTTAGGAGACAATTGAGTTCTGCACCTCAGATTTGTCCGTTGACGAATTGCAGCTTTTGCTGTGACTGTGCAAGCCTATCTTGGATTGACAGGCCCTGTTGCAGTTGCCACAGATGTAGGTAGTGTCTGGTTGCGAACGTTCTGTTGCAGCCCTCTGCCGTTGGTGCTCTCGCCTCTCCCTCCACTACTGGTCTATCTTATCTTCACTCCTCTTGCAGGATGCCTTTACAGCTCTTCTTCAGTGGCTGCGATCTTCAGCAATGGACTCCCAGCCCGTTGGGTCGATGCCACCTGCCACGGTCTCACTTGCCGACATCCTTATAGCGTAGGACAGGTCGCCATAAAGAATATCCTTTGGGATCTTCCCATAGTTCATTTGCCTGGCATGGCCAAGCCACCGGAGTTGTCACTGGATGAGTAGAACAAACATGCTCGGAATGTCTGCCTGATCAAATCCGGTCTTGTTTGGGATGTGGTCCTGCCAGGTGATTCCTAGGATTATCCTGAGGTTGCGCAGGTGGGGGGTGTTGAGTCTGTTCTCTTGACGGGAGTAGAGGGCCAAAGATTCACTGCCATAGAGCAGCGTGCTGAGCATGCAGGCCCGGTACATCTTCATCTTGGTATTGGTGGTTAGCATCTTGTAAATCCAGACTCTCTTTGTCAAGCGAGTTATGGCTTTTGCCGCCTTACCGATACGTTTGTGGAGTTCTGCATCCAGGGAGAGATTGCTGGAGATGATGGAGCTGAGGTATGTGAAGTCCTCGACAATCTCGAGGGTGTAGTCCCCAATGGTGATGTTTGGGGTACTGCTTACATCTTGGCCGAGGATATTAGTCATTTTGTGGCCGATGGTCATGCTAAACTCTCTGCATCCGTGTGCGAAGCAGTTGATGAGTTACTGCAATGCCTCTTCAGAGTGTGCCGCCAGTGCTGCATCATCGGTGAAGAGCATCTTGCGTATAAGTACCTTCTGCATTTTGGTCTTTTTAATTACCAAATTGTTAAACTGAAAGGCAAAAGGGCCTCCTATGTGGACAAGCCAGCCAATATAGCAGTATTTGCTGACGTCTTTTCTAAAATCTCCAAAAAAGATTATGACCGAGATGCCCCACCGTTCTCTAGAGAAACTCAATCGATGCACAACTTTTTTATCTGACAAGACGACGTTCAGCAAGTTTTTTTTATTACTTAATAGAAATCATCCGAGCATTCCTTGCTGACTGTAGGCCAGTAGTTATCTGTCTAGTGTTTCTAATACAGTTATTGGTGTCTCCCAAGGGTTGGTACTCGGTCCCTTGCTATTTCTGTTGTTCGTCAAAGATCTGCCAGAGAAGATCTTCCAGAAAATTCTTCTTTTTGTCGATGACGTAAAGATAATTGCTCCCAAAAGCGAATTTGAAGATCTCCGTAGATGCCTCCATCAAGTCTGGAAATGGGATTTGTCTCTGCATGTCAACAAATGCAACCACCTTCCAGTCGGTTTCTCACCTAATATGCCACTTTATTTCGAAACTGGTCAATTAATGCTGGACATGATGCTGCAGTCCAAGGACGTTGGGTGTTGTGGTCGATTTTTTCTTTACTCCCACTTTCCCACTAAATTCAGCTGACAAATAAGACCCACTGTGCGCTTCTTTGCCACCATCAAAGCCTATCGCGATACATATCTTTGGTGTGACCCAGTCTGGAATATGGCATCCAGGCTTCATCTCTCTATTTTGTTTGGGATATTTAGAAGCTTGTGACGCGGATGGTCCATGGACTCCACATAGTCTTATAAACAACGATTGGAGGCTCTCAACCTGTATTTACTGGAGCATAGACGGCTGCGTGAACACCTCATCCTCGCCTTTTACATCATGCGCAACAGCTACAATGTGCCTCGTGACCTTTTCTTCACATTTACTCTGCAGAAAAGTCTTCGTGGAAACTCAGATAAGACGATTTTGGCTAAATGGTTGGAAATCGTCTTTTTCGGATCGCTGCATCATGAAACAGGCTGCCAGAAGCCGTGGTCAGCCCACAGATGAAAAAACAGTTATAGGCAGCACTGGATGATGCATCATTGCCGCTGATATTCAGATAAATACCCCGCACTTGAGCAGCGGAGGATTCGTGTGGACGCGTTTCTAGCGCTAAGCATCAACCGGAATTTGAATGTACTTTTCATTAAGTTTTTCACCACAGAGCCAAGTCAAGGTCTCTACGCGAACCCATCAAAGGATGTGCCATGGTAGCTTTTGTCTTTCGCATTCTCTGTCTCTGATTTTGCTTCATGAAACAGCCTGCACAGAGGTGGTGATAGTGTCTATCATGTCCAGAATTGAAGACGCAATGGACAAAACATTCAGATGCTGTTTAGATGTCTACATAGTTTCTTGCATTCGCTATTTTTTGCCAATAAAGTGATTTGATTGTGTATTTCTATGCTTTTTATGACATTTGTGTTTGCGTGGGTTAAGTTTATCCATGGGAATAGGAATAAACCAGAAGACCTACCTAATCAAATGCCACATTGTTTTACCCTCTTCCCTATTATAAGCTTTTTGCGTTCTCTAAAAAATATCCAGCCCTCACTGGTTCTTCATTCTGTGTATATTAAGCCAGAGGGACAAATTTACATTTTCAAAGACTTGCAGATTCCCAGTCTTTTTCGCTCATACACCTTATGTTTCTGTTCCATGGACTTACTAATCTGCGAGGCGTTTGTATTGAACAAATAATGACGATTCCACTTCTTCAGACCAAGAACATCAACGTTGGCCTTGTAAACCCCAGTCCTTAACTTGTCCCATGTGCCATCAAACTGTATTCTCTGGAATGCGTTATGATATCCCTACTTACACTCATGTCATGTAGTCTAGATATATCAATGGACTTGGGAATTTTTATGCCTTAACATCAAGACTTCAGTTTAATGTTTGTGATCTGAACCACATTTTGCACTTTGCATAATTCCCACGTATCGTTTACGAGTGATCACACAGTTTAGATTGTGAGTCAATCCATATTACCATAGAGAAAACTTCCTGATGCAAGATGGTGTTGCAGATATTGCTATTCACGCTCCCCACTCCATACTTAATTAGCGAGGTCCACGTTTCATGACCTTGCCCCTTACCGGTGTTGAAATCTAACAAAATGTTATTAGCTTCCGGGATCGAGTCATGAGATCTTGGTAGCAAAACAGGATATTTCCTTCATTGCTGGTAAGAGTTGGGGGCATGAATCAAAATATAAGTCATAAAGCAGTTGCAACGCAATGATACACTGAGTTGGAGTATGAGTAGTAGTAGTTGAAAAAAAATACATAAATACATTATTTATATATATATATACATATATATTTATATATATAAATATATATATATATATATATATATATATATATATATATATATATATATATGGGCTCTGAAATATCTGACTAGTACACGGGCGCAGGATTACACCTATCGGTGTAATGGACCCATAGACCTTGTCAGATCATCCATCTAGGAGAAAGAAAACTCTGATATAAAAACTGTGCTACTGACTACTTACACCTTGGCAGTAAACCGTTGGGGGGAGGCCTCCTTAGTCCTGATCGACAACCTTCTTAGAGCTGGAGTCTCGAACAAAATATCCGGTTTGTAAACCTAAAATTGCTTAAGAAGTACATGACCTCTGCTTATCGCCCGACCTTTGCTTCTTTGTCTATTAGCCAGGCGCAGAGGTACTAGTGCAGGAACACCTCAAAGACACCGAGTGCCTTGTTTCCTGACTAAGACAATGCATGCCACACCTCTTTTTCTCTATTTCTCTATTTGGGCAACTTGGAGAAAAAATTTTGCCACAAAGTCTCACATGACTAGTTTGGGTCGCTTTTGTTCCGAAGGTTGAAGGTACAGGTTAGACAGCTTCTCTGGCTGCTGTTTCCGACTGGTAGTACAGGAGCCCTAAATCTTAGGTAGCACCAAGAGCAGCTGTTCCATCAACAGTTGTATAGTATCGTGGGTAACTTGACGTTCCCTGTCACGCATGGAAGTTATCTCCGGTAGGGTTGCCCATAGAAAAAGTCCTGATTAATGGTCTGGTTGTGCGAGCTTTTTGACACCAAACAAACACCCACTTTACCCTCCCCGCTCTATCTAAAACCAAAATGACAGTACAAATGAGAAACTAAACCTAAACCAGACCCCCTCCCAATGCCTCCGTCATTGTTGTTTGCTTCACAAACATCCGGGGGCTTAGAACCAATATCAATGACGTAGAAACTTTTCTCCTAGTAAACTCTCCGGATATCCTAGGAGTAAATGACACAAACCTACAATCCTCAATCTCCTCACACCATTTTGACAAAACTGAATACCTTCCACTCTACTGTAAAGACTGACAAACATATGCATGGGCTAGGAGCTTATGTTTGGAACACTCTCCCCATGACTAGAGAACATAGGCTAGACTCAGATGATCAAGCCTAAATGTGCTTTGGATTGACCTTACAACACATCGTTAGTTACTTAGATTTCTTATACGGTTCTCATCCGACTCAGGACTGTACCTTGCTTAAATATGTCTCTAAAAGCATAGCTACAGCACTCTCACTTGACTCGAGTGCCCAAATACATGTATTTGGGCATTTTAATGTACATCACTGTGACTGGCTTGGGTTCTCCAGCTCTACAGACGCAGCTGGTAACTCTACGTATAGTTTCTCCATAGCGTACTCCCTCTCACTGGCTGTCACTTTCCCGACTCGCCTCCCTAATCGTGTGGACCAGCAAGCCTCACTAGTCGACTTGTTCTTGACCTCACTGTCCGAGGCTTGTGCGAGTAATGCCCGCTCGAGAACACTAATCACCTTGTGGTAATGATTTATAAAATCTCGTCTCAAGGTTGATGAGCCCACCTCCACAAATGTTCATCTCAAACTGTGAAGCTGCTATAGCACAGAGGCAGCAAACATTCCGACAATTAAACCATCACAAATTAACTACAAATAGACAGAATAGCGTCAAGAAATCATTGTAAGACTATAATAGATGAAGCAAACAGAAGGTATACAGAGATGACAAAAAACGCATTTAGTCACAGAAACTAGGTTCACGCGATTTCTGGAAAATCTGATTATCACCCCATCTCATGTCTGGCACATCATAAAAAACCTTGACACCCCCAAAGCATGTGGGCCTGATCTTATACCAGTAATAGTAATAAAGAAATGTTCTGCTGAACTGGCCCCTGTTCTCTCTAATCTCTAAAACAAATGCCTTGCCGAATCTTGCTTCCCTGATAGCTGGAAAATTGTTTCTGTGGTATCAGTGTTCAAGAATTCTGGAGATAGAACTGATCATAAGAATTATTGGCCCATCAGACTACCCCCGCTCTTCACTAAAATCTTTGAATCCTTAATAAATCTAGCGATAGTCTGTCATCTCGTTAATGCTAAACTTCTTTCTGACCATCAGTAGGGATTTAGGTAAGCACGGTCTACTGCGAATATCCTAACGGTCATCTGTGAACGCATATACCATACACTGGACAAGGCAGGTGAAGCGAGGGATTTATATATCCAAAGGTCTGGGATTTATATATCCAAGGTCTGGGATCAAGGGCTTCTCATAAAAATTATTCATATGGTATTACTGGACGAATATTTAATATAATTAGATCATTTCTATCCAAAAGAGAGATTTATATTGTTCCTCAATTGCATTTAATCCAAACAACATGATACACATGCAGGTGTACCCCACGGATTGATCCTTGGACCTTTATTGTTCCTGATTTGCGTAAACGACCTCCCTGATGACATAGTGTCTGAGATGGGTGTATTTGCTGACGACACCATGCGCTACTCATGACAAATAGGCAAAACGGATGCGCACATATCCGAGGCAATGGCTGACTCCTTAGAAAGTGACCTCCAGTCTGCAGTGGAATGGGGTCATAAATGGATGGTAACATTTAATGCTGCTAAGTAAAAGCTCCTTTCTTTCAACAACTACAATAAACCTCTTCAACCACCGATTGTCATGGCAAATAATACCCTATCTGAGAGTCCAACGTTCAAACTCCTCGACCTTACATTCTCAGGTAATATGAATTGGAACACATACATAGAAGACATTGCCAAGACTGCTGCAAAGAAATTGTCTTCCTTTACTGTGCTAGAAAACTTCTCACACCATAAAGCCATGATCAGTCCATGTGTGGAGTATTGTTGTCACATCTGGGCTGGTGCATCATCCATCAGTCTTTTCCTCTTTGACAAAGCCCCAAAATGAGTATCTAATCTGATAGCTCTAGCCCATGCCCCATCGCCTCTACTGACGCTACAAATTCGTCGCAAACAAACGATAAAGAACAATAGCCATGATATTTTCAACATAAGTGTTCGTCGTCCTTCTTTTAAACACAATGCCAATATGAAACATTTGATCTTTTGGCTTCATTAATGTATTAATACTGTTGGAAAAAGGTATGGACCCATATTGCCTCCTCACACTATATACAGGTAAAATAGTTGCAGCTTATGTTCAAGGATTGTAATTTATTGTTTAGTACTGTCGGCTCAATATATTCAGAGTAAGTTCCCTTGAAACATATTCAAGTTACCCGCTTAATTATACTAGCAACAAGATAATGAACTCTTAAATTTTAAAGTACAAAAAGACTTGCACTATGCATGAATGATATTCGAAATCGAGGCTTGCCTTCTTTCTGACCTGGGCTTTGGGCTAGTCGGACGTGTTCATACCTAGCTCCATATTTGACATGTTTTTTGACACCGTTTACGCCGTGCTGTCCGATCTTACTTCTGGCTGAAGCTTCCCTTGAACTATATTCAGATTTTCTCCCCTGAATGATATTAGTAACAAAAGAATTAGCTTTTCAGTTTAAAAAGACTTGCACTACGCATGTGCAATATTCAAAAACGAGGGTTGTTCTCTTCCTCGATGTGTTCCGAGCAAGCTCGATATTTTTACTCGATTTTCACACTGCTGACATTCTATCGTCAGATATTTATTCTGGTTGCATTTAGAAGGGATCTTTCAGACAACTAGTCATTTCAGCATGGCCCCTTCTAATAGTCAGAATTTTTTTATCAGAATATTTTCCAGATAATACAAAATAAGTCGTATTTACATTCTCTATAATCATTTTACCCTGGCAATTCATGTTAATTCGATTGTTTGCAGGGCCTTTTAATAGTGACTACGTCGATGATTGTCACCTCCTTTCATATATCATGTTCCATTATGTTCCTCTTACGTTTGTCTTTGACAAAACTTCTCCGTGAGAAATAAATGAAAATTCAACTGTCTCTTCATTATTACTCTTTCTTCATCATTGTCTTTTCCCAGTTATATTTTGTACCCTGTGTTTTCCACGATAACACAACATATTCAATATGGCGGTCGCGTGTTTGAGAAGGGGCCCCAAGCAAGGTGTCGCTACACAATGGTACTCATTAGAGTATGAACTATTAATATTATAGTACTATTAAACTGGGCCAGCTTAGGGGAAGGCTGGAGAAACGTACACAATTAGAGGTTCTTATGGCCTTCCGTAACTAAATAATACTGATATTATAAAAATTCATTTATTTAATCTTCACATTGAGCGATAATAATACTATTTTAAAATTAAACGTGACAGACCAACGAAAATGTTATTCCAAACTTAAACCTGACAGACCAACGAAAATGTTATTTCAAACTTAAACGTGACAGACCAACGAAAATGTTATTTCAAATTTAAACGTGACAGACCAACGAAAATGTTATTCATAACTTAAACCTGACAGACCAACGAAAATGTTATTTCAAACTTAAGCCTGACAGACAAACGAAAATGTTATTTCAAACTTAAACGTGACAGACCAACGAAAATGTTATTTCAAACTTAAACGTGACAGACCAACGAAAATGTTATTTCAAACTTAAGCCTGACAGACAAACGAAAATGTTATTTCAAACTTAAGCCTGACAGACCAACGAAAATGTTATTTCAAACTTAAGCATGACTGACCAACGAAAATGTTATTTCAAACTTAAGCCTGACAGACAAACGAAAATGTTATTTCAAACTTAAGCCTGACAGACCAACGAAAATGTCATTTCAAACTTAAGCATGACTGACCAACGAAAATGTTATTTCAAACTTAAGCCTGACAGACAAACGAAAATGTTATTTCAAACTTAAACCTGACAGACCAACGAAAATGTTATTTCAAACTTGGTAGAACGACATAAATTTATTTGAGACTTAAGCGAGGATCGACGAACAGAACCTCTTAATGGGATGCTTGGACGTATCTAAAATAAGCGTGACAGACCAACGACAATGCTGCTTTAAACTTAAGTGTGACAGATCAAACAATCGACAGGTGAAGCTTCTAATTGCGATGCCGGTAACGAATGTAAAAAGTGTGTTTTTCACGACTAAATGCTTCGAAGGGAAGCGACACATTTGTCGACGACGTCAATCTCTGATCAGTATCACGTGGCGAGAGGATACCCCCCCCCCCCCCGAAAAAAAACGTCCGCCATTGAAAGAAGAATGGCGTAGGCGAATGTGCTTAGTATTATTCGACTGGGAGAAAGGGTAACGTTGGGTGCGGAGGGCGCAGGATTGTGTAACTCCGGGAGATCGGATTACACGTTGACATTTACCAAATAATGTCAGGGGTAGACTTAAAAACAAATGTTCTTTTTCGTTTCAGACATCGTTGAACAATAGAAGCGAACGAAATGCAGGGGTAAACTAGTGTACACCCTCCGTCAAAAATGATCGAAACAAATTATGCTTCGCTAGTGTTCGCACTAATATTCATATAAAAGCATAGAATTACGTACGTAATTTAATTTTTATTTTTATTATTTCCAATGACCTAAAAATAGTACCAATCGCTGACTTTTTATTTAGAGTGGAGGATTTTTTCCGAAGTCATTTTAGACGGTGGGGTAAGTCTGAATTGCTATTTGCTTTCCAATGTAAGTCATTTTCATGTCTTTTTGTTTAAATGTCAATAGGATAGGACTGAACTATCTCGAGTAAAAAAAAACGCGAGACATTTCAGATGACATACATAAAGAAGAAAAAACAACACCAATTTTGACTTAAATTTTTTATTTGAGTTCTGCATTGAGGTATGGGGCGGGGGCTGGACGTTAGAAAGTAACAGGAAAGAAAAGAAACCGTTCCAAAGTTTAATAAATAAAATGAAAGAAAAAACGTATAAATCGGTATTTTTTTTTACATTTAAGGCCACTTGAGGATAAGTGATAAAGAGTTTGACTGGTAGACGGTGAGACACCATTGCGATCACCGGCATGATGGTTGTAGCAGGGCGGTAATTGATTATTTACGGCGACGGTTCAACAAGAACTTGTTTACATTGGACTTGAAAACAACCATATTGTAGTCGGTTAGGAAGCAGGCTCGCGGCACTGTGTTCCACAGACGGGCAGTTTTATGAAAGAAACTCTGCCCATGGAAGTTTCGTTTCGTCTTGGTTACGCAGAGGGAAAAAGGGAAATCATTGACAGTGGTAGTAGCTAGGCGGGTTCTAGTTGTGAATGTTTTACAAGTAGAGACCATAGATTTGAGCTCAGTCGAGCACCTGCCATGAAAATAACGGTAGAGTAAAAAAAAGACTAGTAACATCTTCCGTGAGAGATTGACTGTAGGGAAGAGAAGATGACATCTATCACTCGATTTCGAAGTCGGTTTTGGACTGTCAAGGCGGGGAAGGTGCTCTGAGCGGCACCTCCCCATATGTGGCAGCAGTACTTCATCTTAGGACGCATTTGACTCTTGTACAGATAGAGGATGGCGTCGGGCGTGAGATACCTTCTGGAGCGGTAGAATGATCCAACCATTTTCCCAGCGGTCTTAGTAACATATTTGATGTAAATCTTCTATTTCAAATCTGAAGAGAAGGTCAGTCCCATCGACCTTATCAAAGCAGTGGGCTTCCTCAAGGGAAGAGCCGTTCATTTCAATGTGGATAAAGTGGAGATCGGAGCGTTGGTGGTGAAAGGAAAGGAGCTTGGTTATTGACGCATTAAAAGTAACCAGCCACTCCCCCCCCATTGCACCACTTGTTCCAGGTCGGAAGAGAGAGAGAGAGAGAGAGAGAGAGAGAGAGAGAGAGAGAGAGAGAGAGAACCTGATCATTAACGTTATTTGAGGTGTTTCAATAAATGGTTGTGTCATCAGCATAAATGTCGACGAATGATCTTAGAATCTGATTTGGGAGATCATTTATGAAGACTAGGAAGAATGGAACCCTGAGGCACGCCGGTGTTGATATTGCGTGCTTAAGACTTCTGTCCATCAACAACTACTTTTATAAATAATGGATTTGATAGTTGAGAATACATTTCCAGATATTCCATAGCTATTGAGCTTGTGAAGTAAACCTTTATGCCAAACCCTGTCAAAATCATTTGATATGTCAAGAGCTATTGCTCTAAAAACGAATCCCTCGTCAATAGATTCACTGATCCTGTGTGATATTTCAGTCAGCACAACGGCTGTTAATCTTGCAGGGCGAAAGCCATATTGCTTGTCGCTGACTATTCTGTTTTTGCAAAGGTGATTAACAACTTCAAGGTTCATCACAGATTCCAGCAACTTACTTATGATGCACAGGAGACTGATTGGTCTGTACTGAGATACAGAGGACCGATCACTAGTATTTTAAAATATTGGACAGACTAACGAGGTTTTCCAAGGAAGCACTTCTCCTTCAAGCACCGGTTGAACAGCTTTGTAAGAATAGGAGCTAGTTCAGGTTGAATTTTTTGAATCACGATAATTGGGAGGTTTTGGATAAGTTTCGCAACATCTCGAACAAATATGTTGATGTCGCTCAGGGTGTTTACAGTCATGGGAGGGAATTCAAGAGGTAGGCAGCCCTGATCGCAAAGAGTGAAATTTGATGCAAAGTTCTTTGCAAAAAGTTTGACTTTGTCAGACGCTGAGGAAACCACCTCTGGTCCATTGATGATGATTGGACCCTGTTTTTAATACGTAAATTTATATAGGTAAGTCCGTACCATAATTAGGCTATCTCTCACCTTGGATAGTTAAAAAATGACATTTGGGAGACAATAATATATATATATATATATATATATGATTACTTGAACCTGAAAACTAAACCCAATTTCCCTACCCTACTGACTGTTACTCCTTATTCTGGTCAATTATGCTTTGAGCGATGATAGATACTCTTCATAGAGAGAATGTCCAGAATCCTGGTCCTTTTTCATTAATATTGTCCACTTAATTAATTATGGACATTCCGGACTGTGAAGATAAACATTATAAGAGATACTTTTCGAACATATACTAAGATTATTAGAGTTATTTCCCTTGAACTATGATAAATCCGCTACTTAATTACCTCTCCTTCTGAATTTTAAAACTGCTATATGACTGAATTCTGTCGGAGGTGCCTTTCAATTTGTAGAAGTCTTTACCTTCACAAACTTAAATGTGAAATGTTTTGGTCGCTTTGCGAACGATTTTATTTATTTAAGTTCACTTTCCTTGGAACTTTAAAAGACAAATTACAAAAATGAAGATTTTCTCCGTTCTAAATGAAGATAGGTAGTATTTTGAAATCATCCGTTTGTAAAGTGAGACTTTGAAGACTTCATTCCATTGAATGTTTTGACTCAATTGCTAGCTAGCATAAACAATAATAATAATAGAAAATATATATGATAACAATGTCTATACTTCTTCGCTAACATTAGGATTAGATTGTCTGTGTAATCAGCTTGTGTCTTCCTCATATTGATCTGTGTACATATGTACATGTTTTTATTTGTATGTACACATCGGTGTGTGAGTATATGTGTTGCATACCGGTCCCAATTAATTACCTTGGCCAGATCTCTTCATCGTTGATAGTTCTGCCGTGGGGTTTTCTTCCTTCGTCTAGTGGCCTCCCGTTTACTGGCGTGGAGCATCGGTCCCCTGAAACGGAAAACTCTCCCCACGAGAAAGAAAGGACTTCGACGATAATTTCAGAGAGTCGTGAACGATTTATTGGTCTGAATATTCTTTTACTCGGGAGAGAGTGGCCATCTAATGTTGCTTCTTCTTCTCTTCTTGTCTTATCTGCTAACTTCTAAATTCTGTAGACGGGGCGAGATGTCGATCTTATGTCTCATTTTTAGAGACGCAGTCTTAACTTATTTGTCTACATCTTTGGACAATTTCGTCCAATTTCTCTCACGACGATCTTGTCACTTGGAGCTCCCATGACGGACTGATTCATTTCCCGTTTTCGACAACAACAAGTGACGTCACCGTCCTTTGTACTGTCATACAAATCATAACCAGAGCCCGCCTGACCTTTATTGAACCTCAACTTTTGAAGTCGGCCAGGTTTCACCAGTTGTTATGACTTCTTGGGATTACTCATTCTGAGAACAAATCTATTTGTCCCAAAATGGATGTCATTTCGACCTGCACTTAACTCGAACAAAGTTCACCCCTCTCACAATCAAAACTAGTGGACTTACACGCTTTTAGACATACAGGGCCCCTCATAATATAACATATGTATATATATGTGTGTGTATATATATGTACGTGTATATATATATATATATATATATATATATATATATATATATATATATATATAGATGTTGATGTAACATTTTCCGTGTCTCTGATTATCTTATAAGCTGTAGGTATGAACTTATATATATATATATATATATATATATATATATATATATATATATATATATATATATTATATATATATCGTGGAAATTCTCAGAAACCAAGGAGGTCCCTTTCTGGGGCTAACACTTGATCTCTATATGATATGCATAGATATCCATGTGTTTGGTTAAAGTTCTATTTATCTCTCAAACGTTGAGTTAATAAAGAAGTGAAGAACATTAATTTTTATCTCCCCAGTTGACCAGTTAATTATGTTATAGTATATCTTTATTTTGGTCTCTTGGTCTTACCGGATTCCAGGACAAAAATTAATCTAGTGTGGTGGAGTATCCAGCTAAGTGATGTTACATGAGGTAACATCACTAGGAGAAGGTGCACCATTCCTCGCACAAGCCAGTGTATAGATCTTATTTGTGCTTCGAATACGATATTATTTTGAATATTTGGTCAGGGTTTACTTGTAGGGGGAAGTATCGTGTTAGGTTGTCCTAATTTATAGATTCTATATGAGTTATGCATTGTATAACAGATAGCTTGGCTTAAAAAATACCACTGAGCATATAGTAAATATGACCTAACTTTTGAATTAAAAGTTCTATACTTTGTATCAATATCTTAGTTCTGTGGGTAGGTGAACACTATACTTTATCCTTTAATTTATATTTCAAGTTTATTTTCTACTACTTATAACCTATTATAAATAGATTTTAATTTAGTCCTTTTACTATAGTTTTTATAGCCATTTCCTCTACTAATAATATTTGAACTTAATAATCTTTAACCTCTTCTCATTGTTTGATTATATATGTTACTAAATTTTCATCCTAATAACTCTTATATTGTATAAAACAATAGTTGTTTAATTTTTCCATTTAATGTGCGACCATTTACTTGAATAGACTTCTTTCTACTCTGAACCATATGAATATCCCGAATTAAAGTTCCAGCCTAGTAAACTTTGATTTGCGGCTTAATAATATCTAGTCCCTCATCTTTTCTATTTGCTGTATAAATGAGGATATCGATCTGTATTGCATTGATGCTGTCTATAGGTTTTTACTTTTAACTCTGTGTTAACACCCTGTGCTGACGATGAAATCTAATATCAATAAAACATATGGTCTCTGAAACGATCGTACACAAAAAGTTATGTTGAATTCTTGGAACGCGATTTGAGCATGTAATTGTGCTTACATGGATCTATTTTATACACACACAAATATATATATATATATATATATATATATATATATATATATATATATATATATTAGTATTTCATGTATCCACATAAAATTTTATAAGGAGATTTAATTTTTTATGTATCAACTTTCAGTATTTAGTTTAACAGTGCTCGATACGTAAGTAGAGCTAGGTAGTAAGCTATGAAAATATATTTATGGCAATTAAGCTACACAGAGGCTCCCGCGTTTCATCCTCGGGGGGGGGATCTTTAGGCTAAAATGCATGGAGTTATTTTTGCCGGGTGTTTTTATATACACGGCTAGCTAGTTAACTAATCATAGTCTTTGTTGTTCTCTCAGCCAATCGTTGGGCTTCCCGCGAACAAAGATCTATATCTTATTCTATTGTTCTGTTTTCTATAGATTGGCCTATATCCTGTTTCCTTTGATGTGTCAATATAATGGGTGAATATATTTTAAAACGTGGTTCCTTGTATTTCTATATTAGGTTTAATTTTTAAATTGTTAAGTTTTTGTTTAGTTTTTTTAATTACTTATTTGTTTATTTATTAATTTATTCATTTATAGTTAGCCTAAGGTGAATTTATTTCTGTGTAAGCAGTTGTTTGCTATCTCACTTCTACAGTTTAATAGATTTCGGGGATCTTTAAAGTTTAGGATTTAAAATTTTTCATTCGGGCATAATCTACACGGGTCGTCTAAACTTCTACATGTACTGGCCTGTCGTATTATTTTCCATTCAATTATTGGTGAGCGTCTATTTTCTTTGAGCTGCCAATAATGGTTTGCTAGTGCTGGTTTAATTCGATGTTCTCTGTTTTTAAATGTGCTTACGTGGTCATAATATCTGATTTTAAAATCTAGGGAGGTCATACCCACGTAGTACTTCTTGTTATTCGGTCTTTCCTTGGTGTAGCTTAATCGCCATAAATATATTTTTATAGCTTACTATATATATATATATATATATATATATATATATATATATATATATATATATATATATATATGTGTGTGTGTGTGTGTGTGTGTATGGGTATCTTATATTCCTTAATAAACAAATATATATATATATATATATATATATATATATATATATATATATATATATATATATATACTATGAAAATGTAACTCTTTGGGTCACCCTGTTAGTTCGGGTTGGTATGTTTGAATCAGAAAAATGAAAAGACAAAATCTTAACTTAATATTTCTGTTCGCTCTGTCTTTGCTTCCATTAATTTATCTTTTTTTCTCTCCGGCTTTTAATACTTGTAAGGCTATTATTCACTATTGTTTATAATGGACAAATCCAATCTGTTAAAAAGCACAGAGAGAGAGAGAGAGAGAGAGAGAGAGGGAGAGAGAGAGAGAGAGAGAGACATGTGTGACTTGGCGAGTAAATTGCAACTTACGCCAATTACAATGGATAAAAAATATACTTAAATCTTCAAAGCAAAGAAAATTATTACATATATTTTGTGTAATTAAATATATAGAAATCATACTCAGGCAAACAAACGTTGATTAGCGTATCTTTATAACTAACTTTGAACAAGTCTCATTTAAAATACTCTTAAGTAAGACGTTGTCCGCCATGTCTCTTTTTTGTCAACATTAATCAACAAACGTCTACACAATGTTCTTAAATACAAATAATTTTTTCAATATTTTTGTAAAAACGAGATTTTCTTCCGTTTGTAAAACAAACTTATATTAAAAACACGCACATCGGAGTTGAGACCTGAATTCTGTGGGTTTTGTTTTAATATTTATTTTTATCCTTTTCTGCGTCCTTCGGTCGGGAATTTAGTGTCTATTAACATGCATTTGATGTATGTTCTGCTCAGTTAAAATGTTGTCTATTTGCGAGTATGATGTGTTCTTTCTTTCATACGACGTTTGTGGTTATTAAATTCGGCTTTAACAGCCAAGTTTGTTTCGTCTATGTATGCGTTATCTGGGCCATTCTTTTGCAAATGATTGGAGCTATCATTTGGATGTGTGTATTTGCGAATATGAAAAGGGAATCTACCATTTAATGTTGCCAAACTACACATAAGTTTATTGCAGTTATAGTTGACTTGATTTTGCGATGTTGTGTGTTTTTCTTATGTGGTGAGCATCGTTAATAACTTAGGAGGTTTTCTTTTAGACTAAATAAGTAGTTTCTTAACGATATAATTGTTTCGGGAGTGTAATTAAAGGATCGGAAAATATCCAGTTAGAACACAAATCAACCTATACGTTTGTGAATATATTAGCTATGAGTGAAAATCATAGGAATATATCTAATATATAAAGAGAAGCTAGTCTGATTCTCGGAGTTTGTCATCGATATCTTATGTCATACATATCTATATTTCATTCTAAATAGCTTATTTTTCTTTTTTTCTCGAACCCTATTATTTTTGAATAAAAACTGTATTTCGCTTGAGTTCATAAAAAATTCCGATTCAGAACATTGTGAAGTTGGAGCCATTTTTTACTAATCACCTTTACAGCATCGGCTGCTTACGTCGTTAATAAAAAAAACTTCTACTATAGGTTGATATTTGTTTAAAACCAATATAGTTGGCATAGTTAGAGAACTATGCCAACTATATTGGTTTTAAACAAATATCAACCTATTTATTTCGTATAATTACTTGCATATCGTATTAATAGGTAGAATAACTGTATTTTCTAAAGCTATTTACAATGTTGTTTTAATTTAATGCTGCCAGCAGTCTTCAACATTCGTGGATATTTGCTTGTTCTTATGGTACATCTAATTCAATTTTAATTCCGCCTGCGAAGCCAATGCACATAAAGTCAACCATACAAAATTCATGACATTTTGTTTTATTTATATTCGTCAGAAACTGTCACATAATTCCTCAAAGTTTAAGGCTTAAAAGATAAAGGATAATATAACTCTTCGTCGGGTATGCAAGAAACTCATTGTAGTAGTTGTAGTAATTGAGTTGTGTGCGTACATTTCTTATTATGTGTTCGTTGTTGAGCGGTTAGCAGTTAAGCAGTTTAATCTGGTTTCCATAGAAACTGGTTTTTGTGTACATTTATCGTGCGAGTATCAATTAAACACTTTTGTGCGTACAATTGTTAGTGTGTAAGTGTTTGTTGCCGAGCGAATCGCCACAGAGAAACGGAAACTCACGTATTTGTTGCGTCGCTTTGTTTAGAAACAAATAATAATAATAATAATAATAATAATAATAATAATAATAATAATAATAATAATAATAATAATAATAATAATAATAATAATAATAATAGAAAAATTAAAAAATCAACAAAACAAAAAAGGCAGGATCACAAAATTTGTTTTTAAGGGAGATAAGTGTAAATTTCTGATTTATTTTTTAGAGCATAGAAAATGCATATTATTAAAGCGATTCTTTGCCTGTTGAGCCCAGGCATTTCGAGTTGGGATCAGAGGATAAGTCAATTTCGATTTGTATTCTTCATCCTTTTCGTGGGAGTAGGTTCTCCATTTAAAACTGACCTTGAAGCTGGCATTTATAAACAACAAATCAAAAATACAATTGTCCAGAATAGAGTCCCAAACTTTATTTACACATAGAAAATGCATATTGTTCAAGAAAGCGATTCTTCTCCTGTTGACCCCTGGCCTTTTTTTGGCTGGGAATAAAGTGTAGTATCTGTTCCATCTTCATTTGCGATGCGTTTTTTAAAAACAAATCAGTCTTGTTAATAAATTGGTGAAATAAAATCTTTTTAGAAACAATAATTTATTTACAAAATTTTTCTTACTGATAAAATTAAATCTAGTAGAATACATTTCGGTTTCTTAAAAACAAGTCAGTCAATTTAATGATTTATTTATTTACAAAAAAATATAATTGAACTATACAATTATATCCACTAGGACGCTTTTCCGTTTCTAGAAAATAAGTCAGACATTTCAGGCAATTCATTTGTGAAATGCTATTTTCTGGCTTTAAATTACTTTGCCATAAACAAAAATTAACTCCCAGGTTACTCTAGGGAAAAGACAACTAGTAAAATATATGTATATTATTACGAATAAAACTATATATTAATTCGATCGGTCATCGATACCAGCGGTTTCAAGGAAACAACAGAAATCTAGCCCATTGGCTAAATAATACCGAAAGTAGCCGTTCGTTAGTCAATGGTCTGTATCTTTTCTATCCTCACTCAGAGGATAAGTGAATTTCGATTTGTATTTTTCATCCTTTTCGTGGGAGTGAGGTTCACCATTTAAAACTACCTTTGAACCCCTTTAAGATTAGCATTTATAACCAACAAATCAAAAATACAATTGTCCAGAATAGAGTCCAACACTTTATTTACACATAGAAAATGCATATTGTTAAAGATAGCGATTCTTCTCCTGTTGACTTCCGGCCTTTTTTTTGGGGGGGGGGGGGGGCTGGGAATAAAGTGTAGTATCCAGCGGTTAGCAATTAAGCAATTTAGGATGGTTGCCATAGCAACTGTTTCTGGCGCACAACGACCGAAGAACGTCTACGCTGGGTCTTTTTTAGCACAACAAGCTGGATTTTCAGTGTTTGTTTCCGTGAAACCGCCGATATTGATGACATATCGGATTAAGACATAAGACATTTGTAATAAAATATGCTTTTATATACGTAATTGGGCCCTCTGGTCATTTTTCATGTACAAACAACAAGCAGTGTACAATATATATATATATATATATATATATATATATATATATATATATATATATATATATATATATATATATGTGTGTGTGTGTGTGTGTGTGTGTGTGTGTGTGTGTGAGTGTTTAGAATTCATTTATTGGTATGTGTTAGGTAGATAGACAAACTAGAAGATATATGTGTGTGCGTGTGCATCTGCGTGTGTTTCCACGTGTTGACCTTTAAGCAAACCTATCTCCATTCCATGCAACAATTCTATTTCCACCTGCCATTTTGCGGGTCCTTTACGTAGGCGGCTGATGTCGTATTCGTCGAGACGCTTTGTGCTTTAAGTGGTAAGGGTAGGTCTGGTGGCCATGCTTTTTGTAGTGTGCGCCCTTCTTTTTCTTGTGAGGCGTGAACTTGGAGCCGTAGAATACCTTGTACTGGTAGATCTGTCTCTCTGGCGTGTTCCTGTTCTCGACGGCCTCGTACGGAAGCAAGCGGTATAATGTGGCCTCCGACATTGTGCGCTGGGGACGGCCAACCAAGATCCGAAGACCAGCCTTTGGGTAGCTTTGCATGCTGATACTCGACTCGCCATTAACTGGAAAATACAACAATAAGAATATATATACTTCAATACTTGTCTGGTTAAGTGAAGCATTCAAAATCGAGCAGACAGACAAAAAACGATTAAGATACATATATTTGCAAATAAACTGTCGGGGAAAGTCGCTCGAAATATATCACTCAAAAAATAAATTCTAAACGTGCTTCCAATTGTTCTGAAAATGTCGGACAGAGATGAAAAAAAAAACGGCAGTGAGTTTCACTTTTCTGTAATTGATTTGTTTGTTTTCTCACCAAATACTTGTCTATATACGTGAAGCATACACTATTTTTATGAAGAATAAATATAAACGTAAAATTAAGTGGGAAATCTTACAATTAGATTTGTAATTTCGTCTTGTAATAGAAATAGTAAAAACCGTAAATTATGTTTAAAGGAAAAATATCAAATTATACATTTCAAATTTATAGAAATATCAAATTATCAATTTCAAATTTATAAAAATATCAAATAATAAATGTCAAATTTATAAAAATATCAAATAATAAATTTCCAATTTTTAAAAAAATATCAAATAATATATTTCAAATTTATAAAAATATCAAATTATATATTTCAAATTTATAAAAATATCAAATTATTAATTTCAAATTTATAAAAATATCAAATCATAATTTCAAATTTATAAAAATATCAAATTATAAATTTCAAAAACCAAATTAAATTATTATAAATAAAAACAAGAATTTGTAGCTAAATGCACACGTATAAATGATTCGTTATTTAAGCCCTAATTAAAGGAAATAAGTAAAATGAAATAAATACATAAAATACATAATCCTATAGAGAGATTTCCTCTATTTAATTAACTTGTAGAGTTTCATAAACAAAAGATGAATACAAATCTTATTAAATAGTGCACATTTTGTTTCGTGATTTAATGAAAAAAAATTATTTAACGTTTTTAATCGATTTTTTTCTTTGTATATTTTATCCCTAGCAATAATTTTCGTTTTAATTAGTAATGCTAGAAAAGATAGTTAGAGATGATGACCCTTCGTGTGATAAGCACACGGACCACTACTTGAAGTTTAAATATTTCTCTAGGATAAATAAATTTCGTTACACCTTTTATACACTCTACGGATTCTCAAACATATAATAATCATTCACCATTTACATTTTCTTACGCCATGGCGTTTTAGTTGACTTTAAGCAACACCACATATTTATTAACCGCAATTCATTAATTCATTAACTTAATAAAATGAAATTCACACTTCAAATACGCGCTACATAAAATATATTCATAAAAACAATAAGGATTACCTTAGCTTACAGGTCCCCGTAAATTTCATAGTGCTTTCATGTATTGAACCGTAGACATTTTCCGAGACTGTTATGAATCGATTCTTCTGTCTTACAAAATTATACTTTTACAATAAATAAATACTGGATTACGATCGCTTATTACAATCGGTTAACTTTATATCTTACAAATCAAATACATGCAACATGAAGCCACTTACAATTTTATATAACTATATCGATACTTAACGGTTCGAGTACTTTCCAATATGAGTTCTTTTTTGTTTTTCTTTCAACTTATTTTTAGGGATAATGTTTTGGAAAGGATATTATTTAGACAATATTTTCTTTATTTTCCCTTGTTCATTATTCATGATTGTAAACTAGCAAGCTTTGCCCGCTCGCTTTCGCTTCGCAATTTAATTCCTTGAAGCAAAACTGATCGATAAGAAAAAGAAGACAACACTTTTCCTCTGTCTATTTTCGCTCTCTTTCTCTACCGATAAGAGAAAAAAACGACAAAACTAATCGATGAAAAGACAAAACTAATTGATAAGTAAAAAAAGGCAAACTCCCTTAAATATCTCCCTACGTTCTGTTTCAATAAAATAATAATAATAATAATAATAATAATAATAATAATAATAATAATAATAATAATAATATGGAAATATGTGTGTGTCTATATTAAAAGTGAAAGAAATTCTTTCCTTTTATTTTTTATTATTATCAATTATTATTGAGATTAAATCTCTTTTTCTTTGCTTATAAAATTTAATCTGCATACGTGATTATATTGATTATATAGATTAGGGCCGACGTTACGTTAACACTCACTTTGTATCCAACGGAAAAGCGTACCGTTATCACTCTCATTAAGGAAAATTCAGAGTTGAGAGCAGGAGTTTCTTGGGTTGTTCCCATATTATTTAACGCCGAGACAGTTATAAATAATATAAATATATTAATCGTCGATAACATCAAGACGAATTTCAACTTGACTGCGATAAATGTATCAATCAAGAAGGATTAAACGAAAATAGAAGAGGGGGGGGGGGAAGCTTATACTTTTGACAAGGGTGTATATCACCGAAAGTGCTCAAGTTTTTAAAGTAAATAAATAATTTATTTTTAAAAACATAAAGAAATTCGTTGTCCAGGTTTTTCTAAATATTTTTTTCAAAATATTCTCTTTATTATTGCCATTTCATCAACGCTTCTAAGTTTGACTTTTCATTCTATAAATATATTAGTTGTATTTATATATTTTCGCACGCCGTAATTAACTCTAAAATGTCATATAGTTTTAAACACGAGCGAGTACATCTCTTTGTCCGTAACATTTTACATTATTAATACTTTTTATAGATTAAAAATAACGAAATTTTAAACCCAAATTAGTAAATTCTTTGTCTGTAACGTTTCATGTATGGAACGGGGACAAAACTTTTGATAGAAAAACAATTGTAATTAATTGCAATTCAAAATAAAAATAAGTATAAATCTTTATGCGTACATCTATACAATAAAAGTGAACGTACGTGTATCCGGTTCGATTCAGTAATCACGGATGCACAGTTCTTTTTATGAGCAAACTAGGAAAAGCTGAAGTTTAATAACTAATAGTAATAAAACAGAAAGGAAAGAATTATCACGTATGAAAATGTAATTTTTATCAGCAAAGAAAAATAGTTGTTATCCTATTAATGTCTGATAATAATAAAAAAGAAAGAAAATAATTTATTTATAGACGATCTGTATAGATGATGACCGAGTGACTAGAAATTATAAAGTTTAAACATGTAAATTTTTTACGAAACTGTAGAAGCGAAATTGCAAGTTGTAGCTATCCGATAAAATGTTCGTTGGGATAGTGACTAAATAAAACGTCAGTCTAATATTTTCAGCAAAAATAAACCTTAAATGCAATTATCGTAGCAAATATAAAAAGATAAAAGAAAAAATGAAAGAAAAATAATAGAACAATGAAAAAGAAAAGAAAGAAAGACGAAGAAGGAAAAAACGGAAGAAAGAATAAGAAAGGAGACTAAAAGAATGAAAGAACAAAAGAAAAAAAAACTTATCCAATACGAAAAGAGGAAAAAAAGAACAAGATGAAGACGGAATAAGAAGAGGGAAAGGAAAAAAGAAGAGAAAAAGAAATAAACAAGAAAACAAATAAACGAAGGAGCAAAAGAAGAAAAATAAAGAAGGAGAGAAAAGAAAGAAAGAAGAAAAGATCAAATAAATAAAGTAAACGAAAAAGAAGAAAAGGGAAAAGAAAAAATAAAGTAGAAGAGAAAAAGAAAAAAGAAAACAGATGAGGGAAAGATGATGAAGAAGAAATAATAAAAAATAAAAAAAATGAGAAGAAATAAAGAAGAAAATTGAAGAACGAGGAAGAGACGGAATAGATGAAATGAAAAATAAAAAGAATATGCAATACGAGAAGGAGAAGAAGAAAGACAACAAAAAGTAGAGGGTGAAAAAGAAAAGGAAAAAAAGAAAGGGAGAAGAAGAAACAATACAGATGAGAAAAATATAGGAAAAAGAAAAGAAAAAAAGAAGAAAAAGGGGAAAAATAAAAAAAGAGAAAACAGAAAAAAAGAGAGAAGAAAAGAACAACAAAAATACCAATAAGAAAGAAATAAAAAATGGTTGCCATAAATCTCAACTGGTGCCATTGCATTTAGAATGGAAGGCAATTCTTCCAGATTTGTTTCGGAAATTAAATGTCTTTTATAAAAACAATAAACTTAAATTACTAAAAGTAAATAAAATTAAGTCAAAGAAAAAATGACTGCCATTTGTAAAACAAATTTATTTAAAAAATAAATCCAGACATTTTTAATTAGAATTCCTGGGTTTGGTTTCCTTCCGTCTCTGACGACAACGTTCAAACAGACACCGACATGAAAACAGCATATATCAGTGTCAAAAGGTGGTGGTATTGACGGGGCACTTCTGTACAAAGTGCGGGACCAGATTAAAAGACTAATGAATGTTGTTTATGAACGAGTCATCACTTAACAAGGCTGAAAAGCCACTCGAGGATAAAGATTAATGAGATTGTCAGTTGGCCATGAGCAATCCCCTCCCCCTGTTGAAAAAAATGAGAAATGATGGTCAGAATTTGATTATTTAAGTTGACGACTCGAGAAGAATTTGATAACATTGAACATAAAAACGAGCATATTGTATTCATCTGGGAAGCAGCCCTGTGGTATTGGATTCCACAAATGAGAAGTTCTTGGAAAGAAAATTTGTTTATGGAAATTCCGTTTGGTTGCACGTACACAGAGGACGAAAGAAAACTTTTTATAGTGGTTGTATCTAGACGAGTTTTTGCTGTCAATGTGTTACAGGTCAGTGATTGAAGTTCACTTGATCATCTACCATGAAAATAACGAGAGAGTAGAAAGAGACTAGCAACGCCCCTTATTAACACAGGTTTAATTCAGAGTTTTCCTTCTCATAGATTAGTTGCACCACCGAGGGTTGGGAGTCTAGTCTATTCTACTATTAAATCTATAGCTGGAGAGAGGATATATTTTCGATGCTTAAGTTTGAATTAGCTAATGTACCAAATGTTATTTTAAAAGTAAGGTCACGTTTGAAATATCATTTTTTGTTTGAAATAGAATTTCGTTGGTCAGCCACATTTAAGTTTGCAATATCATACATTCTTATCATTTAAAAAAAATGTTTTTCAGAATATATTTAAATGAAACTCATATGTTTATGTCGAAACAGATATAAACGTGTGATTTTGTATTAAAGAAAAACAGAGAATCGGGTCATTTTACGTTTATTTGAAAGTTGAAATAGATTTTTTTTTATTGGTGTCTTAAGCTGATGCTGCTGTTAAGGTTATTATTAAAAATGTCAATTTAAAAAATGTTCCTAGTCGGATAATATATTTTATGAGAGGAATTATATCGAATTACATTTATTGTTCTGAAAAAGACGGCAACACGATTCACGAGAAGTGATTATTCAGAATTAATTTTTTGTAAGATGGAAGCTCTCGATAACAGAAGTCGAGAAATAGAGCAATTTTACTTTATCATATAGATGAATTCTAATCAAACATAAAGGCGTCAATTGAAATGTCTCCCTACCCCATCGGCATTCTTTAAGTTGGCTTTCTCTTCTGACTTAATCGGGTTTCAGCTCGCTACTTTGATTCAAATTCTTCCATCTTTATTTCTGTCTGCGAGCGAATTATGTCACGGCCGAGGAGTCTAGCTTTCGGCTGTCATTTCCCGTCCCTTCTTACCGCAATACCTCCCCCAACATTCCTTTCGCTCGCCGTATTTCTCACCCTTCCTTATCAACACCACCTCACATACCCACAGACTACCCCCCTTTATTTCTCCGCCCGTTCGTTACTCGTTTCTTCCTAACAAATAAATAAATAAATAAATAAATAAATAAACACCGGATATTCAATCTGTGCTTGCAGCAAGGGATATGCTATTTAAAACTTACGCGTGAAAGACCAAGGAACATGCTATTTAAGACTAAGCACGATAGACCAACGAACATGTCATGTCAAACTTGATCGACTAACGAACATGTCATTTCAAACTTTAGCGTGACAGACTAATGAACGTTGCATTTCAAATTAAGCTTAACAGATATAGAAACATGCTATTTCAAATTAGATAGATCAACGAACAGGATATTTCAAACGTAAGCCTGACAAGCTGAAGAACGCGCCATTTCAAACGTCAGCCTGACAGACCAATGAACGTACCATTTAAAATATAGCCTAACAGACGTTGGAAGATGCTATTTGAAACTTCGCGTGACACACCAACGAGGAGGCTATGTGAAAAGTAAGCGTAACAGACTCGCCGACGTAGCAAGCATCTCATAGAGACGGGAGGAGGAGGAGGAGGAGGCATTTATCAAAAATGGCGCTGCTTATCTTTTTGATTTTCTATTTACAAGAAGCGATACCTGACGTTGCCCGGGTTGAAGAATAACATAAAATTAGTGTAGCAAATCCGACTAAAAAGTTACGTTTTTAACTTTGTTTATACGTACGTTATAAACTTCTACCCCCATTTTATAAAAAATGAGATCTTCCAATCCCAAAGATCACACACACACGCAAATATAATAGTGACCGGTTATTCGATGCTGCTAAGTGGCAAAAAAGGGAGATTTTTATTTATTTTAAAATGAATTGTTCCAAAATCAAATAACACGTCATAAATAGAATTATATCAGCTGAAAATTATTTTTAGGGTTAGAAGAAAAACACCGTGGACTTTCCAAAGGTCCAGCTAGTCTATAATACAGGGTGTGCAAAAATAAGGGTCCTATTTTTAAAAATTCATTACTTTTTTATTTATTTTTTTTTTTTAAATTTTTTTTTTAGAATAAGTAAAGGACCCCTTCCGAAGCAAGCATGAGCCGTATTAGCCCTAAGGAACGTACCCTCATTTAGAAAACATTATTTTTGCTTAAAAAACTCAAAACAGTGTAAAAAACAATACTTTAGTTTTTGTAAGTTTTAAGAAGTGTTTTTCGGCTAAAATTTGTTTTGTTTATTTCAAAAAATCTCGGAAGGGTCAGTCTACACACACATAAAGTTTGGTGAGTTTAACTTTTATTTTGTGGAAGTTATTCAAATTCAAGTTATTCAAATTTAAAGATAGGACCCTTATTTTGGCCCACCCTGTACAAGAGAAAAGAGTGTTTTATCGTGTTTTATGCTATTATCATTATGACATGACTGCGTTTAAAACGAAACCTATTTCTATCTGATTTACCCCCCCCCCCCTCACCAATCACTGATTTCGTCTCTGATGACGACAAACAATTTTGTAGATAAAAATACAACGATTGGATTCTTCATAAAATTTCATGATGTTAGCACATGACTGATTTCACTTATGTAACCGAACAGACAGACAGAGATACACTTATACTATAAGATTTTTTGATTTTTTCTAATCTAACAAAAAAGACTTCTCGAAGTTATATGTAATTATTTTTAATAAATATCTTTCAATATCAACATGCATATATGTTTCATCTTAACTAAGAACAATCAGTGTGGCCAGCTATAACTGTCCCACTGGTCGCAGGATTCGAATATGGTACTGTAGTCACGTTTAACGTCTATCCGACGTATTTGCCCCCATGACCACTGAGCCAACTTATATGGCGAAGAAAAGGAAATACTCTAATTATTCATTAAAAGTCAGACCCGTAGAGTGTTCGATTAACTTTGCAATATCGATTTAGTTAGAAGCGTGTCTTATTTCTATTACAGAGTGAACTTTCTTAAAGAGAGCTTTAAATAATCATTTATAACCAATCACTCAATAAACACCAGACCTAACTTACAAAACAAAATTTGTTAAGGGAAATTAGGCTTTATTCATCAACATAGTCTTCGTTTAGGGGGATACACTGATCTTAACGCCTCTCTAAAATTTCGATGCATTTTTGTAGAACGATTTGTAGTTGGCTTCAAAATACACCTCAGTTTCCCATATCACCTTTTCATTGGAGCCAAATCTCTTTCTCTGGAGCATATTTGTTTAGGTCTGAAAACAGCCAAACAGTGGCTGGGGCTATATCTGGAGAACAGGGTGGGTGCGGAAGCAATTCAAAGTGCAATAAATGTAGTTTTGTCATCGTTGCTTTCCATTTGTGAAAGGGCAGATTTTCTTATTCATTTGTGGCCGTTTTGGAGCGATCCTTCCTTCAAACGCGCTAATAAGACTATATAGTATTCGCTAATAAGACTATATAGTATTCGCTAATAAGACTATATAGTATTCGCTAGTGTTGGTTCTTACTGTTTCAAGTTAATCAATAAACAAAATACCTTGTGCATCCAAAATACGGAGACGAAAATCTTGGCAACTTATGTTTGTGCCTTTCGATGGGTATATATATATATATATATATATATATATATATATATATATATATATATATATATATATAGAGAGAGAGAGAGAGAGAGAGAGAGAGAGAGAGAGAGAGAGAGAGAGAGGGGGAGAGAGTGGAGGGGGTAGAAAGAAAACCTGTGTTAAGATATTTTGCTTGTTGAAATTGTAATACATCACTCATTAAGTCTCGGAACTGACACATAGACCGCCCCTCTAATAAAAAATGCATATGATTTTTATAAAGTACTAACGTTCAAATGACACGTGTCAAAATTTGAGCTTAATCGTTTAAAGCTTAAAAATGACAGTTATTTAAGTGAAGCAACTGTTATAAATTAAAAAAAGGAGAATAAAAATTTGATGCATTGATTAAGCATGGTTTCTGATGGGAAACTGTACTGTTCAAGCAAAGCACTGGCTTCATAAGTGTGTTTCGAAGTCTGCTCTGTCGAAAACAACGATAAGACATGGTATGCTGATTTTATAAGTGGTTGTACGGACACAAATAATGCTGAACTCTCAGGTCGGCCAAATTCGGCATTTGTTCCGGAAACACACTAGAAAAAGTCCACAAACACGTTTTGGCTGATCATAAATTGAAGTTCGTGAGATAATAGAGGATTCGAAGATATCAGAAAGCAGTGTATTCATCATTTTACGTGAACATTTTTCATTGAGAAAGGCGTGTTCAAAGTGACAATTGCATTTGCTTGTCAGAACCATATGCCGCCCCCTCCTCCTTCGCCGACCCCAACGCTGTGTGGTGTGGTTTTCTGTTCGTTTTCCTCGTCATTCTCGTTCTGGTCGCGTCGTCTTGTCGATCGCCGAGGGCACGAGCACTGGTTCACAAATATACAGAAAACAAAACAACGCAGACTCACAAGAGAAAACACAAACTTCGATACATTGTGTATACATCAGTTGTGCTCTGAGTGTGTGTGATACTGTTAGTGTGGAAAAAAGGACTCTTAAGCGTTGTTTATTGACAGCTATCTCTCGAGGCATCATTGTTGTCCGGTTGAAGTCAGCTCATATCGGATCTGCGCCAATCTGCGATCTCTCTCGCCTCACTCGGGTCTAACCCAATCTGCCCGGGGACGAAACATGTCGGGGGATCTCCGAGCCGCCAACGGCCGAAAACTGTCCCAAACTCAAACTGTCGCAAACTGTCCTGACTCTTTAATATATTAACTTCGACCGAAAATCCTGGTCTTTGTAACTGAGTGATCGATAAGTAGAAAATGACTGACCATCTCCGCCACTCCCAGCTGACTACCTGAAAATTGACCAGCAACTTTGTGGCGTCCTCCTGTCTCGAGAGTTCAAAAGATTTCGCCGCCCTCCTTATTTTTTTACTCATCTCACTTCCGATAGCTTTTGCTTTTCTTGTGAATCATTTCTTCCCAGTGTCCGGGATTTTGGCCCTAGGAAGGGGGGGGGGGAGTCCATAGTATGACATGCGAACAATCGATCAAAAGCAACAATCGATCAAAAGACACAATCGATCAAAAGCAACAATCGATCAAAAGCAACAATCGATCAAAAGCAACAATCGATCAAAAGACACAATCGATCAAAAGCAACAATCGATCAAAAGCAACAATCGATCAAAAGACACAATCGATCAAAAGCAACAATCGATCAAAAGACACAATCGATCAAAAGACACAATCGATCAAAAGCAACAATCGATCAAAAGACACAATCGATCAAAAGACACAATCGATCAAAAGACACAATCGATCAAAAGCAACAATCGATCAAAAGACACAATCGATCAAAAGCAACACTCGATCAAAAGACACAATCGATCAAAAGCAACAATCGATCAAAAGACACAATCGATCAAAAGCAACAATCGATCAAAAGACACAATCGATCAAAAGCAACAATCGATCAAAAGACACAATCGATCAAAAGCAACAATCGATCAAAAGCAACAATCGATCAAAAGACACAATCGATCAAAAGACACAATCGATCAAAAGACACAATCGATCAAAAGACACAATCGATCAAAAGCAACAATCGATCAAAAGACACAATCGATCAAAAGCAACAATCGATCAAAAGACACAATCGATCAAAAGCAACAATCGATCAAAAGACACAATCGATCAAAAGACACAATCGATCAAAAGACACAAACGATCAAAAGACACAATCGATCAAAAGCAACAATCGATCAAAAGCAACAATCGATCAAAAGCAACAATCGATCAAAAGACACAATCGATCAAAAGCAACAATCGATCAAAAGCAACAATCGATCAAAAGACACAATCGATCAAAAGCAACAATCGATCAAAAGACACAATCGATCAAAAGACACAATCGATCAAAAGCAACAATCGATCAAAAGACACAATCGATCAAAAGCAACAATCGATCAAAAGACACAATCGATCAAAAGCAACAATCGATCAAAAGCAACAATTGATCAAAAGACACAATCGATCAAAAGCAACAATCGATCAAAAGCAACAATCGATCAAAAGACACAATCGATCAAAAGACACAATCGATCAAAAGCAACAATCGATCAAAAGACACAATCGATCAAAAGACACAATCGATCAAAAGCAACAATCGATCAAAAGACACAATCGATCAAAAGACACAATCGATCAAAAGACACAATCGATCAAAAGCAACAATCGATCAAAAGACACAATCGATCAAAAGCAACAATCGATCAAAAGCAACAATCGATCAAAAGACACAATCGATCAAAAGCAACAATCGATCAAAAGCAACAATCGATCAAAAGACACAATCGATCAAAAGCAACAATAGATCAAAAGACACAATCGATCAAAAGCAACAATCGATCAAAAGACACAATCGATCAAAAGACACAATCGATCAAAAGCAACAATCGATCAAAAGACACAATCGATCAAAAGCAACAATCGATCAAAAGCAACAATCGATTAAAAGCAACAATCGATCAAAAGACACAATCGATCAAAAGACACAATCGATCAAAAGCAACAATCGATCAAAAGACACAATCGATCAAAAGCAACAATCGATCAAAAGACACAATCGATCAAAAGACACAATCGATCAAAAGCAACAATCGATCAAAAGAAACAATCGATCAAAAGACACAATCGATCAAAAGACACAATCGATCAAAAGCAACAATCGATCAAAAGACACAATCGATCAAAAGCAACAATCGATCAAAAGACACAATCGATCAAAAGACACAATCGATCAAAAGCAACAATCGATCAAAAGCAACAATCGATCAAAAGCAACAATCGATCAAAAGACACAATCGATCAAAAGCAACAATCGATCAAAAGACACAATCGATCAAAAGCAACAATCGATCAAAAGCAACAATCGATCAAAAGCAACAATCGATCAAAAGACACAATCGATCAAAAGCAACAATCGATCAAAAGCAACAATCGATCAAAAGACACAATCGATCAAAAGCAACAATCGATCAAAAGACACAATCGATCAAAAGACACAATCGATCAAAAGCAACAATCGATCAAAAGACACAATCGATCAAAAGCAACAATCGATCAAAAGACACAATCGATCAAAAGCAACAATTGATCAAAAGCAACAATTGATCAAAAGACACAATCGATCAAAAGCAACAATCGATCAAAAGCAACAATCGATCAAAAGACACAATCGATCAAAAGACACAATCGATCAAAAGACACAATCGATCAAAAGACACAATCGATCAAAAGCAACAATCGATCAAAAGACACAATCGATCAAAAGCAACAATCGATCAAAAGACACAATTGATCAAAAGCAACAATCGATCAAAAGACACAATCGATCAAAAGCAACAATCGATCAAAAGCAACAATCGATCAAAAGACACAATCGATCAAAAGACACAATCGATCAAAAGACACAATCGATCAAAAGCAACAATCGATCAAAAGACACAATCGATCAAAAGACACAATCGATCAAAAGCAACAATCGATCAAAAGACACAATCGATCAAAAGCAACAATCGATCAAAAGCAAAAATCGATCAAAAGCAACAATCGATCAAAAGACACAATCGATCAAAAGCAACAATCGATCAAAAGACACAATCGATCAAAAGACACAATCGATCAAAAGCAACAATCGATCAAAAGACACAATCGATCAAAAGACACAATCGATCAAAAGCAACAATCGATCAAAAGACACAATCGATCAAAAGCAACAATCGATCAAAAGACACAATCGATCAAAAGCAACAATCGATCAAAAGCAACAATCGATCAAAAGACACAATCGATCAAAAGCAACAATCGATCAAAAGCAACAATCGATCAAAAGCAACAATCGATCAAAAGACACAATCGATCAAAAGCAACAATCGATCAAAAGACACAATCGATCAAAAGACACAATCGATCAAAAGCAACAATCGATCAAAAGACACAATCGATCAAAAGACACAATCGATCAAAAGACACAATCGATCAAAATCAACAATCGATCAAAAGCAACAATCGATCAAAAGACACAATCGATCAAAAGCAACAATCGATCAAAAGACACAATCGATCAAAAGCAACAATCGATCAAAAGCAACAATCGATCAAAAGACACAATCGATCAAAAGCAACAATCGATCAAAAGACACAATCGATCAAAAGCAACAATCGATCAAAAGCAACAATCGATCAAAAGACACAATCGATCAAAAGACACAATCGATCAAAAGACACAATCGATCAAAAGACACAATCGATCAAAAGCAACAATGCGTCGACATTTTTTTCAACTATTTCAACGCAGCAAAAACTCCTGTTTGCGTCAATATGTGACAATGGATGAAACATCGATCCATCACTTCACTCCAGAATCAAATTGGCTGCTAGCTGAATAAATAACAGCAGTCCAAAGCGACTAAAGACGCAAAGTTTTTGCCTCCGTATTTTGGTATGGGCAAGGTATTTTGTTTATAGCGAATATTATAGACCATTCTTAGTTCGTTTAAAAGAAGAAACACCCACCCTAAAACGGCCACGGCACCAGGTGCAAATGCACCGTTTCACAAATCGATTGTAACGATGGTAAAATTGCATGAATTGCACTTCGAATTGCTTCCGCACTCATTCAGTTCTCCAGATTTGGTCATCAGAGACGACTGTTGGTTTGTAGACCTCATAATACAACTCTAGACAAAGAAGTTAGGATCCAATGAAGAAGTGATTGCGGAAACTAAGGTGTATTTTCAGGCCAAATACAATTTTTTTCTACAAAAAAGACATCGAATTGTTAGAGAATCGTTGGAATCAATGTATAACATCAAAATGAGACTACGCTGATGAATAAAGTCGAATTTTGCTTAAAAGTTGTTGTTTTATTATTTAGACCGGGCTTTTATTGAGTGATGTGTTATATGGGAAGAAACAAAAGTAAAGTAACGGGAATTGACGAGAGAGATTTTGGTTAATTTATTATGAATTTGTGGTATTTTCCCAGGACCAAGGTCAGGGGTCACCAACAGTAATGGCAAGGACTGGGTAGAAGGAACATAAAATATGCAAACCGACAAATATGAGTAGATACATGCCCATACATCAGGACACGTACACACACACACACACACACACACACACACACACACACACATATATATATATATATATATATATATATATATATATATATATGCAAATAGACACACAAATATATACACACATGCGTACCCCTTAATACATACATATATTCATAAATATCAGTTCGTACAAATGTTGAAATGGGCATACAATTACAAATGCAAAACCTAAAAAGTCGAGTTCATACAAATACGTTCACAAAATCTGACGCAAACACACACATATATATATATATATATATATATATATATATATTCATACACATATAAAAAGATAATCATATACATACACAAGCACATACAAATATTTACACGCTTATATTATACACACATGTATATATATATATATATATATATATATATATATATATAATATTTGTTTTTGTTAATTGTCTATGTACGTATACGTTTCGTCCTTTTTAATCGGGACTCATCAACATAGAACTATAACTATTCACTACATGTCGCGTGATTCGAAACCCCATGCTACAAGTATTTTACAATTCAAATCCCGACACCTAGAACCACTCAGCCACCGCAGTGATAATTTTAACATTTATTTCGGCGGCTTGACGTCATAAGAGCGTTCAACTTAATGAAAGGAACGATACATTTATAGCTAGCGACGTCATGCCGTGTTAATACTACACTTACAGTGCCCATCTAGATGGGTTTCTATGGCTACAAATAATAAATGTAGGGAAAACAATCCCCACTTTCGCCGAGAAGGCACTTTGATTTAGTACAAAAGCATTTTTTATTATACCATCAAAATTGTTTTAGATTACAAGCTCAATGAAGTTTTATTTCGGCTTCAGAGCATAAATATTGATGCAACAAATCAATCAATCAATCAATCAATCAATCAATCAATATATATATATATATATATATATATATATATATATATATATATATGTATATGTATGTGTATATATATATATATATAGTGATTGACTTGTTGCTTACTAACCAATCAATATTTATGTTTTGAAGCCGAAACAAAACTTCATTGAGCTTGTAATCTGAAACAATTTGGATGATATAATAAGAGATATATACCTAAAAAAATGTTTTTGTACTAAATCAAAGTGCCTTCTCGGCGGGGGTGGGGATGGGGTTCCCTACATTCCGGCCTTGTCCCATATTTTGCTGCTGCGTCAAGTAAGTCCAAGCATAAAAAACTTGAGGGAATGCAGTGTTAATGTGTATTATTCCACCGGGACGAATAATGAGGCACAACAAAGGTTGCCAATCAATCCGCCAAGAAAAATAAAATTCCGCACTTCTCAAACGGAATGCGTGCACCTCGACGTGTTTGCCAAATAAACTGAATTTCGTTTGCTATTCTTCACCAAGAATAACAAGAGAAGAGAAACATGCATCAGACGTAGAAACAACAGGATTTAATATGTAGAGATACATAGAAATACAATTATGCTACGTATATATATATATATATATATATATATATATATATATATATATATATATATATATATATATATATATATATAGTCTAAAGAAGCTTTGAGTTATTTTAAACAAAAAGATAAAAAAAGGAAAATGCAGTTTAAATTCCCAGAGAAACTAACTAAATTCAAAATAGTGCAGACTTAACATTCGTTGGAAAATTCATAAATAAATAAAATATATAATAGTAAGTAAATAAAATAAAAAGGGGATTTAGTATCTAACAGTGAAACAAAAACAGGAGACCTTAACGTAAGCATCTAATATATATATATATATATATATATATATTAGTGTAGTTTTTTTTTCAAGACACTTTTTACTCTCTGTGAATTTTTCTGATGTTTTTGTAGTGTTGCAGAGACGATATTGACATAAAAATGTTGTTTGGCACAAGACAAATGAAACGGACCGTAAAAATATATCTCACAGAAATGTTATGTTTTTTGGAAATGTGAAAAAATAAAAATAATAAAATAAAACCATGGTTATTGGAATATAATATGAACTAACTTGTGTGCGTGTAAGTTATGTATGTGCATATGTTTATATATTTGTATGTATGCACAGGATTAACTCCTAAACTAATTAACCGATCATTATGAGGTTGAGAACGTAGCTGGTGTAAAAGCATCAAACGTGGGCTATATTTAGTTTAATTTAGTTTCATGCAACAGAGGTAAAAGGGGACGAAAACCCTTCATGAAATTAAGGTAATGCCAATATATTTGACATTTTAACATGTATTTTAATTTGAAGAATATTTATTAATATTCAATATATATTGTTAAAATTTCAGAAATATCGGCGGTATCAGTTTTGTTGTAAATGTCTTTTAAGGGGAATTTTCAAATGGGAGATTGTGCCTATATTATATAGGCACAATCTCCCATTTGAAAATTCATATATTTCAGATTTGCATTAAATGTGATCCATAGTCATAGAAACCAATTAAACAAGATACGCTGAATTTAAATTTTTTCTTAGGACCCCTTAAATTTTATACAGTTTCTAGAATCAAAATTATCTCATGTATATTTTTTGTATGTTTTATATATAAAGTTAAGCGAGATATTCCCCTATTTGATCGACCGGTATAGCTTCATAAACATAAGATGTACATAAATAGAAACTGTTTATTGTGTAAGAGTATACTATACGTATTGTTTTATCGTCTGCACAACTTTAAATTAAAGTCAATCAACAGTTTCTGTCTAATGTCATAGACGCAGTCGGAAAAGATAACCTTCTCTCACTTCAGAGTCTTCTTCCACTAACTTGATCACCGTGTGCTACCTTTTGTATCAGTGATTTTGAGGACTTTACACCGGTTGTCAATAACTTCTTCAGTTTGTCTCATTGGCTTCAATGATCGATGATGTAATAGACACACACCTTCATTTCTTTTCCATATGGATGTACGAAACGAATAGAAATCTGTTCATATCAAACCGTCGGACATTTCGGTGCTTGTGCATATCAACCCTGACATTGAAATATTTAAAGAATGTATAAACTTTATTATGTACTTACGTGTTAGCTGAAAATAAGATTGTGCAGAAAAAATTACGCAAATTCATCCAGTAGTTATTAAATTATAAGAAAAAGAAAAAAAATGATTTTACGTACATTTAGACATTTTTGTAAACAATGGAGACCCCCAAACCCCGAAATCTTGAAACTCTGATTTATCGTCCTTGACCACTGGAAAATCTAAGTTACAAAATGGTAGAAATATCTACCGAGTGATAAAATCGTTTTTTATTTATAATTAAATAAATACTGGATGAATTTGCATAATTTTTGGTGTACAGTCTTTTTTTTTCATCTACCACGTAAGTACATAACAAAGTTTATACATTTCTTTAGCTATTTTATTTTTAAGAGCGGTCTAACATGTCAGGGTTGATATGCACAAGCACCGACATTTCTTTCCATCGTTCTCCGAATTTACCACTACACCAACACAAAATCCCCCCACTCACGACCAACTCACGCAACATACATCTCTACTCCACCATATCCAAACACAGTTTCAGAACCATTCAATCCACATCATTCACCATCAAAAAAACATACCCAACAAATACAAACGCACAAATCTTACACCATCAACACACATAAGCGTAAGGTGTTACTGTGATAAGGGCCAGATTCATAGGGGGTAACCTGGGTGGGGAGTAAAGCAGCAAGATGTTTATTCACATTATATTTAACTGTCTGCATGCTAGTATGGTCAGAGAAACAGGGAACAGGAAGGGAATATCAAACGCAAGCGGCCCGAGAAAAGAAAATGTCGAAGTAGAAAAGCTTTCGAAATCTAGGGACCTTTAATGTGAAGGGGTGAGATTTTGCTAATAGTCCAGTGTATTTTCGCTTAGGAGGTACAAGTGAAGGCAGTTAATTCTTCTTTGACTCTTAAATTTATAAATAAGTATCAGTTCTTTCCCGACTATGCTCGAGTGGCGGGATTTTGTGTAGAAAGTTACAAATATATATATATATATATATATATATATATATATATATATATATATATATATAAAAATTACGCAAATTCATCCAGTAAATTCCCGAAACAGTTTTTCATGGTAAACAACTGATGATCCCTTAAAATAGTGTTAGAAACTAACTAATATAATAACTGTAAAAAATAAATTGACTTACATGAGTGATTTTCCACTGGAAGACTTGAGACTATAAGTTTATTTAAAAAAAATTTTTTTTTGTTTTTTTTAATATATTTAAAAAATTTTTTTTTTTTTTATATAGTTTTAATGGTTGAGAAACTTCCGAGACTATATATATATATACTAGCCGGAAGAACTGACGTTGCTTGGAATTGAATGAGAATAATTACTATGTACTTTTTCACTAAGCTCATAAGACCATCTTACTAATTTTGTTTTTACTGACCCTTCCCGCCGTTTCACCTCCTGATATAGTCGAAAGAAGCTGTAATGTTGAGAAACTCTCCAAATTAGATTCTCTTACATGATGGCCTCCGTTCAGTCTCGAGACACAATGGATACCCCCTGTAATTGTGGCTGCACGTGTAATTGTGAAGCAAGGGTTGCGCAATCCAATCACACATCTCCTGAGTCGGCACTGCTTGATTACAGTGACAAGGAGAAATCTAGGATGAATTGAAACAATGCCGAAATAAACGGAGAGCACTTACAGCATCTGGTATTCCCAAATGGTCACCCATTTTAGTACTGACCAGGCTGAACGTCGCTTAACTCTGGTGATTTAACTGAGACCAGTGTGACAACGTGATTATGCCGTATACATATGTTTAAATTTCTTTAAAATCGGATTTTGATAGTTGAATTTATAAGTGGGTTCTGTCCCTATGGATCATGTAGATATTTGGCACATAAAGGGTAGCGTACTAATTCGGGACCACTTCCATTGTCTTCCCCGGAGAGTTTTATACATATGATATACATTTCATCAGAATATGATTTATTTTGACGTTTTAAAAGAGAGATGTGCATTTTAAGATTTGGGAACACTTCCATTGTCTTCCCCGGTAAATTTTACATGAGACTACACTTTGAGATTTGATGTAAATTTTCTAACTGCTCTTTCTATAGGAACACACAAACATCACACATGCACACATACACACAGACATTGAGTTTATATATATATATATATATATATATATATATAATTATTTCCACGATCAGACAACATCGCAACCCGCACAAACCATGACAGCCACAGACCGGAAGTCCTAGACTCGAGTTTCGCCCTCCTTTGGACTCATCAGTAGAACATATCCAAGATTTCACACTCGCTAAAACGATGTCATCCAATCAGCTAATCCAGCGAGCATGCATGCAAGTGACTCGGTTTTCGAATCCTGAGTTCGGATATGTTCTACTGATGAACCCAATAAAAAGCGAAACTCGAGTCTAGGACTTCCTGTCTGTGACTTTTATGGTTTGTGTGCGCTGCGGTATTGACTGATTGTGGAAATAATTATATATTATCTCACAGTAAAAATCTAATATATATATATATATATATATATATATATATATATATATATATATATATATATATATATATATATATATATATATATATCCCTATGTCTGTTGTTATGTAACGTAAGTTTGTATTAAATAGAATTCGTCTAGTGTCGTTTTGCTCTCCTTTCTTTTGTGTGCAAAACTAATTAATAACTTGCAGCTGCTGCTGATTCGGCGAGGACGGCGACTCCTGATCGTGCTGTAAATGTTTCAAGTTGTATGACTTAAAGTATTTTAAAAATTCGACCATTTAAATCAATCAAAAAGTAAACTTAATTTTATGAAAGTAAATATTCGTGTTATCAGTTTATTGTGTTTGTATTATGATTAATAAGTTTTATTCGCTGATTAAGTAAAAATTTATAGTCAGCAAGAAAACCGATAAAAGTTCCAGTTTATTCTAGGTAAAAAAAAAGGAAAGAAAAAGCGGTTAAAGTGAAGTAAAGAGTTTGGAACACAATTGTGTATAGGCGATAAATATTGTTATCTATTGGTGTTGTTGTTAAATATTAGTAAATTTGGAACAATTTCGAGTTAAGAAACGAAAGTTGGAGAAGTAATGGTATATCAAAAAACCGGATCGTTAATAAGTATTAAAGAAACGAAGTAAAGCCTTGTAGTTAAATTATTTATTTATATAAAAAAACCATTTATTTCACAAGATTAAAAATTTTTTTTTACAAAACCATACAAACAAGATTTTTATAAATATTTTTAAAATGAAACTTAGGCAAACTTAATTGAAACCAGAAAGCACTAGCAATTTACAAGAGTAAAAAAACAACAGACATTTAAAGTATGTATAAAAATATTTCACAAAGATTTAAAAAACTTATTTTAAAAAGTAAACAAACATAAAATTAAAGTATGTATAAAAATATTTCACAAAGATTTAAAAAACTTATTTAAAAAAGTAAACAAACATAAAATTAAAGTATGTATAAAAATATTTCACAAAGATTTAAAAAACTTATTTAAAAAAGTAAACAAACATAAAATTACAGTATGTATAAAAATATTTCACACACATTTAAAAAACTTATTTAAAAAAGTAAACAAACATAAAATTAAAGTATGTATAAAAATATTTCACACACATTTAAAAAACTTATTTAAAAAAGTAAACAAACATAAAATTAAAGTATGTATAAAAATATTTCACACACATTTAAAAAACTTATTTAAAAAAGTAAACAAACATAAAATTAAAGTATGTATAAAAATATTTCACACACATTTAAAAAACTTATTTAAAAAAGTAAACAAACATAAAATTAAAGTATGTATAAAAATATTTCACAAACATTTTAAAACTTATTTAAAAAAGTAAACAAACATAAAATTAAAGTATGTATAAAAATATTTCACAAAGATTTAAAAAACTTATTTAAAAAAGTAAACAAACATAAAATTAAAGTATGTATAAAAATATTTCACAAACATTTTAAAACTTATTTAAAAAATAAACAAACATAAAATTAAAGTATGTATAAAAATATTTATTTCACAAGTGTAATGAATTAGTCGAATGAATGAATATAAGAAAAATGAAGTTAAGGAAACTGAGTTTGCTTGAAAACGCTTTATTCAACAAATATCTTCGTAAGGATCTAGTCTCTACAAGAAACAATGGCTGTCTAAAAGAAAGAGTGAACAAAGGGAAGTAATTCACTTCCGGAGCATAGAAGGAGATTGAAGAGTTCTATTTTCATCACATTTTCCGCCACCCAGGAAAAGTTCAAGGCCGTATGTTCGTCTTTGGAAGAAGGGTTCTAAGGACTCTCAGGTGGGGTCTCTGCTTAAACTGGGAAAGAGAGAGAGAGAGAGAAAACAGTTCAAAGCTGATAGTTTTCAGCTAAATACCGAGGACTTCGACAGATTCTAGAAGAGCGTCGAAGATTTAGCACATCGGCATCTTCTGAAAATCTTCTCTGGCAGCCCCCCCCCCCCCGAGTGTGAGGGGTGAGAGGAAGTAGGAACCGAATTCTCGGTGGTGGAGTTTTCGTGAGCACTCGGCAGAGGATGAGTGGGAGAAGTGTTAGACTGGAGAGGCGCATTCTGTATCTGCTAGTATTCTGACATATGACCAATTTCTGTATCCAGGCTGCTCGTTCTATCACCTCATGGAGATATGTGGCGTAGGGACACCGTTGTCTCTCGCCCATTATTGAAACGGACGTGCGCATAGCTGGGATTGATTTTGAGTACGTCAACGGGCTCGACATGGGGCTTGTATTAGCTTCCGCATACATGCCGCTTCAAGAGGACATATGTCGCTTTCGTTAACCATGTAGGTATGGAATCTCCAGTAGCTGATTTCCTTTGGAAGTTGAAGAGACGTTTATTTGGAGTGCAATTAGTGGAGGTGGAGAGAAATCAGCGGATGATGTGGAGGGCTACATCTGACACTTTTTCCCATTTTGTAATAGGGAGATTTCTCGACCGAAGAGCCAGACTGTTGTACCTTTCCTCTTGTCCGTTACATTGAAGATTAAAGGCGGTCGTTCGACTGATAGCAATGCCCCGAGAAAGCAGGAATTCCTTTAGTTCGTCTGACATGAAAGCTGTACCACGATCAGAGTGTACACAAGAAGGATTTCCGAAAACAGAAACTAGATTAATTAGATGTTTCCGGACAGTTGCGGTTGAGACATAGCACAAGGGCAAACGAAGGAGAAGCGAGAGTATTCGTCAGCCAGTTAGTATGTAGCAGTTGCGAGCATTCGAAGGTAATGCTCCCTTGAAGTCTACACTTAGTCTTTCAAATGGTTGACTCGCTTTTATAAGAGTTTGAGGTGCCGCATAAGGAATATCGGTTTTATTGTTAGATAATGGCCCGATGGGAATGGACGTATCTGTTGGAGATCGGGTTTGACTTGCGCGATTTGTGGCGGGGTCGTCTCGTGCAGGTTTAGTGCAATGTTGTTCTCACGGTCGCGGTGACGGGTGACGAGACCTTGAGTTCAAAGGTTAGGTCACAACTGCGTGTTGATCACGAGATTTTGTGACGTCACAGTTTTCCCGTTGGGAAAACTGGAGTTGAGATTTCAGTTTGGACTTGGAAGCCGAAGAGTCAACACGCTTTAGCCATGTAGCGATTACAAGCTAGGGATTTCGGATCCCTCGAAATTGAGAGCAAGCGATGTCCCCCATCTTCCTTCCTTTGCAAGTCGCTAAGTGATTAGTTGATTAATTTAGAAAATTAACTAGCGTAAGCCTCTCTCTCTGCGACAACGAACTTGCCCAGTGTCGACAAGCAGTATAGTAAATAAATGGCTCTAAAATTAATAAAAAGGAGAAGCCTTGTTATATTTTATCGTGTACGGGGAGATTTGGTTTCAGTTACAGAAAGAAACCGCCGGCAGAAAATGTAACAACAACAGGCGTCTGCAAAGAGTGATGACGGCGACGGCTCCGCAGGCTAACGATAGCAGCGGCGACGCAGAGGCCTACAGAGATATCAAGCTACAGGCGACAATGTTAGTACGAATAGTTGCATACAACGGCGAGGCAATGTTGAAAGAGAGAGACAAGTTTAGTACGAATAGTTCCCGGGCTGTTGGGAAATACGAATCGAGAAACGACATATCGTCCCATTAGTAGCGATGACGTTCGTTCTGGATCAACAAGGAACAGTTCTGCGACGACCAGAGATTCCGACATTCGACGAACGTATCATAAACCAGCAATACAACATTATCTCCGAACAGACTTGGCAACCCCCTAATTACCGCTCTTACATCTTCCACAGAGTATGGCAGATTCTTGAACCTGACAAAACGTAACATTCGGGTGACACCCGGGTGTTTGGAATAGAACGTGGTGTCATCAACAAATACACCCATCTCAGACACGATTTCCTCATAAATTATTTTTGATCTTCATAAACGATCCGTTTATGAAGATCAAGAATAATTTATGTCCAAGTATCTGCAATAATGTTGTGCCGTTTGTATGTACGACCATCTAAAACAACCTGGACCTTTCTTTTAACTAAGAAAAAATTCGAATTTCATAAAGATAACATTCTAAATAGGTTTTTCGCCTTAATATGGAAATAATTTCATGAAATAAATAAGTTAATGTCTATGTGAAATACATAATCGTTTATCTGAACTCGAGCACAGGTATAGCAACTGTACATTTTATTAGTATTTTCTCGCTGTTTATTAACCGTAAGGTAATCAATTTCCACCGAGATTGCTTAAATTCCCCTCCTCCATATTCTCTATTGGGGAAAACAGACAGCGAGAAAAGTCTGGTACTACTATGTAATCAGAGAGAGAGAGAGAGAGAGAGAGAGAGAGAGAGAGAGAGAGAGAGAGACAGACAGACAGACAGACAGACAGACAGACAGACAGACAGACAGACAGACATAGTCTAATTTGAGATGTTGTCTTCATTCTGGCAACCTTATTAATTCTAGGCAGTTCGATTTGGTAATAGGGGAGCATCCTCCCAAGCATTGCCTTTTCCTTCGGAAGGGGAGGGGGTTTATTGCATGTCACTTAAATCGTCGCCTCTACCGGAGAACGCCGACGGATCTATTTACACCTACTTTTGTATTCTCATAAAGTACTCCGTCGGGGGCGGGGGGGGGGGGCTGGTTTCCCCCCACATCCAACTGATCTTGTATAAAATCTGACTGCAGTTGAAGGCATATAAATACAGGACTGCTTTCGAATCTTCCCTTCATATCAACCGAGGAATCCTTGACACATTCTGATGATAGAGTTTGATTTGCAAAGAGCTTGTCCCTTTCGTCTGAATTAGGTATGGTTTGATTCTATCCAAAAGGACATCCTCCAAAAAGCATATCTCCCTCCTTTGGGAGTGGGTTAGACTATTGCCGGTCACCTGAGGCGTCGCTACCGGGGAATGCCAAGGACACGTTTCCAATTAATTTTGTACACTTCCAGAGTGCCCCTCCAGATGTTAGTTGCAACCTTAATTGTCGTAGAACGTCGCCGGCAAGACAAATTCTGATTAAAGCTATCTTGCCCGAGCTCAATGGGTGACTCAACGGGTCATATATAATTTATTTCCAAAGAAACCAGTCAGCCATTTTAATTAATTACTACGTGGAATTCTATTTTTCTTGATTAATTTTTTTGCTATACCTTATGTATGTATCATTAATCTCAACGGCCTACACCAGGTAATGACAGCTAATATATATATATATATATATATATATATATATATATATATATATATATATGTATTAATTATTTATTACCTACAGACATCGATGTTTAATGCTTACATAATCTTCAGTGTAGGGAGTTAATTATCGACGGTCGGCAGGCGCGAACTCCGATCACAAATCGCCACTGATATATATATATATATATATGTGTGTGTATGTGTGTGTGTTATTTGGAGAATTTAGAAATCACGAAATGTTATTTTTTACTTATATAATTAAAAAAAGAAAGTTCTCTTCGTAAATGGTGTTATAACACCGAAAGTCTCAGAGATATATATTTAAAAATGATTTATTCATTATTAAATATTAAAAAAAACATTTCGTTGTTTCTAAATTCTCTAAATAATGTTTATAAAAAGATTTTTCTAAAAGATGTGCCACCCATTATATATATATATATATGGTGTTGAATAAACAAGACAAAAATCTAACCTCATCAACGTCTGTCATCTCTTAGCCGCAAAGCATTCGATCATGTATTCCTCTTCGTTGACGTAATGTTTTTTGTTTAAGAAATGGGTTAAGTATTTGGCACAAGGAAATAAGAAGTTTGGCAGACTGAGAGGAAGATGGTAATGCTGTTTTTTCTTTAAATTTCTTTCTTTTTCCCGTTTTGTTTTCTGGTTTCCTTATTTCGTTCTTTCTTTTTTTTTCTTTTCCTTTTCCCTTTTGTACTTCTTTCTCTCTTTCTTCGTCTTTAGCATTTTTCTTTCTTATTTCTATATTTTCCTTTTTTTCTGTTTCTTTTTTCTATCTTTTTTTCTTTCTGTTCTACCTTCATTTTTCTTCTTTCTTTCTTTCTTTTTCCTCTTGTTTTTCTTTCTTTCCTTCATTTTCACTATCCACCACTTTTCTCACTTTTTCTGTCCTCCAATCATTTTTTTCTTCAATCTTTCTTCGTTTTCTTTCTATTTTTCTGTTTTTCCATAATTCAATATTTCATTTCAATCCGTTGTCACTCTTTTGTTCCTTTCTTCCTGTTGTCTTTTATTATTTCGTTTTCTTATTTACTTTTATCTCCCATTTCTTTTTTTTCCTTCTTATTGCTCTCCATTCTTTCGTTCTTTATTTTTTCGTGCTTGTTTCTTCTATGTATGGCAATTAAGCCACACAGAAGCGTTTATATTTCATCCTTGCATCATCAGGCTAAGTGCACGGACTTTGGTCAAGGATTGTTGAATATATCTAAGTAGTGTTTAGTCTAGCTAACTAACCAATCAAATTCGTTGTTATTTCTCTCTCACGGCTTGATGTTTTCATTTGCCAATGACCGAACTTCTCTCAAACAAAGGCATTGTCGATCTTTTTTATTTGACGCCTTCTTGTTTTGTTTTGTTTGGATGCGGCGAATCTCTTTTGTAAGTGTGTCAAATTAACAGGTGACTCTACTTTAGCACGTGCGTGATTGGAATACTTTATTTTCTAATCATTTTGTTATGCGTTGCTACTTTAGATATTGATTCGGTTTAGTTTTTTATTTATTTATTTTAATTTTTTTATTTGTTATCCTAAAGTGAAGTTTATTTTATGTCTACAGTTGGTTGCTATTTTGATTCTACTGTTTAGTAAGTTTTTAGGATCCTTAACATTTTTAATTTCAAGCTTTTCGTTCCAACATAATCTACTCAGGTCGTCTAAATATCTACATCTACTGGCCCATCGTAATATTCTCCAGTCGATTATTGGCGAGCGTCCACTTTCTTTGAGCTCCCAGTTCTGGTTCGTTGATAATGTTTTAAATCGGTGTTTTTTTATTTAATGTGCTGTTGTGGTGGTTATACCTGGTTTTAAAATATAGGGAGGTTTCTCCTACGTAGTATTGTTTGTTATTTGGCAAATATTGTGGATTGGTAAACGATACCATTGGTTAAACATTTATTTTGTAGTGGGCAAAGTGCACGAGTTCTATAGTTACAGTTTGTTCTCCATTATTAACTTTCTTATTTCTCTTCGCGTGAAATGTTATTGTTGCTATATTTATCACTTTTTTACACATTTTGTTAACATTTTTCTCTACTCCTCTCGCTTTTACTAAAAACTAGTGATGCTGTATATGTATTTAAATGTCTAATGGGAGAATGTGTCTCCAAAAACAATACATATATTGGTATGACTAGGACTAGTATCTCTCGTCGCCTTACATGTCACCTCTCCTTACCCTATAGCTCTATCTATTTCACAACACTTAATAGTACACGACACCCCAAAAAAAGATTTCAGGGACATGTTAGTCAAAAACACTGCCATCCTCGCTGTCTCACATTGCAACCTGCGCCTCCCCATAATTGAAGCCTTACTCATTCGAGCAAACAAACCCACCATCAATCAAGCTCGATATGAGGGGGAGAAGGTATACTGAAATGCCTTTAATATATTAAACAAAAAAGTTTCAATCGAGTTTCTCAAAAATTCACCAGTTTTAGTTTGCACAACTCTTCACGTGCCTGAAGATGACTCATGGGAGTCGAAAACGTTAGCAGTTTTGGCGAGTTCGAACAGAACATTAGATCATTAGTCTGTAAACATGAAAAGATGGATAAAAAAGAAACAGACAGGAATTGTCCCTGTTATTTAATCAAACATGCATCAATATATATATATATATATATATATATATATATATATATATATATATATATATATATATATATATATATATATATATATATATATATAGTAAAAAAGAAGTGTGGTAAATTAAATACCATCAAAGCTTGTTATAGATGCAATATTTATTTTATAAAAAAAGAAAAGACAAAATCGAAAACAATTTTTTTCCCTTTTTTATAAACTAACATTATGTATGTAGTTTATAGTTATACAGATATTTCGCTAATAAAATTAGTCTCATCAGTGTGGTTGAAATTCCGATGTAATTGGAAAGCCAGCTTCTGTTGGTGTGAGCCGGCGAATGAGATGTTGTTTTTTTCTCTCTCGTATGAAATCACGCAAGCACGTGGACGGTTGGCTTTCCAATTACATCGGAATTTCAACCACACTGATGAGGCTAATTTTATTAGCGAAATATCTGTATAACTATAAACTACATACATAATGTTAGTTTATAAAAAAGGGAAAAAAAAATCGTTTTCGATTTTGTCTTTTCTTTTTTTATAAAATAAATATTGCATCTATAACAAGCTTTGATGGTATTTAATTTACCACACTTCTTTTTTACTAAATTTCAAACGGATGCTTATAAAAAAAAAAAGTATGAACCTTTAAAACTATATATATATATATATATATATATATATATATATATATATGCGGAAGTTGGGCCCATTTCTCTCACTAAAGGTAAACGCACCATCTTTATTATGTACTACTTTGCATATTAGTTTGAAAAAGGACACTGTATTGATTAACTATTATTTGTTATTGTTTTTAAACTCAATTATAGCTTTGATTTTAATACAACAACTAGTTCTATTTCGCAATATTGTTTTATTTCCTCAGTATTTGTGTTCAAATGTTCCGTTCTTTAGAGAAACCGACTTGATTTTCTACAAAGTTGAATTGGAAAAACGCAATGAAATTAAAATCTACTAATCCGGTACGATTTAAGATTTCGTCTCATTCGAAAAATATAAGAACACTATCCTGTTTAGCTGCAAACGCACTTAAAACATTTGCGGTACACATGCGCGAAGATATAAAACTAGAATCTGTCTCGGAAATCTAGATTATTTCTTGTTTTGGCAAAAATGTGAAATATTTTCAATGCGTCTTGCCAAAGAACCGCTATGTCAGATTGAGTGACCACACCTTTTTTATCGTTTTTCATTTTAGGGGCGAATTACTTTTGTTTTTTAGAGTAAAAATAATCATCTAAAAGAACGAACTGTGCGAAATAGGCATCGTTTTATCCTGGCGGAGAATGTACACGGCGCCTACACAAAACTTTCCTATGACTTATTTTAAGTACATGATGCGAACTATATATATATATATATATATATATATATATATATATATATATATATATATATATATACGACGTTGTTTCGAGCTTATTGCTCTCTTCAGTGTAAGGAAGTGATGATTCTATACGGTTATGAGACGCGAACAGAGCCACTTTTTGATCTGCACGCTTTCACTCTACTTTCACGGCCATATCAAATTACCATGTGATACGGATGATTGAAGTTATATTTATGCCTATTACAGCGTATATATATATATATATATATATATATATATATATATATATATATATATATATATATATATATATATACAAACATATATACCCAATCGATGTCCTATTATCCTAACCCTAACACAAACTCTAAATATAATCCTAAGCCCTAGTCCTAATCTGACACCAATGGTCTCTTGCATTTGATAAGTAACTTTACTTCATTATACAGTAATTAAATGATCGAAACAACCTTCAGGACTTTAGAGCTGATTGGGTCAGGCATAACCAAACAACGGGTGGGAACTACTGCCCTAAACTTAACACTAAACTTAAACCACAACGCTAACCCTATTACCGCCCGTTTTTCTCAAATAATTTTGCAAATCCCTGGGGACAACACTTAATTAACCTCTAAATGACTACCCACGAATCCCTAAGCAGGGACCATTTCTGAACATCACAGTGTCACGAGGGGCACATTTGTGCGGGTCACATTAAGCCAGCCCCTGTGTCACATCCAACCTTTGTGGAGAGGCGGTTAAACGGGAACCATCTCTCACATCATTAGGCAAGGTGTTCGTTCTACCTAACCCTGTAATATATTCGGGTAGATGAATTAGTTAGTAAATATATTAGCGGGTGGATTGCCGATGAACTGCAGATTTTACACATAGGAAGTGTCACGGACGGGGATCAAGGAGTCAACAATGACTGAGAATCAAAAGTGTGGGAACGAATGTGGGTTAAGAAAAATACAGTGACGTCATTGATAAATGAAGAGAATTCTGGACGAAGGCAACTAAGAAGTTTATGAGCGGTAAATAAGTAAATGTAAGTTAATAAATATGTAACTGAAACAATTGTTTCTTTCTGTCTTTCTCTCTCTCGCTCTTTCTTTCTCTCTCTTTCTTTCTGTTCATGATAGGAGGATGGCTGTGAGGTAATTAATCATACGGGTGACCGACACCAACTCTAATGTAATGAAACTTTGTGCGTTTTAATAAACAATTAATTGTCACTTCGAAATGACGCTTTTTCGAATTGTATATATATATATATATATATATATATATATATATATATATATATATATATTGTGTGTATTTAGGCAGTATTCTCTCATTTATGAAAACATTGTTAAAAATAACAGAATTCTTCTGTTTAATTATATCTTTTTTTATTTTTCAATTTTTCTAATGGTCTTTTTTGTAGTAAAATCAAAAAAAATAATACATGTTCCATAGGTTTCACGAACGTTTTCGATTCTTCGTCGAATCATCCTCAAGTGTCAAAGGCAAATGAACAAAAAAGCTGGAGAAAGAAGAGACTTTTAAAAAAGACGGCGGAGAAACGCGCAGAGAACGTTTTTCACATTGTTTCAGGATGGTTATTGGCAATTTATATTTAGCGACGTTGGAATGGCATCACATAACACACTCGCATTATATTAAGCATTTGAAAATGTTTCCACTGGTCTCATATGTGATGTTATTAATTTTAATTAATTTTATATAGATAACTTCTAGTATTTTTAATTTTTTTTAATTGGTTTCGGAATGTATTATGTCAGTTTTGAGGGAGGTGCCTGCACCCTCTAAATTGTAAAGTTTACAACAACAACAAAAATAATATGCTATGTACTCCGTGTTGCCGAGAATATATATTCCAAAATTCATAATGATCGGTTCATAAAAAAGTACAAGTAAATATTTTTTAAATATATCCTCCCTAAATGTTTACACTAAGACCCAAAATAATGTGCTTATGTTACAGTATTTTTTCGAATACATATTCCAAAAGTCATGATGATTCGCTCATGAGTTTAGATTACCCTATATATATAAATATATATATATATATATATATATATATATATATATATATATATATATATATATATATAAATATATATATATATATATATAAATATATATATATATATAAATAAATATATATATATATATAAATAAATATATATATATATATATATATATATATATATATATATATATATATATATATAAACATAATAAGGATTCACTGATGAATAAATGTATGTTAATATAAAGTATTTATTTTATTTAAAAAATATAATTACTTCTTCTTTCATTTCGAGGACGTAATAAGACTTATTATACCTATAGTCGAAACTTAGTGACCATTTTTACAAAGCTATAACACCCTGAAGATAATATGCAGTTATTGGTAGAAAATAGTTCTTAAGAATCGGAAATTCAAATGTCAAAAAGAAGAGAACTTTAAATACTATCTACTTTTAAACTTGTTTTATGGTCTATTTTCTCACTTGAAAAGCCCCAATAGATAAAAAGAAATACAATCGTCCGAAATAAATGTTTAGAGATAAAAATGAAATACAAAATAAACAAGGAAAGGGTAAAATAATGAAACAAGGAAAAACAAACATGAAAAGACGAAATAAGAATGTTGACATAAGCAGACAATGGAACGGTTTTGGTCACTCGGTATTTAGCAAGATAACGACGAGCAAACTGTATATATAGCTAAGAGGTCAAAGAGGTCAAAGAGGTCAAAATGTAGACTATATTCACTTTTATTTAGGCTAAAATGCGTGGAATCCCTTCGTGAAAATTCAGTTACTTTCAATGTTTGTGAAATTTTAGCAATAGATATTAGACTTCAATTAATAAATATTCTTCAAATTTAGTTTCTTTGCAGTATTTTAAACCATCTGGGCTCTACCTCCAGTTAGAAAATTCACATATATCAGATTTGCATTGAATTTGATGTGTTATATCTTGATTTTAATCGTCATAAGGGAATATAAAAGTGACGCCAAACTGTTCTGTTCGGGGAATTAATTTTACCCATTTTGGGGCAGGTATTCTTCTAGTGTGAGTGTGTATTTTATCGAAACTGACCCGATAAAATGAGATCAAACTGTCTGACCGAATGTCCTTTAAAATTTTAAATCAATGAATAAAAAATAAAAAAGTATAAATTTCAAATCTAATTTAAAAAATAACACATATTTTATGCAGTGTGATTTTTTAATGAGTTGATCACGTATTCAGTTTCCAGCTTGGGTGTGCTCTGTAAACGCCCGGATGCGCCAGTTAATATATTTCTTTTCGCCACTCGTGACTTGCGAAAACTCGTATAGAAAATGTTGTGGCACTTTTCCTAATGTGGGAAGTACATCTTTCTGAAAGGTAGGGAAGGCACAAATGCATGAGTCGTCCATTGGCCAGCACTTATATAATTACAACGTATGTGGTTATGCGTACTTCGATGGTTGCTTTAGCATCGTACACAAGGCCCATTCCAAACACCACCTTAGTGGTTTGGAGGCCGCAAGTGTAACAATGCTTTTCATATTCTTTTCTGAAAGTAACTCTTGTAACTATTATTCATTTATTTTAAACATTATCCATCTATGTTTCACTTTTGAAGATGTGTCGAAAGACGCCTTGGCGTTTTTAGTCGAACGTTTTTTTTTTACATTTTCTTCAACAACTTTTAAGTTTTAGTCGAAGTATTTTGATTATTAAATATAGGAAAACAAAGTTTGTTTTTCCTTTTTCTCCTCCTACTTAAATGTAATGTTGTCACCCGCTTTATCATGACTACTTTTGTTCGTTTTAACACGTTATTTAAATGTTGCACCACCAAAAACCTTTATATATATATATAACTTTCAAGCACATGAATCTGCCATCGGTAATCACCTGGTTGGTACAAATAGTTGTTCTGTCAAGTATTTCGATGGGTGATTTTCTGTTTTACACAGTGCTAGGTCGAACTACCATCTCAATATTATTGAGGCGTTAGTTATTAACAATTCTCGACCTTGCCTGTGTAGACAAAATATTTTGAAGCATCAGCTGGAGATCTTTAATGATTTAAACCCACCATAACGTTGAGAGATTTACGTTTTTTTTTGTTTTTTTTACTCAATCGTTTTCTCCAACTGTAACAATTTTCCCCTCATATCTCATTCGATTTTCTTAGTTTTTAATTTATCATTCTGACGTTTCCTCTTAGAGGGTCAGACGATAAGGCCTTAAGGAAAATTTTAGCAATTTTCTTTTTTTTTTCACCCTGATTAAAAGAATGTTTCCTCTGAAATTTATCCTACGATTGTGTTGTACGCGAACTCTACTTATAATCTCAAATCTTAAACGGGCATTAACTATAAATATTTTTGTAAATATTAAAGTGTTTTATACCTACAGACGACGTCGTTTCGGGTTTTCTATCCTAATCTACCCTATATAATAATAATTTTATATTTCTTTGTAAATACACACACACACAGACACACACACACACACACACACATATATATATATATATATATATATATATATATATATATATATATATATATTTACAAAAAATATTAAATTATTCATACCTACGTACGCCGGCGTTTCGAGCTTACGCTCTCATCAGTGTAGGAATTTGTACGCATTCGCTCTATCCTCGCGGCAATCGTACATTATCACGTGATACAAGATAAATTTAGTTATATTTATACCTAAATACAGCACTCTGTAAACATCAGAGAGAGGGTATTAGAAGGCTATCACAATGCAAGAAATGGAAATATGTTGGCGTTGAAAAGTAAGACAAAAACAAGTGTTTTTTTATAGTAAATCGTACTCGATTAGTCAATACTTCTACACAGTGATCTAATGTGTGACCGTGCTCCATAATATATTTCGAGGAAATACCTCTTCATCAAATGGTAGGTATTTAAAATCTCTAGAAACCGTGTGGAACGGTTATATCGTTATATGGTTAAATCGCAGTAAATATCAATGTCACCCGCAGAAAATGGAATAAAATAAAATTCATTTAAACATTTTTTTTTTATTTCTTTAATTTATTTAAGTGATGAAATGGTTTTTGTTATATTTATTTAAATACAATTAATAGAGTCGATATACTAAGAGTGTTATTTAATTATTTTTTTCATATTATCTATTTAATATTTGTTTTTATCATATAGTGGGTATAATCGAACATTATATATTAAGTCAGTTATTCTATTAATATTACGATCATTATTTTATTTTATTTTAATTATATTTATTTAATTTTTTCCATTTTTAAAATTAAAAATGCTTAAAGCAAACTACATCTTATATATATATATATATATATATATATATATATATATATATATATATATATATAATTCTTCCAATCGTTAAACCGTCAATGTCAAAATTGTTCTCTTCATTTCACTTATTTCTCCCTTTTTTCACAGCACAAAAACATTGAAAAATATTGAAGATGCCTTCTGATAAACAAGCAAAACTAAAAGACCCTAAAAAACGATCTTTTCTCATAATGTCCGCCATTTTTTTTACATAAGAGAAAAAAAATTGTTTATCTGTTCATCTTTTTCTATTTGCTTTTCGATTTTCATTTTAACTCATTATTTCATGTCATCCAATAATCTCAAAGTCCTTTTTTCTTAGTTTTACTACGGTATTTAATTTTATTCCACCAACTTCCCGTTTCATTATTTTTTGACTTAAAATTACTTACCCACTACCATCATCATCATCATCATCATCATCATCATCATCATCATCATCATCATCATCATCATCATCATCATCATCATCATCATCAATTTAAATATAAACGTAGTTTGATTGCGATACTTAACTTTTCTTTACTAAATGTTAGTTAATTAACGTTTTTGACTAACTGTCAGTTAATGAACGTTTGTTTCCCTAAGATGTTTTTTCGATGTACTTTAACTAGCATGGCTGCCCGGCGTTTTCCGGGGGTATAAACAACAAAATAGAAGAATTAAAAATTGTGTGCAATATCGTTCTTTTAAGATTTCTTTCTCTCTCTCTCTCTCTCTCTCTCTCTCTCTCTCTATATATATATATATATATATATATATATATATATATATATATATATATATATATATCTTTTAATCTCCTCCTCACTATTTCCCCCATCCGACATTTCCTCTCCTGTCTCTCTCGATCTAACCCTCTCTCACTCTCCCTGCTCATTCCTGCCTCTTGTTTTTAAAAATGCAAGAAATTCACGCAAACTTTTAGTTTTAAAATTATTGTTCTCGAGCAACATCGAGTATCTGGTCTCTTCCCCTAAACTACTAAACATTATAATGAAACACATATTCATTTAATGTATTCCCGGACAACGCTGGGTTTCCTTTCTTCTCCCTCTCCACCTTAACACGATAATGAAACATATATTTTCTTTTAATGTATTCCAGGGCAATTACACGTTCCTTGTCTCCTCCCTGCCACAATGTTTCTTTAATTGAATTAGTGTTTCACAAAATGTAGGAATTTCTTTTCAAATTACGACCCCTTCTGACTAATTGATATCTAAAAGAATGAATGTTTCAAGAAAGAAATATTTATTTTTTGTCTGAAGCAATACCGAAAAAGAATATATCAGCTTTGTTGGTGTCTTGTGTAGTTTTCGACTTTTTCCAGAACACCAAGAATAGCACCAGCTTGGAAACTGAAGCTTCAAAAGAAACTTAACCTCTGCTGTCCCAAATAAAACACTTCCTTGCAGCCTCTACACTGCAGCGACGGCTGAAGAATATCATCTGCGGGCTCAGTTCCAAATATAAGACAAATATAAAGGGAATAAAAAACATTGTGAAGCATTTGGAAGACAAGATAACATAACTTGTCAAAAAGAATACAAACAAAAAAAAACAGGGAGAAAATGGAAAATGAACAGTTTAAAAATGGGGGGCTGTTCTATAGGAATCTTATTGAAATACAATAACTGTGGAAAAGCCACCCGAAAAACAAGAGCCAGGAGACTACTTGAGACCTCTGTTTGAGAATAGCGGGCCATGTAATCACGAGGTTCACTGGATCTTGGATATACTCTAAGTAATGAAAACAAGCCTGAAATACGAGAACCAGGAATAACGCATATAATGATAAAGAGAAAGTTGAATCGATTCCATAATCAGAAAAAAAACTGGCATAGACAACTTACCTAATTTCATCTGAAGCAACCCGCAGCACTTCATAAATACTATAGTGGCTGCTTCACCAGACTTTTGAGGAGTGAGGAAGCCACAACAGAATGGCCAGTAAAACGTGATAGAACCATCATACCCGAAACGAGTTAGACACAACACCTCAATAAATACAAACCAATCTGCTGTCTCATTACCACCTACAAGCTCTTCACTGGCTTGGTATGAACACCTTTCATCTGCATGATACCTCGAACACGAACAAACAGAATGCAGGAGGAAGTGTTTGGGCACCAAGGACCGGTCGTTAATCTAAGCGCGACATAGATTACCAAAAAGGCATATGATAGTGTTCCCCATTCGTGGCTTCTTAGCAAACAAGCTTGTCATTAAGCCACACCAATGGAACAATAACAATCCCTGATGTCAAGATCCGAAGAAGAATCTTCCAAGGAAACAACATATCTCCTTCACTCTTTTGTCTGGTGATAGATCTGCCAAGAAAGCTACTGAATAAATGCCGGAGTGTCTACAACCTAAGCCAGGACTGCCAACAAGACTAAAACAAAAGAGTCGACCACCTGCTCTTCGTGGATGATCTCAAGCTGTATGCCAATCAACTCTTATAGGTCGTACACACCTTCTCTAAAGATATTGGGCTGGAAAGAAGATCCACGCGGAAAATATACACCTTAATTAAGAGACTAACATCAAAGGTCTAGAAGAGCAGGAACAATACAAATACTTTGGTATTAAAAATAATGATTCAATTCAACACACCAAGGTGGAAGGAAAAATGGCAAGAAATATGTACGCTGTTTAAAAAAATCTGCAAAACACAGCTTACAAACAAAAACAAAATTACTGCCATTAACCAACTTGCCATGCCAGTGATAACATACAGCTTTGGCATTATTGACTGGCCATAAACGGACATTAACAGGTGAGACACTAAAACAAGTAAAATGTTGACCCTGTACAGAGTAATGTACAGCAACCAGTGTCTACCAAAACTTTATCTGACCAGAAAAGCAGGGGGTATGGGTATCACAGAAATGAACAATAAACATCGAGCCACTGGCTAATATCTGATGATCTCTCGGAACCCAAACTTTATGATGGTACATAAACAGTAAGAAACGAGAGACAGTAGAACAATCTCATTCACAAAACTGGCCAAATGTTTTTGACAAAACTGTCTCACAAATAAGACAGGGTCACCAAACAAGCATGCCACGGAGATAGCCCAAAAGAACCGCCAAAACTACACCAAGACCTTCCATAGCAGAAAACTAGAAGAATTGGCCAACTAACAACGCGCAAGACATTTTCTGCAAGAACTATCCCAGTATAAGTCAAAAATTGACTTCGTGGAGAATGATCTCTGTTTCTCTACAGACACTTTTTGACCGAAAAGAAGTTGGCAAGCCTTTCTCTATCCATCCTTATTTCTATGGGTTCTCCTTGTAAAACATTCACAGCAAGAACTCGTGTTTCTACAATTAACGTAACCTAATAATCGGTGGCCGTACACGTCCCCCTTTTACCGAGAACAGTGGGAAGGAGAATTACTAGAAAGAGTTAAAGTTAAATTTTCAGTTGGAATGGTGTAAAAATAGTTCACACTACAAAAACAAAAACAAAACAAAACAAAAAAGAACAGAAATGACATAAAGAAGTTTCTTGTTGAAAGAACCAAGATGTTGATTTAAGCGAAGACTGATAAGGATTTGAAAAAGCTCGCGCTTTGTTTTGGCAAAAAGAGATAACACACACACGCACTCACATAGCAAACACGGAAAGGACATTCTAGCTGACTTATTCAGCTTGCTCGGATGTCAAATATATATATATATATATATATATATATATATATATATATATATATATATATATATATATATATTGTATGTGTGTGTATTTAGGCAGCATTTTCTCATTTATGCAAACATTGTTAAAATAACAGAACTCGTTTAATTATACCTTTTTTATTTTTTCAATTTTTCTGATTGTCTTTTTTGTATTAAAATCAAAATAATTAATAAATGTCCCATAGGTTTCACTGGTTTCACGAACGTTTTCGATTCTTCGTCGAATAATCCCTAGGTGTCAAATGCAAATGAACAAAAAAGCTGGAGAAAGAAGAGAATATTTAAAAAGACAGCGGAGAAACGCACAGAGAACGTTTTCGCATTGTTCCAGGAAGTCGTTGATGATTTAAATTCAGCAACGCTGGATGGCATCACAGAACAACATCGCATTACGTTAAGCGTTTTAAAATGGTTTCATATGTGATGTGATTAATTTTAGATTGTTGTGTTTTTATGTAGATTGCTTCCCGTATTTTTAATTTTTTTAAACTTTTTTGCGGAATGTATAATTTTAGTGTTATTAACTAGAATTTGTCTTAAATCAGAGGAAGGTCAGTTATGTTTTTGCAGATGTTGGTAAATTGAGCTAGAGTTTACAAGATGCATGGGAGGCGGCGGGATATGGTAGTGCTTGTAAAACCAATGTAGCTATTAGTTACATTCTCCCAAAGGGCATTTAAACTTATAAATAACATTGGTTCTTTCTAGTTAATAACACTAAAATTATACATTCCGAAACCAATTAAAAAAAAAAAATAATAATGGAAGCTATCTACATAAAAACACAACCTAAAATTAATCATCATCATCATCATCATCATCATCATCATCATCAGCAGCAGCAGCAGCAGCAGCAGCAGCAGCAGCAGCAGCAGCAACAACATCGCTCCCTCTAAAGTCCAACCCTTCCTCGTCGTGATAGCTTCTATCTGCTAGTGTCAGAGTAATGCTGTCTGGAACTCCTGTTGCTGATAGTGTCACTCATGTCGTATAAGTCTGGCATCCAGCGGTTTTAGAGCCACACTCCGGCTTATAGGGCTCTGGTGACAATCCAGAAGAAGTCGACATCAGGATCCGTTTTCCTCTGGTCGTCTCTCCCTCTGCGTCAGTGGCAAGAAATGACCTATCAGGCGTGGAACCGCAAACCAATGGAGGCATGTTAATAAGGTTGCTTTTACGCACATGTACAGCCGCCATTCCTATGTTTGTTTTGTGCCAAGCCATTCCCGACTTCGTATGCTTACTGCTTTGGATGTTGGGGTAAAACCTTGCAATCTTCCAAATCTAACGAATAAGTACGACCGACAGAGGACTTTGCGTAAATCAGACAATGCTAAAGCAATGTCTTCGGGCTCGCTCTGCAGAAGCTCAATTCGATGAACAACAAAAAACAACAACAACAACAACAGAAGCAGCAGCAGTAACAACTACAACAGCAGCAGTAACAACAACAACAGCAACAATATTTTTAAAAAATAATTTTTTAAATAATACTTTATTGGCTTTAAAAAAATTTAATTTCTTAACTAATAAATTTTAACCATTTCAACTTCACCAACGTCCGATAAAGGAGAAAGGAGAGTCACATATTTGGTACGGTTTTTTATTTTAGTTTCATTTCTTGATAAAAAATTTAGATTTTAAAAATAATTCTTAATCAATTGTCAATTGTTTTTTTTAAGTTTTGAAATATTTTTTATTTTTTGAATTTCAACTTCAGACACAGAGGAGTTACATTTGGCCCGGTATATGTCATTACTTCAGCTACTGAACACATAGCTTCACGGGGTATTAAACCCCATGGGTGTGATTTCCTTATAACCTCCGAAGTCGCTGTTATAGATAGCTAATCAATAAGTAATTGCATATAGTATTATAAATAATATATATATATATATATATATATATATATATATATATATATATATATATATATATATATATATATATATATATATATATATATATATATAATTCTTGGTTTCGTTGGTAGAAAGAAATTCAACCTCGATAAGTTCATTCAAGGTAAACTCTATTGTATATCATTATAAGCCATCCCAGCAACAAGACGGAAACATGCATAGGAAACAATCATTTTCATAAACTGGCCACACCCACAAGCATAAACATTTTAGATAGACCCATAAGAGAACTGAACCCCATGATTAGTGGATAAGTAAGGCATACCATAAATGGATTTGAAAACGAATAATTTGGATAGAACTTTCTCAAGAGAACTGAATTGGGAAATTTTGGAGTTTCCTTTTTAAGGTTTTATAATTTTTATAATCTTTAATTTTTAATGGAATAGTTTTTGATAAGATTGGCAACATTTTGAAAAAATTAAAAGCGTTTAAGAACGTGTAGTATTTTTTTAGAAATCTTTTTAGTTTGTTTTTGGAGCGGGTTAATAGTCAAGTCAATCTAGCTGATTTTTTGGCTGATTTTTTGGCTGATTTTTTGGCTGAACCTCAAACAAATTGCTAACAAAGGTTTTTAACTTTGATATTGGGCATGAATAACCTTTCTTTCAGATAAAAATCTTTTCTAAAATTAGCCTTGCGAAGGGGGTCAACAGGTGCCATCTTTAAAGATTGCAACCGATTCTAGTCTCCCCTCTCTCAACTTAATTTCTGTAAATTCATCTTCAAAAATACCAAATTTAGCATTGTGAAATTAGATAAAACCAACAGTTTTCATAAAGTGAAATATAATTATAACTTCTTATGCCTTATTTTTGTCTATTTTGATGTATTACTGCAGGAGCTTAATATTCTGTCCTATTCTAATTTCACGTTGGCCAAAGTTAAGTACCGATAATTATGGATGCTGACAAGTGTGCTATTTGCAACAATGAACTGTCCAGTAATGAAGAAACATTCATCGTCAGCCAGAAAGGCATCGATTCGATTAACAGAGCTTCTAAATAACGTGGAGAGAAGATCATAATTCAGATTGGTCAACATCTTCACAAGAAAGGCAGACAGCGTTGGATCAACCCAAAATACATAGAAATTGACCGTAAAAACAGGTCAACCCATGATAAAATTCTATCCCGTGCAAGCCGCGCTTTGTGTGTGTTTAACTTTAAGGAACATTGTCTTTCTTGTGGTCCTGGAGCAAAATCTGATAGAAAGAAAAGAGGTGTTGATGTTTCCCATGTAAAACTATTGAGTTTAAAGACAGAATGTTAAAAGTTTGTGAGAACGTTCGAAAAAATGATGGCTGGGCATCCACAGTTAAAGGTGCATTAGGTTATGTAGCTGACCTTGTTTCAGAAGAAGCACGTTATCACAGAACATGTTTTGCAAACTTTGATTCCAATAAAAACATTCCTTCTGCTGATTCTTCTAAGAAACAAAACCTTGGTAGACCAGAGAATTCAGAGAGAAAGCAGACATTTCTGGAAGTTGCTAAATATTTGTAGCAAAATGACGAGGAGTAACTCACCATTGTCGACCTTGTTAAAAAAATGGAGGAAATTCTCGAGGACACTGGCTTTGAACCATACAGTTTCTCATACATAAAATGTCGATTGTTAGAACATTTCAAAGACAAACTCATTGTGACTGAAATTAATGAGAAACAAAAGGCATTCTCCATGAATTCTATGCACAGAGCTGCTCAACAGACAATTCAGAATCAGAGGTCATTAGAATCATAGAGACGGCAGTCAAGCTTATCAAGAATGACATTAAAAGTGTCCAGACAATTCAGAATATTACTCGTCTAAGAATGATCTTGAACAGAATGCGATTTTTGAATATGTTCCTAAAACATTGGTTATCTTTCTCATGAAGATATTTGTAGGCAAATACAATTATTTGAAACTTGCATCAGTTGGTCAAGCGATAATGCAGGCTGCTAGACCTAGAGTTCTCTTTGCACCTTTGCAGTTTGGTTTAGCAGTGGAAATGCATGACCAATTTGAGGTTCTTAATTGATACTCTGAATAAGCATGGCTTCTCTTCATCTTACTCGGAAGTCGAGAAATTCAAAAGAAGTGCTGCTCTTGTTCATGGCGCTGAAACTCTATCTCCTGTTGAAACTGAATTTGTGTAGTTCGTAGCTAATAATGTGGACCATAATGTAAGGAGTATTGATGGATTCAACACATTCCACGGTATTGACATCATAGCATCGTTTACGCCCGGAAAAGTTAAAGCAAAACCAGTTCCAATGATTCAGGTCCTTTCAGAAGATATAATAAGGGTTGGAAGGATCAACATCAAGTACCTAGATTCACAGAACATCAACAAACCACCAGTGACATTTAAAGAGCCCCAGCCCAAGAAAGTTGTCGATTTCACTGCTAATGTTGACATCCTTTGGGAGGTTTCACTAATTTCACATCCGTCCAGACCCGCATGGTCAGGCCTTATGCAGTCAGTGCACAAAGGAATATATCCTGGGAAATCAGCCACAGTTTTTTTTACTAATGATCGACATGGACCCTGGTTAACCAACCTGCGTGTACTCAACGTTATGTTACATAAGTGATTTAGCCAGGAAAAACAACATTACACCAATTCTAACATTCGATCAACCACTTTGGTACAGAGCAATGATGGTAGTTGAGTCACAGTCTAGTTCCAGCCCCCCTGAAATCATTTGTCTTGCGACTTGGTGGGCTCCATACACAGATGAGTTTTCTGGGGTCAATTGATCATTTGATGGCAGGTTCTAGATTGCAAGAACTTTTTGAACTTGTGTATGCTGAAAACACAGTCAAGAAGATGCTAAGTGGCAAAGCAATTGCAAGAGCCATTCGTGCTCACTTCTTAGTTGATGCTGCTCTGAATGCTATTTTGTTAGCGAAAGTCTATGACTTGCCAGTTTCACATGTCACTGAGGATGATCAACCCAACACCGATGCAGAATAGTCATTTCTTCAAAATGAAGACCTGAAGGAAGTTCAGGGGCTATGGAAAAGTTTCCTTGATGGGACTGAGACATTGAATAATGTTCTGTTATCAAAGTCTATGACCAGTATTGCCCAGAGAAGCAACCATGTGAAGGATGTTATGAGTGACCTGCGAACAGCAAAATTGTGGATTCAATACCTTCATATGGTGAAGATCCTGCAATTGTTTATCAAGGCAGAGCGCACCGGGAACTGGGAATTGCACCTTGACGCTGTAAGGAAAATGCTGCCAATATTCGCTGCAGCAGAACACAACCTATATGCAAAGTGTGCATACTTGTACTTGCAGCAAATGGAGGGGCTGCCGAAAAGCCATCCTGAAGTTTACCAGAAATTTTCTGAAGGATTCCATGTGATTAGACGGAGTGATCGCTATTGGGCTGGCTTATCGATGTATCTGGTTATTGAGCAGGTGCTAATGAGAAGCATGAAGACGTCTGGAGGTTTTACTCATGGCAGAGGAATGGACGAAATTCAACGATTGGTTTGGACGCTATCACTGCCAGCGTGTGCTGAAATTAAGTTTACAATGCAAGAACTAGCAAGCATTCGTTATGGCACTAGTGGCCAGCACCAGGAGGCTACTTCAGCTAGAAAAGAGCGAGATGTGAGGGATACATGAAATCTCGACCCTTTCACGGAAGATCCGTCCATTCACAGCATTTCAAGGGGAGTAACTGGAGACAAAAAGGTGAACGTGGACAGAGCAAACTCCATAGGAGAGGTAATCATAGCTTTAATGGTTGGAGAAAATTCCATGAGTACATTTTTAAAAGAAAGCATCAGGCAATTACACTTGTGTCAAATGTTTCGCTCAGCAAAGATGAAGCAGTTAGGACTGATCCACAACTCATATTCCAGAGACTGTGTGTGCTATCTACCAATAAACCCTCAACTCAGCAGCAGCAAGAACATTTCCAGTATGAGCTTTGTGGTTACCCACCTGCACTTTTTGATTCTTTCAGACTAGAGGCAAAACAAACGGCTTTGGCGGACGCAATATAGGACCTGACTTCCCCTGTACAATCAGGTCCAAAGTCTTCAGATCCACAGTATCTCTTAGATGGTGGAGCACTACTTCAACGTCTCCCATGACAAAAAGGTTACACATTTGATGAGATCTGTGCCCAATATCGCAGATATGCCACAACTAGATATGGAAAAGCATGCATTGTCTTTGATGGGTATGAAAGTGGTCCATCCATTCAAGATGCGACTTACCGACACCGAGCAGGAGTCTATGTTTGTATTAATGTGTCACTGACCCCTTTAAGTGTGTTAACATTTTAATAAAAATGTTTTCTTAGCTAATCAAGGAAGCAAACAATTGTTCATCAACTTGCTGGGAAAGAGTTTGGGGGAAGCAGGTTGTAAAGTAGTCCATGCATATCGAGACGCTTATGTATTGATTGTGAAGACTGTTCTAGAACTGGCACAGACATGATAAACCATTTTGATAGCAGATGACACTGCCCTATTGGCCCTTCTATGTTATCATGCCAATAGAGATTATGGTTACATCTTCAAGCCACAACCAAAGGATAGTGCAAAAAGTATGAAAGTCTGGAACATCAAAGAGATGAGGAAATCTTTGGGAGATGTGGTCTGTTCCAACATTCTTTTCATCCATGCACTACTGGGTTGTGATTCTACATCCAGTGTTTATGGAATTGGGAAGGCAGCATCCCTTCGAAAGGTGATGAACTTCCTCAAACTGGTAGAAGTGTTTGGCAAAGGATAGCAGTGCAGAAAAGGTTATTGAAGCTGGAGAGAAGGCTTCAGTGTGCCTGTACAATGGTAATGATGGGGGAAACATCAATCATCTCCGACTGAGGCGCTTTAAGGAAAAGGTTGCAAAAAGCTCAAAGTATGTTGAGGCCAAATCATTGTCATCAACAAGAGCAGCTACGAAATTCCACAACCTTCGAGTTTACTTCCAAATTCAGGAATGGAAATGTAGAAACTAGCTAAAACCTGACGAGTGGGGATGGAAACTTTCAGATGGTAAATTACAATCAATCAAGACTGACTTGCCAGCTGGTCTTGTAAATTTGTTGGCTATAATTAGGTGTAACTGTACTTCAGGGTGTACTACAGCAAGATGTAGTTGCAGGAAACATGGCATTGACTGTTCAAACTTGTGTGGTAATTGCAAATGCGTCCACTGCAGCAACTCACCACATTCAGGTCTTGATGATGATGAAGTTACCTTTGACTAGTTCTTGACAAGAAATGTTCTTTGGTCTGTTCATGAACTTGTTCTGTGGTGGTTATGCAAGAGCCTTGCCCCAGCATTCGACCAACTAACCATTCCTTTATTGTAAATTGTACTTATTTTGTACCTATTTTTATTAAATGTCAGGAATTAATGTGACAATTGTTGCCTTCAAAAAGGCTACTTAGTCTGTTTTTGTACCTTTTATATTCATATTTGTATAAAGAATAAAAAGAACATGAAAACAATGGCATGGGTTTATCATTTTCTGGTGTTAGTTTATTATTAGCATATAGCTACCTATCATTACAATTTAAAACACTAGGAAAATGTCAAGTTGGCTTGGGGTGGGCCCTGTGTGGATTTTCATGCAAAAATATTTTTTTATTTCGAATTTAATAAAGTTTTTTTTGTCAGGAAAACATTTATTTTGTCAGTAATTGTCAGGAATAATGGGCATACTTGTCAGGATATGTCAGGAATTTTATGTTTCGAAATTTTAATATTGTTAAGTTAGATTTTGAAGATGGCGCCCGTTGACCCTTTTTTCGCAAGGCTAATTTTGGTGTTTTGAAAGAGAGGTTATTCATGCCCAATATCCAAGCTAAATCCTTTGTTAGCAATTTGTTTGGAGTTCACATTTTGACTGGACTATAAAGGTGTTTAAAGGTTTTGAAATTTACTGAAATTTAAGCATTTTTTGAAAAAATTTTAATTTCTAAAAGGTTTTGGGTTTTAGAGCTTTTAAATGCGTTTAAAAGTTTTTTATATTTTTTAATTTCTAATTTTGTAAGAGTTAAGTTTTTAAGTTTTTTTAAAAAGACTTTTTAAAAACTTATTGAGTTTTTAAACAAACTTTTCTGAAATTTTTAGATTTTTGGATTTGAAGTAGATGTATATAATAAATAAAAAAAGAAGATTTTGAAAGATTTTCACTATTAAGACACACTTTAGGAAGTCTATTTAGAATATATGTAAGAATTCTTTTTCAACTAAAGACACCTTTTTTCCCAAAGAATTTACAAAAAGGCTACATAATATGAATATTGGTTTTCAAAAGCGAGGAAGCTGATTTGTGAAAAGTTTTTTTTAAGTTTAAGAATTTGTTAATTTGGGATATGTTTAAGAACTGTTGGAAAAAGATTTTTGGAAGAGAATTTTTTGAAAAAGGTTTTAAAGATCGTTATAATTTTCATAGTTTTAGAGCTTTATGAATATGTCATATGTCAAAACATAAGCAATTAAAATAAAGTAAATACATACATTGAATTGGCATAAGAAATTATTTCATGGGATTTGTCAGAATATCTCTTAAAAGTTTTTTTGGGGAAACCAGAATTTAAAAAAAGCAATTAAATTTAATATAAACTTTAAAATATTCTAAGATATTTATACACAGAAGCCATTGTATAGCCATTTTACAATTTGAGATGATAAAGTAACCAATCACTTTCATATGGACAACTAATCCTATCCGGTTTTAAAGAATAACATAGTCGATGTAAGTGAAGTATGTTTCTTATGCAAGGAAGATAGGCAAATGTTTTTTTTTTGTATTTTTAGATTACCTCCATTTAAAAAAAAAAGTAGTATTCATTCAAAATTCAAAAAGAGTCCTGACCAACTCCATTTTTTTAGACAGACACAAACATTATTTATTCCGATTTCTGTGATTTTTATAGAAACGCCATCGTTGATGCTTTTACTAGGGAGAAAATATGAAATATGTCAATAAGTGATGGTAGAAAGGAATTCGGAAAACCTGTTATTCGAAATCAACTCCTATTTGGGGGAGGGGACCATTATTTTTTCCTTTTTCTCTCCCTAATTATAATTTTCCTGCCCCCATTTTAAAAAGTGTTTTGCAAAAAGACGCCCACTAGTTAACTACCGAAAGAAAAATGAATATAAAAAAAACAGTGAACAGAATACACTACTACTTCCTTTAGATCAAATGTGGCTGAAGAGCGCTGACCAGGGATTTATTTATATATATAAATAAACTTTTAAAAAAACACTGTTTTAATCTGCATCTGCCCTAACGGCTTGAAACCTATGGTACCATGTTGATTTTATCTGATATTCTATAATATTACATATATATATATATATATATATATATATATATATATATATATATATATATATATATATATATATCATTTCATGCATCAACATATCATATTATAAGAAAATATATATTATCTATCAATTTTCAGTATTTACTTCAGCAGTGCCAAATACGGGAGTAGAGCTAGGTAGTAAGTTATGAAAATATATTTATAGCAATTAGGCTTCACAAGGGCATCCGCGTTTTATCCCCATAGGGAGCCGTTAGACTAAAGTGCACTTAAGCTTAATGATTCAATATGGAGATTAAGCGCGACAAATATATTTTCATAACTTACTATATATATATATATATATATATATATATATATATATATATATATATATATATTTAATTTTATACGTACATAAAAGTAATCCATGGACACGTGTTTCTGGCTAAAAGCCGTCCTATATATATATATATATATATATATATATATATATATATATATATATATATATATATATATATATATATATTGGTCTTAGTAGGCGTAATGAAACAGTTGTAAGTCAATTCATAGTCTAAGGCACCGATAAAAATCAACTTCGACCAAAAATCTCCTAGTTGGCCCATCAGCATTCCCTTGCGGATAAGAGTGTTGCAAGCGACAGGCAATACATCCACGAAATATGCGAAAGGAGATGGTACCGCCTTGGACAATGGCCTCCTGTTAACTATGTGATTATTTTCGAAATATCAGAAAAGCACCGTTTCTTTGTATCCTTACTATACACCTAAGCCCAGATAAAAAAGATAGAAACGGTGCATGCGCAATGAGCGTAACGGAACCATTAAAAGTCAGTTAACAGTCACGGGCCAGAAAAGGTATCTTACAATGTGATAGAAAGAATTGGACAAGAGACAATATACTTGACTTACTTAGATATTCTGATGGGTTCGACGGATTAAGCGTAGCGAGTGATTCGGTTGGTTTATTTGTTTTAAAATGAAATATATATATATATATATATATATATATATATATATATATATATATATATAGATAGATATATAGATATATAGATATATAAATATATATATATAGGCCTTTTTCGTCTTTAATGACAGAACTTTATACGAATGATGCCTTATTTACTATTAGTCCAGCTAACCGCTCATACGACCAGACTAAAAAGGACTACATCAACTGTAAAGATAACCATAGATGCCAGCTAAAAGATAATAAACTTCTTAGATATAACAATTGACCTATGTAATAACACTTACTCAAATCCAATCAAACCTTATATCATGTATGCAGGAAGTCTAACAACCTTAACTCTACAATAAACGCTATCATTCCTAAAATTCCTCATAGAACCTATGGATTATGCGCTTTTCAAAGAAAAAATGAATTTGAAGCCGGGACGAATGTACCTGATTAGCATTCCAACTCGCACTATGATCATAGAAAATAAGGTAATTAATCCAGGCAGAAATAATCCTAAGAAGTGTACGGAGTTAGGCAGTGGAAGCAACACTCATAATAGTCACATAAATAGCAACCACTAACATAAAAGAATAAAAAGACTTTAGAAGTATTACTTGGGTTAACACTCAATTTTTGGGGCAGCGTCTAAACTAATATTCCGTAGGAATTTTATAAAATAATCAATTTTAACTTCATGGTTTCCCACAAAAACAATAATATTATATACAAGGACAGAATAAGAATATCTTACTCAACAGTTTCAAGTCAGAACATAATTGCATCTCATTAGAATAAAATTAAGATGATCCAAGCAAACAATGATTCTAGCATACTAAATATCCTCGTAATTGTAGAACTAAAAACAAGTCCTTTTTAACAATAATTTCATATACAATAATGACATTTACAAACGTGTTGTTTGGCCTGAATAATAAGAACAACAACCATACTACCAATAATAGCAATTATATTAATGATAGGAATAACAACTACAGAACTAATGATAATAATAATAATAATAATAATAATAATAATAATAAGAAGAAGAAGAAGAAGAAGAAGAAGAAGAAGAAGAATAACAGTAACACTCATAAAGATAAGGATACTTTCACCTACATTTATTAAACCGCAACGTAAATTAAACATAAAATTTCGAGACAGTAATTCTTTCAATAATGATAAACTGGAAAATGCTACTTCACTGCATAAACATATTTTGAACCTTAAGTGCACACAAACCCCCTACCACCTAGAATGGTATTTCATTAAAAAGACTAGATGTTACAATACTGGATTAAAAAATGTTAACCGATATATGGCTGAAGCCTTAACTATCATCACAACAGGCTTTAGTCTTCTTAATAAGAAATCCGAAATCATTGCTACTTGTTTACGAACAAAATTCAAATATGACTAAAAAAATAGAATATATGGACTCTATCCTAATGTTGGGCTCAAATTTATAGCATGTTCATTTAATTCATCATTAATAAAAATTAAACTTTTGCAACCCTACTACTGTAATAGCACTCGAATATACAAAATATTCCATCAATACTATAACACATGTTATTGGGTTGGAAATTACAGTTCTAAGTTTAATCCATAGAAATGGCTCCGTAACGCAGGGGATGGTTTGGTTGGTTTTGATAAATTAATTGAACATTGTAAATAAAGAAAATACTAACTCCGTCACTCAATACTTGGATAATCTTAAATATAACTACTCTAGCATCCTTAAATTTAAATTGAAGTGAATTGGAACAATAAAGTAAGTTAAAGATTATTATTATTATTATTATTATTATTATTATTATTATTATTATTATTATTATTATTATTATTATTATTATTATTATTATTATTATTATTATTATTATTAATAATAATAATAATAATAATAATAATAATAATAATAATAATAATAATAATAATAATAATAATAATGGTTAAGAAATATTATTTGGACAATTACACTCAATTGTTTTCCCAAAATATAAAATATGAAACACGAAAAACAAAATAAAATCTTAAATTCCAAGATTAAATTCTAAAATTCGAGAAATAAATACTAGAACATCAGTTACTCCCCTTAACCCGTAAATTTATAATCTGATACCACATGTTTAAGCGAGTTATCTCTCTTCCGACTACTTAAAGGAGACGCCATATATGTTTATGTGTATACTTTTAAACCACCGTGCTGACTTCCTTTCTGATCTTTTCTGATCTTTTATCCGATACTTGATCTCTTTATGCTGAATTTTTCTTTGCGATATGCTCTGCTTAGATATATGCTACCAGAGGCATGGTATGTGTTCGTTATTTTTTTTAATATATTCTGATGATAAGCTTCGTTTGCTCGGTATGAACCAAAAGAGAAAAAGGACTGCCTTGAAAAACTTTGTCTTGAAACTCTTAAATGAACATTTATTTCTGAAATCTGATTTTAATGTATCTTTAAATAAATAAACACTAATATATATATATATATATATATATATATATATATATATATATATATATATATATATATATATATATATATATATATATATATATATAGTCTCGGAAGTTTCTCAACCATTAAAACTATATAAAAAAAAAAAAATTATATTAAAAAAAACAAAAAACTTATAGTCTCAAGTCTTCCAGTGGAAAATCACTCATGTAAGTCAATTTATTTTTTACAGTTATTATATTAGTTAGTTTCTAACACTATTTTAAGGGATCATCAGTTGTTTACCATGAAAAACTGTTTCGGGAATTTATATATATATATATATATATACATACATATGTATATATATATATAATTGAATAAATAACGTGTTTTCTTTTCAATGATCATGACCAATGATTTCACCCCTTGAGCGATCGTAAGACGACCTAAAACATAATCTTCCAGTTTCAGGTACAAAGTAGTAATAGTGATAGACTAACACTTAATACAAGATGGGTCACTCAGGAAATTAATTACAAATTACTTCTAATTAGAACTATTAAAATGGATATTTTCAAATATAACTCAATACTCAAAGTTTGATTATATATATAGGAGATCAACTCAGATAAACAGTTGAATACTGACGGAAGCTAGATTGAAATAAGAGCGGGTGGTCAAATAATATACGGTGGGGTGGGTGAAAGTGATAAACAACAACAGATGATTCACTAGTAGTCAATATTTTGTTATTCATAGGAGAAACATGTGTGCATGGGAGGCGATGGGTATTGCACGTCTGGCAAAAGTTTATTTAACGTCTCAGAATAAAAAATTACATTGACTATTATAGGGATTTAAGTTCGATGCAACCTTCGACCTACTTCGGTTTCGAACTTGAGAACCGAATAGTCGAACTTGTGAATCTTTTTGTCGAACCCAAAAACCTGAATGCTTTATTTCATCCGCGGGGCTAGATTATTATCATTGCATAAACATTGGAGTTTCGGTCGATTTGAATATTTTAATTTCTAATCCTGATCGATATTTTAATTTTCATTAGTCATAAATAAAGAAAAGCTTGGAAGCTTTTACCCCCGCACTCAAAAGTACTGCCACTGTCGTCCCTAAAAATGGGAACAAATGAAATAACAGAGGATTTATCGACATTCATCGGTAGTCAATCATATTTTAAGCATTTTCACTGGCTAATACTCTCCATTAATCTCCCTTTTTGATAAGCGACTGACCCTCATTCAACTGAAAATAAAGAGAGAGAGAAAACTAGAGTCCAAACAGCAGCAGCAAAAGCCTGTTCTAGTTTATGCATTTAATAGCGTTGACGTTTCGTAATTTTCCAGGTGGCTTCATCGGTTAGCGATCCGTAATTACAGACAGAGGGTGTGAGTTCGAACCTCATCCGGGGCTTAAGCATTCTTACTCTGATTTAGTTTCAAAATGATCTTAAATATTTCATATTGCACTATTAAACATATTGTTTAGTTTTAGTCATAATCTCGGGCTACGCCGGCTAATCATGCTATATATATATATATATATATATATATATATATATATATATATATATATATAGGTATGGTAGTTTTGTTTTACGGCATATCAACCCTTTTTGGGTTATTTAATGCCGAATCTGGTCTTGTTTTCTTCTCTTTTTTGTTTCTTTCCCCTTTTAATATCTGTTTCTATTTAACCCATAGTTGTCCCAACTATGGGTTAAATAGAAACAGATACTACCACTCCGGGTCAGGGTGGACCTGGGAGCAATGGTAATTAAGAGGAGGCTCCACATTCCCCAAAGTCCGTAAGCCGGATCTCACCATCGGATGTAGTTTAAGGTCATATCCAGGACCGGGAGTAGGGTAGGAAAAATAAAAATAAAAAAGGGGAGGGAGAAAGGGAGAGGGGCTGTTGTTTTTGTTTTTGGTTTTGTAGAACATAATTAAGTTTTACAAAAAAAAAAAAAAAAAAAAAAAAAACGTCAATGTAAGTGAATTTCGTCTCAGGGAGCCACAGGGCAGCCTGATCTGGTATCACCAGTATATATATATATATATATATATATATATATATATATATATATATATATATATATATATATATATATATGTGTGTGTGTGTGTGTGTGTGTGTGTGTGTGTGTGTGTGTGTGTGTGTTATGGTAACTTACCTATACGGACTACTTGAACTCTTCCACTCACCATAAATACTGGAATCACCTGTTCGAACCACACCAGTCTATACTGGCAGTCAAGACAGACGTACAACCACTCTTGTTCTTTGTTCTATTATACCTTTTCAATATACTTGTTTCTCTACGAGTTTATGTTTCCCTTCCGGATCATTTACAGGCCCACGACAACTGGCGATGAGGTATAGTAAAGGATTTTTTAGAACCTTAAAATGGACGCCACAACTGGCGATGAAGTATATTAAAGTTTTTTTTTGAGAACCTTAAAATAGACAAACGTGGAGAAATCAACGACAAATTCACTGCCTACTACTAAAAAGTGGCTTTACCGGCGGACCAAAAAGAAATAAAAAACACACGTAAAAGACCAACTTATTTTATCTCAAAGAAGAATTTGTTATTGCTATTCTGGCACTGCGTTAATTTTTAACAAGGGAATACATGACATTCTTTTCTCTCCAAAAGAGAAAAGTCCGGCCGCTGAAAGAAAAAAAATTAAAACTGAATTTTTTTTCTGTCGACAAAAATGCTACAGTTACGTGAAAAGCGTACTAAAAAAGTGATGTTTCATGCTCTCTTTCTCTTTTTACAACCAAGATTAGCAGTGTAATATAAAAGAAATAACTTTTAAAAGCCGTATTCATTAAATACATAGTTTAAACAAAAGATTTTAAAACAACGATGACAAAACTCGTGATATACGAAATGCAACAACAACTAAAACAAAAAAGAAGCCGACGAGAGACATGAAAAACAGAAGGAAGACTTTTGGAACCAAAAAAGAAGCCGACGAGAGACATGAAAAACAGAAGGAAGACTTCTGGAACCAAAAAAGAAGCCGACGAGAGACATGAAAAACAGAAGGAAGACTTCTGGACCAAAAAAGAAGCCGACGAGAGACATGAAAAACAGAAGGAAGACTTCTGGAACCAAAAAGAAGCTGACAAAAGGTTACAAAAAACTGGAGAAAGACAACTAAAAAATGAAGAAAGATTTTAACAGCTTATATTAGAACAACAACAGAAATCCGACGAAAAACTACTAAAACAAAACTTCTGGAACAAAAAAGAAGCCGACGACAAACCATGGGAATAAAAAATAAGAACCGATCAAAAGATTGAAGTATTAATGCAAACAATATCGCACAGAGATCAAAATACTATTTCGCAGAATGTCATTTGGAGTGCAATTGAGAATTTCACTTATTCCCCAGGCGAGGATAAAACCGTTGCTTCATATTTCCGAAGGTATGAGTATCTATACAGAATAGATTTGAAAAATTGGGCAGACTCTAAAAGAGTTCGCCTACTGATTCGAAAATTAGTGACCACCGAACATACTACATTCGTAGACTTTATTTTATCCCGAAGAACTGGCGACTTGACTTTTTCTGAAGCGGTGAAACATTTAACGGAATTATTCAGCCCCAAAACTTCTCTGTTCCAGAAACGGTAGAAGTGAATTTAGTCAAAAAATATACCGAAGACTACGCAACTTTCACGTCAATCGTTAATAAACACTGTGAGGATTTAAAATTGCGCAGATGACTTTAAATGTTTAATTTTCGTGTAAAAACTCGTATCAGGAAAAAGACGCAGAAATGAGACGTAGGGTTCTGAACAAGTGAAACAAATTTAAGATTACAGAAACTAGCCGAAGAATGCCTAATATTTGTAAGAGTCGGGCATTGCGCACATAAGAAAAGGACGTCATAAATCACATTTTAACTCTCTTTACAACACAACACAACTTAAAACAAAAAGGAGGGATTATTTTCACACTCTTACAAAAACAAGCCAGCCCAATAAAAAAAACAGGATAAATTACTGCCGAACCCTTGTTTTCGTTATTGATCCTTTCATTCGGTAACGGATTGCTCATATCGTTTTAAAACCAGTCTAACTTGTAATAAAGTCGGATACAAGAGCAGAACGAATAGTAAAAAAAAACTTGGGTTAAATCAACAAAAACGAAAGAACAAGACGGCAGAATTATAAGAAAATATACACAGGTAAAATTCTTGAATAAAAATGTAAAATTACAATTTGATTCTGGTTCAGACGTGTCGATAATCAAACATGCATACATGGAGAATGTTGTATAAACCGACCATGCTAAGAAGCAACAAAATAGCCAGAACGGTGACTGGTGAAAAAATTAAATTCGAGGGTCAAATTATTACTAACATTACTTTAAAAAAGTAAAAATGTTCGTATAAAAAATACCAACAATTTATTTAGCACAGACTTGATGCAGCGGTTCAACCTATGGGGGTTACCAACCAACATTTTTTGGCCAGGAAATAAAAAATCTGATGACTTAGTCAGAAAAACGAAAGAAGGAATTTGTTTAACCATTAAAAATCATATGAAATGAACTCAAAATAAATTGTCGGCAGAAATTAAAGCATAGAAAGACACAAAATTCACGCTGCAAATAGCTAACATTAAACTGAAAGAAACTGAGTCAAATTCTATGGATAACCAGTTGAAGGATACAGAGAGTGGACGCATAGTTCCAGAGTTGGAATCGCTAAAGTTGCAACTCAAAGATGTCTTAGACGAGCAAAAGACTATGAAGATTAAGATGACTTGGCTGGAAGTTGAATGATGAAGCAAAGAAGACATTTTTTTCAAGTTTAAAGATGTGCTCCAAAATAAAAAGTCTAGAATTAAAAAAAAACTGGAGGATATCAAATCTTATTTTGATGGAGGCATACAGTTTTGAACTTTACCACTCACCACAAATATTGGGATCACCCGCCTCTCAGTGTTGGAACCACGCCAGTCTATACTGGCAGCCAAGACAGCCGTACAACCACTCGTGTTCTCTGTTGTATTATACTTTTGTAATATATTCTCTAAACTCCGAGTTTGTGTTTTTCTTTCTGACCCTTTACAGGCTCACAACAACAACAACAACAACAACACACACACACACATATGTATATATATATATATATATATATATATATATATATATATATATATATATATATATTAATGAGAGATAATATATAATTATTTCCACAATTAGACAACGCCGCGTTGAGGTTTGTGGGCTACCATGTTGTCTGATTGTGGAAATAATTATATATATATATATATATATATATATATATATATATATATATATATATATATAGTATAAATATTTTTTCTTCATACAAAGATTATTGGCAACATAGTGCATACATGTTTCAGCTGCAATTTCATTCAAAATCAAACTTCTTCGGGCCATGTAATAAAACTGACAAAGTCGAATAGAGAAAATTACATTGTTGCATATCTTTTTGGTTGAAGTGGAGGGGGAATAGAAAGGGAGGCAAGGTATGTATCCGCTCAAACTCAGTTACTTATTTATATAACCACACATCCCTACACTCTCAGTTTTTCAATGGACGGAAGAAGCTGGATTTAGAATGAAATCACAAGAACATATATGCACATATGTACATAATGATGTTTCTACAAATAAAGAATATATTATAATAAAGCTCTACATGTTAATGAGCACTATCATATGAGCACTATAGTGTCATTGTATTAAGATCTAAGAAACAACACAAATATAGTACTATATATATATATATATATATATATATATATATATATATATATATATATGTAAAGTACTTTTTATGGGCTAAACTGTAAGTTTCCAATATTAGACACATCTATTTATAAGTCTCCTATCCGCCTTCTCTCTAAGAATAAACATTTATATTTTATTTATTCAATTATCTAATAAGTATAATTTTCATACTTCTCTCCACTCACTTTAAGGTTTTCAGAGTCATCACACAACCATTAATATATATATATATATATATATATATATATATATATATATACACTACACACCCTTACACACACACACACATATATATATATATATATATATATATATATATATATATATATATATATATATATATATATATATGCATTAATTCTCCATTGTGTTGGTTTAGCCTAGTTTTCGTTACCACTCTTAAATGAAGAAGAAGAAGAAAAAGAAGAAGAAAAAGAAGAAGAAGAAGAAGAAAATTAAGGGGGAAGAGGAGGCGTCGAATAAGACGTAGATACATGGGGTGGTGAAGACGGGGATTAGATGCAGAGGAGTGTGGAGAGAAAGGGGGAGAGGAAGTAATAAGAAAGAGGAAGAGGAAGAGGAATAGAAGGTGGTAGTAGTAGAAGTTGTACTGTAGTTGTAATAGTATTGGAAGAAAAAAAAAGGGAGAAATAAAAGAAAACAGATGAAGAAGTATAAAAAGAAGAAAAAGATGAAGGTGAAAATGAGAAAATTAAACAGATGAAGAAGAAGAAGATGAATGAAGAAGAAGAAGAAGAAGAAGAAGAAGAAGAAGAAGAAGAAGGGGAATGCGAAGAAAAAGTAGAAGAGAAAGATAAAGAAAAAGAAGAGGAAGAAGAAGGAGGATGATGAGGTGTGAGAAGAAAGAGAAAGCCTGATCTAATTTGACCCATCTTTTTTATTCAGTTCTCCATTTGCAAACAAGTTTCACCCCTGATACTCCTTAATCCAGCCCCACCTAGGTGATGCTGCTTTGTCAGGCTGACCTCAGCGGCAGCACACCTCAGCATTCTTGTGGGTATTATGTCATAATGACCGTCGGACAAACAGAGAGAGGGAGAGAGAGAGAGAGAGCAAGAGGGTGACATACATTCAGTCAGACATACTAGAGAAATATGGAGAAATTAACAGATAGAGAGGGGCGTGAAAGAAAGAAAGAAAAGGGGTAGAAATAGAGCGGCGTGTGTGTGTGTGTGTACGTATAATGTGTGTTCGTTAATGAGAGAGAGAGACGGGGAGAAAGACAGAGACAGACGGAGGGGAGATAGATTGACCGGCCTATATATAGACAGACAAACGATATATATATATATATATATATATATATATATATATATATATATATATATATATATATATATATATATATATATATATATACATACGGGCCAATAGCTTGAGCGCCAACAAATAAGACACACCTCAAAATGACATCTATAGTATTGTTCCTGCAAAACTCAGCTCCAAACGCAAAAAAGGAGAAATTATAAGATATAACAAGCCATGTTTGTGAAGAGTCTACAATCACCTCCGTAGGCTAAAACTTCTCTTCGACCCCAAAACGAATACGCTCTGAGGAGCCGTTTCTTTTTTTCTTTTTTTCTTTTTTTTAACTAAATATGATTGAACGGCGGCAAGAGTAGTTGGAGAGAAGACGACCAAGAGACGGGACGCAACGATGAGTCGCTGGAGAAAAGAAAGAACGGACTACTGTAAACTTACATGACAAAAGAAGGCAAACACATATATTCATATTTCTTACACAAACTAATTACTTTTCTCTATTCTACAAACAGAGGAAAACAATTTAACTACCTGGACTTACACACACAAAATGACCAATGAACAATTCACTCATAAAAATAACTTTCATATCTTGTAACTTTGTATATATATATATATATATATATATATATATATATATATATATATATATATATATATATTGGCTTTTGCACTGCCAACTTATCCATTTATGTAATTCCTCTGATGGTAATATTTTAATCTTTGAAAAGCCTTGGCTTAAGGAAAGAAAAATAAACATGTTTTTATCGAGTACATCTTGCATTGAAAATCGAAGTTGAAATAGATTTGTCATTCGTACATCTTTATCTCTTCCTTCATTTATCTTTATAATTGCTCTATCTCGTATATTGAGCTTAAATAATTTCACTATAGGTTCTATCCTCTAAAAGTATACTTTTAGTTAAGTACTACCACTAAATCAACCTATAACTATATGAGTTAGCACTATAATTTTAATAAGCGTAGGTCCCACAAATAGATTACCTTAGCGATCATCATTATTATTATTATTATTATTATTATTATTATTATTATTATTATTATTATTATTATTATTATTATTCACTAGGATTTCTCAACCAGTGATTGCACCTCGACAACAACCAGTGGTATTTCCTGGAGTCTGAGTGACAACAAACCTCCCAAATTTCCAGTATTCTACACCTCTTTTCGATAACCACCGCAAATAACATTGCGGTATCGCAACAGCCGCTTACCATTGATTACTCACTGGTAAGGACCATTCGTCTTCTCTGGGATTTGGGTGGCAATAATCCCCCTCAAGGTCCCAGCATTCTTCGCACTCTTCCAGTGAAGGTTTGGTTTGTGCTGCCCCTCCTCTGTCTTCTCATCCTCCCCGACTCTCTACAAATATTTTGTCTGGTGTCAGTCTAGGCCGGCACCATTTTATTTTTTTTTTTGGGGGGGGGGAGAAGGGAAGAGAGAGAGCTAATAGTATTTCTTGCAATTTCTGTTCATTGGTTCATTTATCGTGTGGTGTCAGCTGAGGCCGGTGTCATTTATGGAGGGAAGGGGAGCTTATGAAGTGTTGTTTCTTGCAGTTTCTGTTCTTTGGTTCGTTATGTTCGTCGTGTGGTTTTGTTTTCTTCCTGTTGTAAGTTTCATGTGACTGGTTACCCTTCGTAGCATATGCGGGTTGGTTTCCGCATTCAAGGTTTTTCATTCGATTGCAGCTGTTTTGATCATTGCCGTCCTTTGTGTTGTTTCGATGGTCCCTTTGATTCTAATTTCTCCTAGTCCTTTTCTATGTTTTGGGTGCTCCTACGATTATTGGTATTATACTGACTTTCTTTATGCTCCATATTCCTTTCAGTTATCTGGCTAATTCTGTGTATTTACTTCGTTTTTCCGTCTCTTTGATCTTCACTCTGTGGGCTGCTGGAACGGCGAAATCTACGATTTTGCAAGATTTTTCCTTCTTGTCGATTATAATAATATCCGGTCTCCTTGCTTGTATGAGTTTATCTGTTTGTATATCTATATCCCAGAGGAGTTTGGGTTTTTCGTTTTCCAGTACTGTTTCTGGTTTATGTTTGTACCATGTGTCTGCGTATTCGAAATTTAATCGTTTGCACAGTTCCCAGTGTACTGCTTTCCCTACACAGTTATGTCTGTTCTTGCATTCTTTTGGGCGAGTTTGATACATTCACTTATTATATGATTTTTTTTAGTCTTCCATACAATCTTCTATACTTACCAGTCCTCTTCCCCCTTCATTTCTTTTTATGTAGAGTCTCTCCGTATCGTCTTTTGGGTGTAATGCGTTGTGCATGGTCATTAATGTCCTAGTCCTCTGGCCAAGGTCCCTGAGTTCTTTTTTAGTCCAGCCTATGAATGGTCCAGCGTATCTTATTAGCGATACTGTCCAGGTGATTATTCCTTTTACTAGATTACTGCAATATAATTTCGTTTCTAGGAGTAAATATTATTTTCCAGTCTTCTCTTTCATTTCTGTAGATGTGATGGTGTCTGCTTCTGAACTCCCACATATTTGTAGCTATCCTGCTCGCCTAGCACCCTCATCTCCTCTTGGTTGGGGAGTTCCATGCCATCTGTCGTCTCCAGTTTTCCTTTTTCGTTTTTAGTAGTGCACACTTGTCCATTCCGAAGATTGTGTTCGTATTTATCAGTTTTCCAGTTCCTTTTTGCTTTTTGCAAATAGTTCAGGTTGTCCATGTACATCAGGTGGTTTATTCTTATTTCTGTGTCTGTAAACTTGTATCCGGCATCACATTTTCTGAGTATGTAGTTGTGTGGCATCATGGCTATTATAAACAGTAGTGGTGATAGAGAGTTTCCTTGGAAAATGCCTCTCTGTATTTTTATCTCAGTCAAGTGTAGTCTTCCAGCTGTCAGTTCTAGTCTCCATGTTTCCATTTCTTTCTTAATAAGATTAATATTTCTGTCGGATATTTTAAACATTCAATTATCAATGCTTGAGGGATTCTTTTTTGTAGTAAATCCATGCCATGGATATGTTCTTTTTTCTGCTTCTTACTTCCTTCAGGATCTTTTGATCGATGTATAGCAGATCGTGTGCCCCTCTTTTCCCTTTTCGGCATTCTTTTTGTTCTTCGAAGAGTAATCCACGATGGTTCAGGAATTGGTAGATTTGTTCTCTCAGTTGTGCCGTCAGTATTTTCCCCATTGTTAGTAAAAAGGTTATTGGTCTGTAGTTGCTTGGGAAGTTTAGTCGTTAGCATAATTTCTAGTGAATCACTTCCCCGATCTAATCATGTGTTTCATTTGTCTGTTCCAATGTTCTTTCCGTGGCCAATGTCCATATTTTTCAAGCGCTATTTTTTGTTCAGTCTTATAAATCGTCTATGAAGTTACTTCTCTTCCCATTTTACTTTTTCGCCTTTTTGTTTGCTGTTTCGCTGCTCTTTTATCTTGTCGCGGCGATAATAATCCTCTCTATATTTTGTGTTATGTATTTTCTAGTCCTTTAATCGCATTTTACATGCAATCTTCAATATTTACCAGTCATCTTTTTACATCAAGTTGGTCAATATCATCTTTCGGATGCGTTGCATTGTGCATACGCATTAGTTTCCTGGTTATTTAGTGCATGTTCCGGAATTATTCTTTTATCCAGTTTACGAATGGTATATTACTAGGGATACTACCCCAATATTTGTTCCTTTCATTATGTTTTTTCTACTATATAATTGAGTTTCAATTTTCATGTTCTTTTTCGGGTATTCTCGTCCAATATTCTCTCTTGTATCTGTTGTTTAATGGAAATCTGAAATTCACAGATATTTATAGTCATCGCGTCATCAAGTGCCCTCATCGCCTCTCGATTGGGCTGTTCTATGTCTTTTGGTGTTTTGAGTTTTCCCCTCTTCGATGAATGGATTCCAGAATAGAAGAGTGTGCCAAACTGGATGTGCACACTCTTCCAAATTCCTGTTTCCTAGCTAAAGATTCTAGTTTTGTTTATTCGTATTCCTATCTCCATTTTGTTTCTTGCAAATAGTTGAATATCATCCATGTACCTGAGTTGTTTTCCCCCTTATTTCTGTAAAGTTGTATTCAGCATTGTACATCCTGAGTATTTGTTGAATGGCTTCATTGTTATGATAAATAGTAGTGGTGCTAAAAGAGTTTCTTTGGAAAATGTGTATCTGTATACTTTTCTCTGAAACGCGTTGTCCTCCATCTGTCCCATCTAGTCACTATGTTTACATTGCTTTCTCCATAAAGTTGATACTATTCTCAGATGTTTTGAACATCTTTAAGCATTCACCTATCCGTGTTCAACCGGCAGCCGGAATAAAAAGAGACTAAGGAGAATCCTATATATTACGGTATATGTGTTTCGTATATATATCTTTTAGGTTTTGGGTTATCTTTCATGTAGGGCAGTGGATTTCTTAAAACAGAATCAGTGTATTCCGTCGTGGCCAGGTGCTTTCCAGTTTGCTATTTCTCTTAAGAGCTTGTAATTTGTTTTCATTTTGGAGGACGCAATAGAGGGCAGAACTTTTTTTTTAAATATATGTACTTATGGATTTAAAAATACTGGATCATTTATAATAGACGTTATCGAGAGTGTAATGAGCTAAGCAATTTAAAGCCAGGAAAATAGAATTCCAGAAAGTGATTAATGAAAATTTTTAGTTTAGAAATAAATGATTTGTTCTAAATAGGATGTTTATTTCACGTAACCAGTCATTAAAATGACTGACTTTTTTTTCTAAGAAATAAAATAAAATACATCCTAGTTTATTTAATATTATTAGAAATGTATTTTTTGTAAATAAATTTTGTTCTAAATCGAATTTTATTTCACGGAGTAATTTATAAAAAAGGCTGATATGTTTTCTAAGAAACTGAAATACATTCCATTGGAATTAATGTAAATACGAAAGTATTTTTTGTAAATTCTAAATATTTTGTATTCTAAATATGATTTTCATTTCATGAAGTATATCTTTCTAAGAAACTGCAAGACATAAGAAATTGCTCCCTATCTTGACCGAGGACAGAAAAGATACTACACTTTGATCCCAGCACGAAAGTCCGGGAATCAACATAAGAAACATAACTTGCGAGAACAATTTGCAGTTTCTAATAATTTAATTATTTGTTGTAAATATGATTTTTTATTTCACGAAGTAATTCATTAAAATGGCTGACTTGTTTTGTAAGAAACCGCAATGTATTCTCGTGCATTTAATGTTTGCAGAAACGTTATTTTTTTCCAGAATATTTTTGTTCTGAATCGGAATTTTATTTTACAGCGTAATTCATTAAAAAAGCTGATTTGTTTTCGATGAAACCGAAATGCATTATACTGGAATTGAATGAATCGTCAACGTAATTTTTGTAAAAAAACTATTTAAGTTTAGAATAAATAATTAGTTTACACATAATTTATTACACGTCCATAGACATCGCTCAGGAAAATTGAAGAAACCAAGAAACTCATGCTCCCACCTCTGAACCCATATAAATTTTTACTATTTTATAAATATTAATTGTAATAATAAATTTATAAATAATAATGACATCTAAACGTTTGCATTATTTCATAACTAGTAAAGAGCACCAGGTATTGATTTCTTTTATGAAGGGGATCAAGTAATTGTGCCTTAACACACATACACTGAAAGGAAGGTAATATTTAGTATGAATAAAAAAAACACAGACAAATGCATGCCCTTCATTAACCTTATCGTTAACCGTAAGCCAATACAAAACAGATTTTAAAAGACGGAAACGGTGCGCGTGCAGTGGACGTAACGAAACCGCTACAATCTACAGAGCCGTTAAAACTCTATTCAGCACTCGGTCTCGTCAGCACTCCCTCACAGATGGAAGTGGCTATAAACACATTTATTCGTTTATTATTGCCAGTGTCTACGTGCTCGTGATGATGTTGCGTCAGAATTATCTGAGTGATCTCCCTTGAATCGATATTAGAATTATCTCCCTTGAATTATTCTGGCAACGTTAAAGAAATGCGCTTTCCTGTCCGGGAATAAGAATAAAAATCATCCCACGTATGTGTGGAAGTGAGAACGAGATCTATTTTCTTTTCTGGCTGGTTCTTCAAGGCCGTCAAACGTGGTCCCACCGACTGACATTTTGTCCTGGCTTTCGCAATCCCTTGTAGCAGTTGTATTAAACTCTCTGTTGTGGTGAAAATCGTACAAACCTCAAGAACATCACAACCAACAAAAGTGTCATATATACTCATACATCTTCTCTATCTATACCCCTGGCAATACACATGTTTTTTCTCATGGTATTTAAATAGGAATGTATTCTATCTCTCATTTATATTATTTGTACCCTTTTAACGTTTGCAATTTACTCTTTATGTGAAAGTAAATGTGTATGCATATAAATCCCACTGTTTTTTTTTCATATTGGCCCTTTTCTATTTCCTCCAACACAACACACAAAATGTCAGCCTCGTGTTCAGGTAAGATATACACAAACACATCGTCGCGTAAGAAAAAAACGTAAAAGCTGGGATATAAAATATTCCTTAGCTTATTTCATTGTTTCTCAAAATGGCGGACACTGTTTGTTATTACGTTGACACACTGATTCTTGATAGATCACTGAGGTGAAGCGACGTTGAGCCAATACCATTACTAAAACGATGACCAGGTGTAACAAAAGTATCTTGAAAATTAAAAATTAATCTACAGACGTCAACCGTATACAAAACTATGTACGATTTCGCTCTAAAACCCAACTATAACATTTTCTTTAAACCGACGAGTTTTATCATTTCAGTCATTTGTTTTCAAACAATACTAATACTTTAGTCAGCCGCGACTGATTATTGCTAGCGTTTGTATATTCAAATATATGCAAAATTTCTTCCATTAGTGTTACAAGCAAATGAATCTCTTTCGTTCTCTCTCTCTCTCTCTCTCTCTCTCTCTTTATATATATATATATATATATATATATATATATATATATATATATATATATATATATATATATATATATATATATATATATAAACATTCAATGTATTAAAACCTTACAATTGTTTCAGGAATTAGAACATCAAGTCCAGTATGGCGTACGATCGTTTCCAAAACAGTTTGGAAATACTTCATTTTATTTTATAAATTAATAAAGCTAATCCAAAACGTCACTTCATCAGCGCCTTTAGCAACACGTCTTACAGAAAGTCAGAGAAAAAACAAAAAAACTCGTTGTAGAGAAACATCCACTGACAGAAGAGTCACCGGTTGATATGTTAGTAGCACGGGAGGGGAAAACACAATGGTACTTATAAACCAAAACACCGGTACATATTTTTAGAGAGAGATGTGTTGTTAATATTTAGACTTCCAAGATTCAAGCTCAATAGAGCTTATTTTTTTGAATACCAGAGCATGTATAAATAAATAATAGAAGGTTAGATTCCAGTAACCTTATGTTTATTAATTTCTAAATAGATCCGTTTCTTGACGGACAGCTTCGTTAACACCTAGACATTCAAAATACAAAGCTGCTCTTGATGTTATATACAAACTTACCTCCCTTATTGTCAAGAACTATTTACAGATACAGATATTGAAACAGAGACAAATTTGCCAACTGAACTACCTCCCTTATATTTAAAATAGCTAGCGAGATATTCAAACAGAGACACAATGCGTATTATTGCAATAGATATTGATGTGTTATTTATGATTGTGTGTAATTTCGCTTTTTGGGTACATAATAGCGAACCATAATACTTGGTATAAATGGTTAATTGTACGCGGTTAAGTTAAGACAATTTACTATTAGTAATAGCAGGGATCCCGTGACAAGGATTCGGTTCACATATTTTTCAAGAAGAAGAAGAAGAAGAAGAAGAAGAAGAAGAAGAAGAAGAAGAAGAAGAAGAAGAAGAAGAAGTGGAGGCGAAAGGGAAGAGAAAGAAAAAGAAATTAAAGTTAGAAAAAGAAAAAGACGACGAAGAAGACAAAGAAGAAAAAAGAAAGGAAACGAGAAGAAAAGAAAAAAAGCAGAAAGGGGCGAAGGCGAAGAAGAGAAAGAAGAAAATGAAAAGACGACGACGAAAAAGAAAACAAAGAAAAAAAGAAAAGAAGATGGGGAAGAAGAAGGAAAAGTAGAATAAGAAAAAGAAAGAGGAAAAGAAGAAGACGTGGAAGAAAAAGAAAAAGAAAAAAAAGAAGAGAAAGAAAAAGAAAATAAAGAAGATAAATAACAACAACAACAACAACTGTGATCCCTTCCCCTGGGAAGATAATAAACAGATTTCACAATTCGACACGGGTCACTTGTGAGACGCTGCAGGAGGGTCACGCTTAATAAAGCATAACTTTTGTTGATAAGAAAATCCTACAACTTAAATGGCAAAAGAATAAAAATGGCTTCGCATACTTCACCTTTCCTCTCTCCCGCCACTTCTCAACTATTATTGGCCGACTTTTTATTCTTTCAATGTCTATTGTTATACTAAAGCTGAGTTCGTCAACGTTTGTTTCCCTACATATTTGAAGCACACAAAATACATGTTAAAATACTCCTCACATTTCGGAGTAAGTCATGTTTGATAAAATAAACTTCTATTTTAAGTGTTCTACTTAGCCGTAATATGCAATTTGTTTGATTGCGTTCCAAACTTCTTCAGCTGACGGAAGGGCGTCAAGATCAAAGGCCGTAATTTGCAATTAACTCACCAAGTGACCCATCGCTTACTACGTTTCTATCACAGTGTGTTGTTTGACCTCTCGTTCCTCTCCTTCTCCCCCTCTCTTTCTCCACCTCTCTTCCCCTCTCTCTCTCTCTCTCTCTCTCTCTCTCTCTCTCTCTCAGCCAAAGGTAATGCTTTTCTCTCGCCCGTAACTTTCTATTTTGACGAAGAGAGACAGAAAGCCGCTAAGAAACTCTCTCTCACTGTTTCTCCCCTTCTTCTGTTGTCGTTTCCTTTAATCTTCCTCCGATTTTCTCTTTCTATATTGACGAAGATAGACAGTAAGAATATAATAGTAGTACTACTATTTAACTAGTAGCTGCAGTGGAAAAGAGTGGGTGTGTGTGAGAGATAGAGCGAGGGAATATAGTGGACTGAAAGGGACTAATCTTAGATTTTATCGTTTTATATTTGAAATTTAACTGGGTTTTCAAACTCACGTCTTCCTGGTTCAAACAATCTCACCCGTGCTCAATGAGTGATCCAACGGGTCTAGTATATATCTAAATGAATAAATGCGGAAGTTTTTTTCATTTCTCACTCCTATATTATAATCAAAATGGGTTACTGTTATTTAAATTAATAATACAACATAAAATCTTGATAGTTTGTATATATGGTGGCGATAAAAGATTAAGAAAGAACTTTTTGACTGCCTAATTAGCATAACTAATTTTTAAACCATTAATAATTAATTAATGTTTAGTATTATTTATTTGGAATTGCATTGGCTTAGGTTTGCTATCTATATGCAATAGTTTCGTCTATATTAACAGTAATTAATTAAAGTTATTTAATAAATGAATCAGAAAAATAACTAAAACACTCGCTAACGACCTTACTCAAGATTGTGGCTTGCCACGAGCGAGGCAGAAGCGAGAAGAGAAAGGGGAGTGGGAGGGTTGTCTCGATCGCTTGCTCTATCTGCCCCTTTCTCTTTCCCTCTTTTTGCAGTTTTTACATTTTCCGTGGAAAATAAATCAATAACTTTCTTTATTAATTAAGTTAATGCCTAATTCATAAATTTAACAAAAGTTTAGTAGCACTGTGATCTGTCCAGATTACAAAAAAAAAAATCGAGATTCATATTTTGTTATGATTGTAGATTAACATTTCCGCTACAACCTCAAAAATATTCTACCTTTTTTTAACTTGATGGAAAGAAGTAAATGAAAAAAAAAAGAAGACTTTTTTTAGAATTTAAATTGGGGGAAAAATTTCGTATATAAATTCAATTTTTCGCGCCAGTTTTAGGGCAGAAAACTAAATTCTTTTTTTTATATATCAGTTAAATCCGCTGCATTTCTTTGAAGGGGGCTGCTACGTTTTTAGGAGATTACGTGTGGTTTTATGACCTTGCCAATCGGACTTAGGGTTAGTGGTAAAAAATGTTGTTAAGTTCCCTAAAAAGATACAGTAGCCTGGAAATGTGGGAACATTTTACGTTAAATATATATACAACTGATCCTATATTTTAGAGTGATGGATCAGTTGTATATATATTTAACGTAAAATGTTTCCATATTTCCGAGATATTGTATCTTTTTAGGGAACTTAACAAAAAATTTTAAAAGTATTTTCTAAAATATTTGTTTTTGTTTCTTTCCGTTTTCCACAGTGTTAACACGTAATCGCCTAAAAAAGCAGAATGTAATTTTCTGGTGGGGTATTAATGGAGGGTGTTAATCTGCAAATTTACCCATATTTAAGTTTTTTTATATCTTATTTTACTATACGTCCCTTTTTCATTTTTATTTTAAGTAATTGATTTTAGTTGTGTTTACATTTCCGGTGAAAATTAAATAAATAACTTTAAAATGATCGAACTAATTAAATATCTTATTTTTATGGCATAAATAAACAATATTGAAAGTTTGGATATTATTGTAGATTACCCCCCTCCCCCGATAAAATCAGATTTTACTTTTTCAGGCGATTACGTGTGACTACCCTGAAAAACCTGGCGGAAAGAGAAATAACACAAAATATTTTAGAATTTAGAGTGGGGGATCGGTTTAGCATATATGTTTAACATAAAATGATCCTATATTTTCGTGCAATTCTAGAGTTTTATGGAAGTTTACCATTTTTTGCCATTGGAGATGAATACTGTGCGTTATCTTTTTTTTGGTGGGGTGGGATGGAGGGTTTTGTGACGAATGCGTGCGGTTTTACGACCTTGCCAGTCGAACTTAGGGTTAGTGTTTAAAACATATCAACTGCCCTAGCAATCTAGAATAACCCTAAAAAGAAGAATATCCTTTTTAAGGAGAGTGGGGGCGGGGTAATTTAGCTGAAGATGTTAATCTACAAATTTACCAAAGTTTATTGTTAAAATTATGGAATTCTCTGAGTAAAATAACATTTTTGTTAATTATAGCTCCCCCCCTCCCAATACATTGCTGACCGGAGTGCAGGTAGGTTTTGCTAGTATATATATATATATATATATATATATATATATATATATATAGTGCGAACCAAATTATTATGCAAATCGTTTTTTTGGGGTTTTTTTTTACATAGCAAAATGTTCTGATTGGGATCCAGTGGCATCCGAGCCATCTCTATTCGATATCTTATCACGAAAATACGAAAAAGGTCAGAAGCATGCCATATTTTGAGTAAAAATGAACTTTATTGAATATAGCATGTATCAAATTATTATGAAAATTTACAAACTATAGCAATTCCATACGTTGTAAGACTAGTTTAAAGTAAAAATTGGTAAAGAGAAGGATCTGAATAGCAATGAAAAGGCATCTATCGTCATTTTTTTAATGAAGGGTGTTCTACTCTAGAAATTTCTCGTTTATTAGGGCGTTACCACAGGACCATCAACACCTTTTTATCAAAGGGAGAAAAAACAAGAAAAAAAAACGTAATGAGGCCCGGAGAAGAAAACTGACACATTGTGACATATCTGTTATAAAAAGGGAAAATGGCAAAGCAACCCCTTAGCTCGAGTTCCAGCATCTTTTCTGCAGTTGGACCCCAAGACTTCCCGCAATCGTGTACTGAAAACCATTGGAAAAGTTTAAAAAAAGCACAAAAAGAACACTATTGAATCAACAACACAAGGCTCGACAGCTTTCTTGGTGCAAAAAGTACATAAACTTGGATTTTAATTCGGTAATTTGGACGGATGAAAGCCAATCTTGATGGTCCTGACAAGTGGTTGGGTTACTGAAGGATTCGATGCCCCATTGCAGTTCAGACGATAGCAAGGTGGAGGTGGATTGATTATTTGGGTAGGGATCGTGAAAAATGAGCTCATTGGACGATTCCGAGTTGCCGAAGGAGTTCAAATTATTGCCAATTTTTAGAAGAATATTCCCTAAGTTGGCTAAAGAAGAAAGCTACTTCTCAACGTAAGAAATTGATGTTTATGCATGATAATGGACCTAGCGATGCATCTGCAGCCACTGCTGAGTGGTTAGCATCGAAAGAATTAAAAAAAAAAAAGATCGCGTTATGGAGTGGCCTGCTTGCTCTCCTGATTTAAATGGCATAGATAACCTGTGGGCTATCTTGAAAAGGCGGGTTTATCAAAATGGTAAACAGTATACATCAAAAGATAACTTAGGGGACGCTATCGTAAAGGAGGCAAAATTCATTAAACCCACTGAAATTTAAAATTTAATATAATCGATGGACGACAGACTTCTTTCTCTGATGGAGAAGAAAGTTGGATACATCTCCAAATGAAGGACATCACATTGTTTCAAAATATATATTTCTCCACCCCTGGTTATCATAATTATGACTCTTGATAATAATTGGACTGATTTCGATGCTTTATTGTGAGTTTATATCTGAAATAAATGTTTATACAATTGTTTGCATAATAATTTGGTTCACTTGAAAATCAATTCTTTTTTATATTTTACTCCAGGTAACATTTTGGAATCGAAATTGTTTATCCAAATATGTGTATGCGGCAATATACCAAAGAAAACACAGGGAGCTTACACTAAGAGGTTACGAAAAAAAACCTACTGGCATAATATATATATATATATATATATATATATATATATATATATATATATATATATATATATATATATATATATATATATATATATTATTCAAAGCTTTTGTAAGATAGAGCACTTTAAGTTAAGCGTAATGCATAACTCTGGGCCAAGCCTATCGAGTTCTCTCGACTGCTTGCTGGATAGCCGACGTGTTTGCTATTTAGATGTTAATTTACTTCTTACTTCTAGACAATGCATGGTGGGGCATTAGTAGACGCCTCGGCTGCTAAGTCAAACGTGATTTTCGCATCAGGGTTCGAACCGTGTGACTGGCAGGGATTGTCGCCTCCCATGCTGACGATTGCAGGTTTTGGGGGTCATCCTAAGTTGGGAGCTGTGCAGCGAGATGTCTGTTTACATTAGTTTTAAACTTCTGCATGTCAGTGCAGTCAGGAAAACAGGGAGCAGGGAGGGAGTTCTAGAGGCCGGCAGTACGAGGAAAGAAGTTATTGGAGTAGAAGGCTGTCTGGCATTTGGGGACCTCCACAGTGAATGGATGGGGTTTGGCTGATTGTCGGGTTGGTCTAGTGAATTTACGTCGAGGGGGCACTACTGCAGCAAGTTCATCAAAGCACAATCTATGTAAGTACTTGTAAAACAGGCACAAGGATGCAATATTGCAGTTCTTCTTGGACAGGGGCTGGAGCTTAGTGGATAGTGAGGGACCTATTAAGTTGGCGACTCTTTTTTGGACCTTGTCTAAGAGGGAAAGACTAGTGGGTGATGCACCAGCCCATATGTGGCAACAATACCCCATGCATGGGCGGATGGTAGCTTTGTAGAGATATAGGATAATGTCAGGTGTGAGGAGTTTACTAGCACGGTAGAGGGAGCCCAAGTTCTTTGCAGCAGCCGTGGCAATGTCTTCAATGTATTTATTCCAATTCATGTTACCTGTGAATGATAGGCCAAGGAGTTTGAATGTTGAACTCTCAGGTAGGGTATTATTTGCCATGGTAATCGGTGGTTGAAGAGGTTTCTTGTAGTTATTGAAGGAAAAGAGGTTTGTCTTTGCGGCATTAAAAGTTACCATCCATTTATGACCCCAATCCACTACAGTCTGGAGGTCATTTTCTAAGGATTCAGCCATTGCCTCGGATATGTGCGAATCCGTTTTGCCCACATGACGAGAGTAGAGCGTGGTGTCATCAGCAAATATACCTATCTCAGTCTCAATGACATCAGGGAGGTCGTTTATGAAAATCAGGAACAACAGTGGTCCAAGGATGGATCCCTGGGGTACAACAGCATTTATGTCATGTTGCTTAGATTAACGGCCATCGAGGACAACATGGATCTTTCTTTTGGTTAGGAAGGATCTAATTATATTAAATATTTGCCCAGTAATACCATATGAATGAATTTTTAGGAGAAACCCTTTATGCCATACCTTGTCAAATGCTTTGGATATATCAAGCGCTACTGTCCTAGCTTCACCTCCTTGTCCCATGTATGATATATGTGTTCAGAGACGACCGTTAGGATAACCGCAGTAGATTGTGCTTGTCTAAATCCGTACTGATGATCAGAAAGAAGTTTAGCATTAACTAGGTGCCGGACTTTCGCTAGATTGGTTAACGATTCAAAGATTTTAGCAAAGATGGGGAGTAGACTGATTGGGTGGTAGTTTTGATGATCAGTTCTATCTCCAGAATTCTTGAAGACTGGCACAACAGAGGCAATTTTCTAGCTATCAGGGAAGCAAGATTCAGCAAGGCATTTGTTGTAGAGTTTGGAGAGGACAGGGGTCAGCTCAGCAAAGCATTTCTTTATTAATATTACAGGTATAAGATCAGGCCCACATGCTTTGGAGATGTCAAGGTGTTTTATGATGTCCCTGACCTGAGTTGGGGTGATGACCAGGTTTTCAAGTGTGGCTTCAGTACGCAATGGGAATTTAGGGAGGGGGTGCTTTGCTGAGTCCAAAGTGGAGTTTTAGGCAAACCGCTGGGCACGTAGTTCAGCCTTATCAGTTGCTGTGCAAACGACATCGTTGTGGTTTGATAGCGGGGGAATTGCTGATAGTCCATTGCTCACTACACTATTTAAGATTTTCCAGAAATCGCGAGTACCTTGTTTCTGGTACTGAATGGGTTTTTTTTCGTAATCTCTGTATACCTTCTCTTTGCTTCACCTATCACTACTCTACAAACATTTCTGTCTATTCGCAGTTGACTTATGGCGGCCGAATTTTCGGAATGCTTGCTGCCTCTTAGAAATAACAGCTGCACATTCCGTAGTGAACCATTGAGGAAAGTGGGGTTTGCTGAAGAATTTTCGCATGGGGTCATAAACTTCAATGCCTGTTTTGACCCATTCGGTTAACTCATTTGCACACTGATCAGCAGGGAGTGAGAAGGTTTCAATCCATGGGGTGTCGCTGATGTGATCTCTGAAGGATTCAAAATCAGCTTGATTGTAATTTCCTGTCTCATCAGCTTTTGGACGAGTTTTTAAGGTGATATAAATCATTCTTCGGGCAGAACAGGTCGGGAAGTGAGGCTTGCTGGTCCGCATGATCAGGGAGGTGGGTTGGGAAAGTTGCAGTCTGAGAAAGGTCGTGAGCTAAGTAGAAATTAAACGTAGATTTACCAGCTACAACAGTAAAGCCGGAGAATTCTAAACCCCAACCAGTCACAGCGGTGTACATTAAATACCACAAATACATGTATTTGGGTATTCGAGTCGGGTGAGAGTGCTCTATCTATGCGTTCAGAGACAGAGTTAAGCAGAGTTCAGTCCTGGGTGGAAGGTGAACGGTATAAAAAATAAATGTAACTAACGCTGTGATGTAAGGTCAATCTAAAGCACATATAGTATTGGTCATCTGATTCTAACCTATGTTCTCTAGTCAAGAGGAGGATGTTCCGAACATAAACTCCTAGCCCGGGCATATGTTTGGCAGAGTCTTTGTGGTAGGGTGGGAGGTAATCAGTCATGTTTGTTTTACTTAGTGCTAGGATATCCGGGGAGTTTGTCAGAAGAATGGTATCTACGTCGTTAATGTTGGTTCTAAGCCCCCGGATATTTGTGAATGCGAGCCTCAAGGGCGGAGGCGAAGATATTTTTTGCTGGGTTCATTGTACAATTATTCTAGTATTCTGTATGCCTGTACCGTAACTGAACTGAATCATTCTACAATGAACCCTAGAGATCACATAAATGCAGCCCCTAATCAAACTCCACAACTGAGCATTACGGCTAATTTGCACCATAATTCTTTACCTAATAATCCTACTATCCATCTTCCACCCCTGCAAGCCGATAATGACCTTCCAATGGTAGTTAACAATAACGCTAACAATAATATACAATTAATTAACCAACCTAATCCATATCATGAAAATACAGTAAATAGAAGTAGACCAATGAATAGGAATATAAATGGCTCAGGACCAATAGTAAACCCTAAGATACACACTTATATTGGGGCCACAGCAAATCTAATTAAACCCCGCATATCTACGCATAATTACTCCTTTAATACCGATGTCGGCAACAACAAAACATCACTGACCACTTTAGTTAAAAACTTAAGATCCAATAAAATTCCACACAATATAAAATGGTCCATCCTAAAAAAATCAAACTCCTATAGCCCGGGATCTAGATCTTGCAGTCTATGCAATTCAGAAGCCGTAATGATAGCCACTGCACCTAAACGTTTAAATCTGATCAATTCTAGAAGTGAATTAGTCTCCAAATGTCGTCATAGAAGGAAATTCAAGTATGCACAGTGGAAACCACCACCAAATCCACCGTAGCTGATTGAGTGAGTGTCGGGCCGGGGGTGTCCAGTTTTGGAGATGTGTTCGTTAAATCCTTCCTGCCTAAAAGGTTAGACTCTGAAAATGCCTATATATCCCTTTAAATTATTTAAGTTGTAAAAGTCTAAATATTTAAATTTTTAAACTCTATATTTTTTTATAATTTCTTAAGTAGGAAAAATTAAATCTTAAATTAAATTAAATTTCTTAAACTTTTTAATTTGATAAAATTAAATCTTAAATTAAACTATTAAATTATTTAATTCTAATTACTTTAATAACTTCGTAATTATTAATTTCATAAATCTTCAAAATTATTTGATAGGGCAAGATCTGTGAAATTTGTTGTTTTATGGTTAGGACAGACAGTTTGGGTAGATACGTGGAATGAGAGGGCAATTAGAGGCTTTGACCTAAATTTACACACCCCTTCCTGTTTGACCTGATTTGACCCAGACAAGTAACATCCGGTATGGTTGAATTGATTTAATATATCTGTTGGTGTCTGGTGACATTTTCTTCTTTTTTTAAATTCGAAATATAACATCCGCTCGGATAACGCCGTTTGAAAAAGGAGGCAGTCTGCGACTTTAGTATTGCGTTCTGATCGGCGAGAAAGGGTTCTGTTTACTTGCTTGCGGGAAAGTGATCACTTTCAAATTTAACGTTATTCATTGAAATAATCTTTATCAGACCCGGATCGTATTAATTCTCGTAAACAGTCTAAATCAATCTCGACATATGATTTTAGTACATTATATACAAAAATACCACATAAAGAACTTATTAAAGAATTAGGTAATACTATAGATTTAGCTTTTGCAGGAGGAAAAGGTAAATAGATAGACTTTGCAAAATCTAAAGCCTTTTGGTGTAAAACTAAAAATGGTAAGACGAGTGTGTCCAAAACGTGTCTGACAATGCTTATAAGTCACCTTATAAAAGAGAGTTACTTTCAAATAGGAAATAAAGTACTACTCCAAACAATAGGTATTCCAATGGGTTTGGATCCTTCTCCATTTTGGGCAAATTTATATTTACATAGACTTGAATATATGTATATATCATCATTAATAAAAAAACGATATATCAAGAGCGTATAGTTATCATGGATGTAGGCGATATATTGTCGACCTTGTTTTCATTAATGATAGCGATGAGTTTGCAAATACTAAACATTTAATATATCCTAAATAGTTAAAATTAAACTGTGAACATAAGGGAACACAAGCTACTTTTCTTGATTTGGATATAAAAATTGAAGATAAAATATTTATCTATAAACTGTTTGATGAAAGAAATTCATTTCCTTTTCGTATCGTACGGATCCCACATAAAAATAGTATAAAATAGCCCTGTTTATATATTTTACGGATTAGAGGATTGCTCGTGTTACCTTAAAATTAGTAGATTTTATGCCCCCAATTTCTGACCTAATAATAAGAATGATTAAACAAGGTGGCGATCAGAATAAAATATTTAGACAATTAAATAAGGCAATTACTCGCCATCCTGATGCTTTTAAGTCTTATCAAATTAATCAAAGTAAATTGATAGAGCCACTCCAAAGCTATCTAAATATAAATAAAAATAATGTAGAATATGTATAATCGTATATATAACACATATACTAATTATATAACAAATAGTTACGTTTAATAGACAGTAGAAAGGGATGAAGAAGGAAAGAAATGTTGAAAAAGTTAAAAAAGAAGAAGAAGAAAGAGAAAAAATCGACAGTTAGCTTATAATTGAAAACGCTGTGAGTTTAAAAAAAGAAGAAGAAAGAGAGAAAGGATGGACAGTTGGCTTATGAACGCCGGTTGGAGGCGCTGTGAGTTAAAAAAGAAGAAGAAAGAGAAAAATCGGCAGTTAAGCTTATGAACGCTGTGAGTTGAGAAAGAGGATTAATATTTATTTGAAATTGATGTCAAGGAATTGAACAACAAAGGAGGAGGAGGAGGACGAGGGGGAGAAAAAGGACTAAAAGTGTATATATGTATATATATATATACATTTAAAATTTTTTTAATGGATTCGTTTACACACTTTAAAATGCAGCAACATTTTTGTAAGTAACGGATAAATTTTATTAGACAGACGAACAACACAGGTAAGGAGGACTGTTTTCTTTTTTTAATAACTAATATAAGTTAGCAAAACATTTATACGGAACAAAACTAAGGTTTAGTATACGAACCGTTTATGTTTTAGTCTTTTAAGGGAAGTGGGGTCTGATCAACTCTGCTAGGAAGCCATAAAATTAAATACTGTCTTGTTTTTAAATTCCCGAAACAGTTTTTCATGGTAAACAACTGATGATCCCTTAAATAATGTTAGAATCAAACTAATATAA
>OY744552.1:31258892-31266392 GCA_963556195.1 Sepiola atlantica | reverse complement strand
GATGCCTGGGAGCATGATATCATGACAACAGAATAGATAGTACACTCTCCGTCTCCACATTAAAAAAGAGAAGGTAATCCTGGGAGGATGGTATCGTGAGGAACGAACGTATACTATACTGCCCCCTACTAAAAAGAGGAGGTAATGCCTGGGACGAATGTATTATGGCGAATGAAAATATACTACACAAAATTAAATAAGCATAAAGCGTTTTAATGTATATATAATTAGGATTGGTGAAAAAAAACTTTCGCATATTATTTATTTAGATGACATTAAACACATTGCAAGTTTCGTTGTCCCCGTGAAACGTCGAAATGAAAATTGTGTGGAAAAATATAGTCGCCATCTTTATAAATCAATAGAAATATGCTAGCTAAGGAAGAACAATAACTTCTTTTCACAATTTATTAGTTAAGAAAAAAACTTGAGTTATCGTTCTTTCTTAGCTAACCTCTTTCTCGACTTGTTTAGATGGCGACTATATTTTTCTGACCTAATTTTTATTTCGCCGTTTCACATGTACGTTGAAACTTAGCATAACAAAAAAATTAAAAACCCTAACTTGTTTTTTTACTAAAACATGGCTTAATTAAAAAGAAAAAAAGAAAAGTTGTTTATAAGTAATGCCGAATCCTATTTCACACTAAATAATTTACGTGACTGAAATAGGAATTAACCTCAAATAAAAGAAGAAAAGCCAGCATGGCTAGGGTTTTTAATTATTTGTTTCATGAATGTTTATTTATTTATTTATTGGGGATGTTTATTAAAAGATTATTAAGAAGTGAAAGAAAACTTTAAATAAAAAACTTACAATTTAAATAGAAAATTCAATTTTATTGGTTTGCAATTCAAGTGATTTGTATATGCATATTTATAATTTTTCAGGAAAAAATGTTGAGCTTTTACAGAGGAGGTCATTCCTGGGAGGACGGTCTTATGACAACAAAACCGATACTACATAACCAGCCTATTAAAAATATTCCGATTAAATCGATTTTTTTCATACATTTAAAATGTCTGAATTTCTTGTCATGCTCCGAATTAAAAAGGGAAAGAAGAAAGAAAAGGAAAAGAAAAACAATTATAATTTTTATATGAATGCAAAAGCGTGAAGATTTTTACTATTTTGAAACGCAAATTCTGATTTAAAAAGAAATGTTTTGGCATAAGGAGAGAGGGGGCACCATACCTATTAGTTTATTTATTCACGTGTGAATGTATTAATTTATTCCTATTTATTTGATTACTTTATTTGTGTCTCATTAATTAATCCATAATTTTTTTTGCAATATGTGGAAATATATGTTAATTTATTTATGTATGAATGTGTTTATTTATATTTATTTTGTTCATTATTTGTGTATTATTAATTGATACTTAATTACTATATACATGCATTATTATGTACAGGATTCACTCCTAAACGAATTAACCGATTATTATGAATTTCAAAACGCGAAAGGGCGCGTAATGTGGGCTATATTCAGTTTAATTTAGTTTTTTTTGCAACAGGGGTAAAAAGGAAGTGAATGACAAGAAATTCAGACTTCCGCACCCTCCCCCACATCCACTATCGGCCAAGCTCAGCTGTGACATATTTTGACCCAGACAGACTCGCTAGCTAAAAATAGATTTGGGAACTAATAAATCCAAGCCGTCACTCCGTCGACTCTGCTTCCCTAGAACTTCACAGACTGCTTCGTGCAAATTCAAGTGCGTCTGTGATATTTTAGCAAGATATATTAGATATTAATTAATATATATTCCCAAAATTTTAGTTTTGTTGAGGTATTTAAAGGATTTTTTTAATATAGGCACAATCTCTCATTTGAAAATTCCAATATTTCAGGTTTGCATTAAATTTGATCAATTTACTTCTATATTACTCATATGGATAATATAGAAGTAAAGAGACATATTATTTTGCTATCTAATTTACATACGTGTTTACGGTGTTTAGTACATAGTATGTAAATTAGCTGAAAAGAGAAAGCCACTCTTTCTCTAAATTATCACAGAGACATTAAAACCTATTAGAGAGTGGTTCAATCAACACAGAGTCAGACATGGCAGAGTAATGCGTAAACATCTAAGTGAGAGATAAGTTACTTGTTAACTTAATTAAAAATCACGGCTAATTAGAAGAATTAAAAAGGATTTTTTCAAACATAACTCAATTCCATAACTAAGTAATATTTTGTGTCATTAAATTATAAAAGAACGGCTTTTAGGAAACAAACGTTTAAGTCAGCTTTAGTAAAATCATCATCATTATCATCATCATCATCATCATCATCATGGTCTTTTTTTTTATTTCACTCCTGATGGAGAAACCCCTCCCTGATTTCTTTCCACTTTATTTTATCCCTGGCTAAGCGTGGCCAAGTAGAACCTAGTTAACTATCCACTAGGGGGTTGGCATTCACTAGGTATTTTCCATTGCCCCAGTCGCTCTATATGTCCACCTGTTGTCTGTACATCTCGAAAGATGACCTGCCCATCTATGTTTTGCCATTCGTATGGTAATGATGATGTCATTTACTCCAGTTTGCTGTCTGATCCCGATGTTTCTTTTTCTATCATGTAAACTGATGCCGAGCCTAATGCGTTCCATTTTGTATTGTGCCACTCTTAGCTTTTCTATCGCTGCATTATTAAGTGCCCATGTTTCGCTATCATATGTCATAACAGGTATGATGTATTCATTGAACACTTTTTGCTTAATGTGGACTGTCTACTCTACATGATATTGTTTACTTTGAAAAAGGCTGTCCATCCAAGCGCTTTGATTTCAGGCATGATATCAGCGTCACTTCTCACCATCTTCCCTAGATAGATGCAGTTGTCAACTTCCTCGACATTTTCACCTTTTACTATCACTGGGGCTTTTGTGGCATGTTTATTGAACATGACCTTGGTTTTTCCAGTGTGTATTTTAAGACCAACTATATGACTCGCAGAGGTATCAATATAAACGGAGAATACCTTGTTCATCTAGAATTTGCCGACGATATCATTGTCACAAGTCACACACCTCAAGAATTAGAAGGGATTCTTAACGACATTAGTAAAATAATAAATAGAATAGCGGAACCCGCAGAAATTTCACGGTGTTTTCTACATCAATCTCTATAATTGATCTTAATAATAATAATAATAATAATAATAATAATAATAATAATAATAATAATAATAATAATAATAATAATAATAACAACAACAATAATAATAATAATAATAATAATAATAATTCTTTTGAAATAATAAATGTCGTCTAGGATCAATATTATGTTTTTTTTGTTATAGAAATCGCCCCAGACAAGGCATGAAGCCACTTGATGTAACGAGCTAAAAAATACTACTTTAAGGTAAAAAAACAAACAAAACTAGCCAACGCTAAGTGTTATATCGATTAGATTTCGACTCAGAAAACAGTAATTCTTCCCCCTTTGTCAGAAACATCGCTCATGGAATGTGAGGACTAACGGACAAAATAAGCGAAGCGAGAGTTACGAGGCTGCCGAAAGTAAACCCAAGGTCCACTTTCTACTCTCCTTCTGCTATTCAGAAAGAAAACCTCTTTTTTTTCGTAAAAATAAATGTCATTGTCAGCTAAATATTCTATAAATAAATAAAACGAATCTTTTCTTCATTTATTTATTTAAAATTACTACAATTTAATCCTTAAAAAAAGAAAGATTCTGTCTTTCTTCTTACCTTAAACGTCTTACCTTAAATTGTCAGTTAAATATTATTCAAATTGATGAAACGAATGTCACGTTTTGGAATGTAAGGACAAGATGATTTGATTTTGAAACAATTAATTTTAAAATAGGTAAAGTTGGAATTTTAACCTTAACGACATCGGTTTAATCATCGCTCACTACTTTTTTGATCGGACAATTCCTTAGCCTATATAGAAAAGAAATGTTTATTACTATCTATCTATCTATCTATCTATCTATCTATCTATCTATCTATCTATCTATCTATCTATCTATCTATCTATCTATCTGTCTGTCTCTCCACCTGTCTGTGAGAACACGTTTGTCTGTGACAAACTCCGTTACAACCGATCCCCCCTTCATCTTGAATTAAATCCAGCTTGATCGACGTTCAGTCAAGCCACCATAATCTGTTGGAACAAGTCCAATACCAATATCACCGTTTCACCCCTTCCTCCCTCGACACGGCGCTGTCTGGCATCTGCGAAGGGTGGGTTACGGTTTGGGGTCAGGGTTTCGAGGGGTAAAGGGCAAATCTTTCTTCTCAGATTAGAGTCGGTGTCTGTCTGGATAGTTTGGTGGCGAGGGCGGTGGGGGCGTTTCGAATTCCTCGCCAAAGATAAGTGAGGTGAATAACATGAAGCGACATGAAGACGGACGGGTTCCGATGAAACGACCCCCGGGGAAGATTCACTATTTTTACTAGTAGGAAGACCCGGCGTTGCCCGGATGGAGACATACTGCCGGCTTAGAGAAAAATAATTCAATAATATAATCATGTTTACAATTTTTTTTTGAATAGGAGTTTTAAAAATCGTTTCCTTTATTTTATATTTGTACTCAAACAGCTGAAAGCACATATAGTAAAGTAATTCGTATGAATCAGAATGGTACAACTTTGTTGACCGGTTTGATTCTGTTGTCGACATTTTTGCAGGAGGGACCACATAATGGTTGCCAACATCCCTAAGTGAAAGTGGTATTAAGGAATTGACTGGATTCGAACTTTGCACACCCAGGTCACCAGTTCGTGTCGTTATCCACTTAACAACGGTCATCTCCTATGAACAACGCATTTTGAAATAAAACCTCTTACGTATCAGCCAAAAATAAGTATCTTCACCAAACATTAGTAAAAATTATCCATTAGAATTTTAATTAAAAATAAAAATCAGTTTTATCGTATTTTGCCGATACGCCATACATTATTACTTGTTTAATGACAGATGGATTCGTCTCCTCCTGTTTCATGGTTATTCGGCTCGTATCAATGGCAGATCGGCAAAATACGATAAAACTGATTTTTAAAAAAAATTAAAATTCTAATCGATATTTTTTTCCTAATATTTGGTGTAGATACCTATATTTTGCCTAATACGTAAGTATATCAAAGAGTTTTCGTGTTAATGCGATTTTCACTTGTGCACCTTTATTGTTTATTTCAATAAATATTCGATTAATAGTAAATAAAAAAAATCAATGTGTATTCATCAGATAGGCGAGCATCACAGATACACACGGAATCTTGTCTATGGGTTTATTAATAAAGATATTAATGTAACAAAATGTCCAACACTGTCATACTTTGAAAGTGATGTCGGTGAGGGTTCGTTAAAGTAAATGAAGGCAAACAAGTCCAGTTGTACTGTTCAGTTGGATGCGTATACGCTTCGTGAAAACCAGTCAGCCGATCGCCTTTCGATAACGAAAACTCTGAGGCAATCTTGGTTTCATGTAAAAAGTTTATTAATATTTGACAAAGGGTAACACGATGGGACTCAAAATATTTAGAGGGATTGAAAACGGCCCGACGCGGTCACTGTTAAATAGTATTTGTTCCGGCCACGTCACTGAACTACTTCGGACACCCTTGAGCAAAGTGCTGGCCTTTACACCACCCCACTATCCAGAAATCCATCTTTCTACTTTTTTTTGTTGCCTACCCAATTTCCCAACCCTATCAACTACTCAACCGTCCTGGATATAACACAACCCAACAATATGGTTAAACATCAATTTTGAAGTTTTATGGAGTCTCGCATCAACCCTGAATTGCTGCTACTCTCAGGTCCACTCTGATCCGGAGTGGTAGTACCTGTCAGCGTCCGATCTATGGGTTCAATAGAAACTCTGCTAAGTGCTGTTCTTAGCAGAGAGGGCTAAGACAAACTCTTATAATAGAAAACGGTCGTCACACGAAGGAAAACAAAACACACTTTTAGAAATAACAACGAAATGTATTTATTAAAGATACCTACACCGTTGGGTGTAGGTTGAAGAAAGTTGGACAGTGTCCGAGTGAAGAAATGAAATAAGAAAGTTATTCGGCTGTCGAAAGTGTACGAGTGAAGACAGTCGATGCTCGTGCATTCAGTGGATCAAAGCAGGGGAGAGGAAGGGGGCGCCCTTCTTGGTTGCTTCCAGGAACCTCTCTCATGATCAGCCGCGACTCCCAAAATGGCTGAAGTAGTCCTTCATGAGACTGATGAAATAAATACACCCTGCAAGCTGATTGGTCAGTATGTGACCAAACCACTTCACAGGGCTATTCGCAAAGAGAAAATAAGTCATTATATATGACTATCGTGTAAAGACTATTTGTTTATAAAATAATACGCCTGCAAAATAAATAATCTCAAAACCAATCGTAGGCATAGCATATGTACGTGTACGTGTATGTGTACGTGTATGTGTACGTGTACGTGTACGTGTATGTGTACGCGTATGCTTTCGACATAAAATGACCCAACGACGGTTGTCATGCCGTAAATACCCAGCAACTAATCGATTATGCATTTTATCGTTTTTTCGTCCTTCCATTGTTCATTCTTCTTTTTCTTTCCGCCTTTCTTTCCACATTACAGACATGATCTGAATAAGGGCAATCAACCGGAAACCCTGATTTCAAAAACCGCAATATTTTCTACACGCCTGATTTATTCGTTAGCGAAACTCTTGCAGAAGTACAACAGTTTACAGACAGTGTGGAGACCTATTCATTATTATTCATTATTATTATGTACTCACTAGGAGTTCTCACACAAGCCATGGTCAGTGATTGCTCACTGATAATAATCGGTGGTGTTCACTGGAGTCTGAGTGACAACAAGCCTATATATATGCATATATTGCAGTGTTGTACCTGGGCGAATTTGTCGTGTCTCCATTTTTTATATTGATGTTGTGTTAGCATATGACATTCCGATACAATATGTGCTAAAGTGTTTTCCCTTTCATGACACAATCGCCACATCGGTGATTCTAAAGTTTTGTCAATGTAATGTTTGATTCACTTAGTGCGAGTGGCTTGTTCCTGGGCTGCCATTAAGGTACTCTGGGATCACCCCTGCCAAAATTTCCAGCTGTCATTATCGCTAAATGCAGTATTCTTAAATATTACTCTGTGTAGTTTCTTTCCAAATAATTTTTATTATCTTATAAACTTTTGATTCTTTTTCACCCCAGTTCTTAGTATTTCCTTTCTTTTCACTTCACAAAGTAAACCTCAACCACCTTCCTTTCTAGGCAGATACAATCGATATGCATCTCCTTTCTTTGTAAAAGCTCCACAATACGTGTTCAATTCATTTATTCTTCAAGACAATAATGTAACTTTCAATCGATTTCATCGAATTTAATATTTAATCCAACCAAAAATTTTGGTTTTAGTTACTTATATCGTAGAGAGAGTGGAAGGAGCTAACAGAAAGAGAGAGTGGAAGGAGCTAACAGAAAGAGAGAGTGGAAGGAGCTAACAGAAAGAGAGAGT
>OY744552.1:31228892-31256392 GCA_963556195.1 Sepiola atlantica | reverse complement strand
CTCAAATAACTAATGAGCTTTCTAGATGGGGAATATTTTATACTACACTACCCCCCACACACACACAAAGGAGGAGTTACTGCCTGGGGAATTGTCTCATGACTACAAAACAGATACTACACTCTACCCTATAAAATAGTGGAGGTAATGCCTTAAAGGATAATATCATGACGAACAAACATATACTACATTATTCACTCTCAAAGGAAGAGGTAATACCTGGGAGGATGGTTTCATGACAACACTACTCCATCCCTGAATTGAGCGTTACAAATTAGTAATAGTATAGTTTCATTGAAATCTGCATTAGTAATAGAAGTACTAGTATAGTTTCGGCTTCAGACAGACAGATACCAAATCTGAATTTGTAATATTAGAAAATTAGTTACAAATGTTAAAATGAAGGGATATGTTTTCTGGATTCATAAAACTATTAGACATGGTCCTGTGTATCTGTGTTTTTCGTCTATACGTAACTTTGATAAATACACATTGAATTATTTTTTGATTACTATTGAAATAAAAACTAAAATAAGGGAAAGCTGAAACTATTTAAAATAAATTCTAGTTAATAAAGAAATCTTAAACATGGCTACATTTGAAGTTATTTTCTCTAATCCCCCCACCGGGAAATATGTTTTCACCTGGGCAACGCCGAGCAAATACAGCTAATAGTAAATAATAAAACTAATAATAATGTGCAAATCACGGAGTCACAAACAGACACACGAGAAGTGGTCGCACAATTTTATTAATATAGCTACTCCCCCCTTTTTGCATGGTTGAACCATCTGTAAGCAAAATGAGTCCATGTTTGCAATCAGCACAGAAATATTATTCATACCTCGTAAACCTGCCGCATCAAGTAGGTAGAAGTTTTTGTTTGTGTTGCCCCCCCCACCACCACCACCACCACCACGGTAAGTAAGTAAACCATTGTTTACCGGTGACCGCTGACCGTGCGAACAGCAATCGCGATGAAATGTGCTGAATCAGCTGTTGAAATATGCAGAGTGAATTATCTAATATTCTTCTCGCTTTGTTCGCGCGGCTGTTTTTACATCTCAGAATAGGCCGCTCTCATCAAAATTAGGTTGCGTCATTTTTAGGCGCGTCCACGTTTATCTGTTAGAGGCTTTGTTCGTCGGTCTTTGCGTTTCAGTGTCAAATAGCACACGTACACGTACACGTACACGTACACGTACACGTACACGTACACGTACACGGTTAGGGTAATAAAGTAACAACAACGATAGCGAGACAATCAGCCTTGTCTAACTTATATAGCCGTGTTGTCGGCGAGCCATAACACATTTAACACAGATTTATAGTGAAAAGTTAATAAAAGTGTGCGTAACACTCGTTTCCTTGGCCTTTTGGCTGACATTGTGGTGATTGGAACTAGTTTAGAGAATACATCAAGAGGACGACAAACTACCCCCCATCCCTCCCCACCTAATTTTGGCCTCGTGCCACATCTTGTTATTTTATAAAAAAATTGTTTCTATGAAATTTTTTGTAAAATCTTTAAGATAAATAAATTTGCCTTTTGGCTGGGAGCAAAGTGTAGAATCTGTTCTGATACTACACTTCATCTTTCTGTCTACGGTCAGTGAAGGAGAAGTCTTTCTAGACTAAGTCAATTTAAAATTTTGTTCCAATTCATAGTGCCTCTTTTGGGGGAGCTGGATTTTGCCAACATTAAAAACCGACCTTGTGTCTAACTTTGCCTTCGTGGGGAGGTAAGTAAATAGAAACACCTTTCTTTTAAAACATCTCTCTCTTTCTCCCTCTCCTCCCCTCTCTCTCTCTCTCTCTCTCTCTCTCTCTCTCTCTCTCTCTCTCTCTCTCTCTATCATTCTACTTCTCTTATTAATTCTCCCTTAAAGGGATTCGTCATCAATCGGCCATCTTTGTTTTTACCGCAAATATGGAATTGCTATAAATTACTCATTTTAATTGTTTTATTTTTAATTTGAAACATGGTTTTGATGGTAGTCAAACAGAAAGAAAGAAAAATAATATACATTCACATAAGTGTAAGAAGATTTTTTAAATAAAAAAAGTGTCCTAATCAGATCTCGGCGTAACAATTATTACTACCGGTGAATAACGAAAATGTATTTTATTAAATCTTTTCTCGATGTTAATAGGGAGAGTGGGAGAATATTTGACTAAAGGGATAAAACATCTACCGCCTCGTCTAAATATGAATTTATAAAAATAAAACTTGTGTTTTTACGAACACAGACCAATATGTACCATATGCAACTGATGAAATGGAGGGGGTCGTGTTTACGTTTAGTTTTATTATCCGTTATTAGACAAATCTAGAAAAGTTATTTCTCAAGTCGTGATATATGTAGCACGTTGGTTGGAAAGGATTCTCTCGACGCAATATCAAACAGGGTAGTGAGATATTTTTTTTTGCAAAAATGTCTCTCGGCGTATCAAACAAGGTTGCGACAATTGGAAGACAGTTTCTAGAGAGAGATTTTGTACACATTTTGTCGACATTCGCGTTCTCACCGTTTCTATTTTACTATCAGTGGTCGCGAATCCAAATCAAACTTCGTTTTTCTTAACTAAATCCCGTAGTGATACTCCAATTTGGAAACTTTGGCGATTGTGGAGTTACCCCGTCTGTTGCCATTATTTCCAGGTCTTTCGTAAGGCACGTAACTGTTCCAGAAACCTTTGCACAAGGTCTCCCCTCTCTTCCTGAAATCTACCCTTCCCATTTTCCAACGCTATCAACTGAATAACCTTAACCGCAACAACCGCACTGGAGATGACACACAACGGCATCCAGTGGTGAGGTTCAAATTTGCCAGTCACCATTGCTCCCAGGTCCACTCTGGCCTAGAGTTGTAGTACATGTAAAGGGCCCATCTATAGGTTAAATGGAAACTATCGTTCACAGACTATTGGTTTACAAAATATACGAGCAAATTAGTCGACAAACCAATCGAATACAAAACGTACATTTGTAGCATGTAGAAATATATGAAGATTTGAAGAATTTGAAGCATAATATCTTTTACCAAAAGGATTGGATGCGGCATTAAATAATCCGAAAAAGGCTGTTAAAACCAACCATCTAACCAACTGACTGACCTACTGAGATAATAAAAAGCCCCCATAAAGATACGGGGATGCATCTAAAACACCGTTATAAAAAATAAAGATTATTTGTAATTATTCTTAAGTTAAATTGTAGCAAGATTTAGACGCGCGTGTGTAAGAATAAGGTTAAAATGAAAAATTTCACGTACGGTTAGTTTAAGTAAGAAAATTGAATATTCCATTAGAAATCAAGTTAGAAGTTAAGCTAAAGTGTACCGGAAGTTGTGTCATGGGAGGAAGTACGTGGTAGAAAAGCGAAAAGGTTTTTGTGTCTGAGGAATTTGGCGTCAAAGTGAGCGAGCTCTATTTTCGCGGCCTCCACCATTCTACGAGGTTTGGAAGAGAAATATGCAGTTCATCTGGATGCAAATAACTGTAAAAACTAAAACCAAATCACAGAGCAAATACTGGAGCTATTCCTCCTTCTTATTTGATTTCTTTTATTATTCCAGCCACATAGATAAGAAAATGCCAGCATATCTATGTTAAAAAAATATCTAGCACTGAAAGACAACTACAACATGTCAGTTGTTTATGTCCACAACGCTGGTCGATTGTTCAAATGGAGATCAAAGAACATCCCACACATCTTATGACAATTTAATTATTCGTTGTCAGAAAGTCCCGAAATAAAAACTTCTTTCTCAAGTAATACCAAACAGGGTAGTAAGAATTGGTTGCCTGTCACATATGCTTCTCTAACCACAGTCAGAATATTCTAGTTGCACTCCTGTCAGCAGTAGCGAACCCCACACAATATGCATCTTCTCGTGATATTCATTTTCCCACCCTGATATTTGTACTTGATCTCCCATGATATTTGACTTGTCATTGCATGCCCCCTATGATATTCAATTTATTACAAAGAATAAAAAATATATCACACAAGTTAGAGCCTCGCATCAGTATAAAGCATGAGTTGGCTCCCCTTGCTATTACTACTCCTTGAAAAATATAAATCACCATTAATCAAAACTTTTGTTAGATTTATGGAGGAGGAGAGTTAAATTAGTGTATCTTTTGATATTTGTGAAAAGGAGTACTTTTGTAATTAGGAGAGGGCCATTTTTCAGTCCTCGTTGGGGGTAAAACAGGCATCACTAGTTCTTGTTTCATGTCAATAACCATCCCTCCTATATTTTAGCGGTTTCTAAGCAGCATATAATGACAGGATTTTTTTAGCTTCTCCTATGAGGCATATTTTTCTTGAGAAGCCTGACTCAGTCAGTTTTCTGCGCCGTTCATGCTCATATAATTCTATGGAAAATTCTGTTGGGAATTAATGAATCAATTGTGAATAAATTAAAAGATTAACGGAATAACGAAGAGACGGAATAACAAACAAACGGAACAACTGTAGCGATAATAGTCGTGGATGTGTTAAAAAGAGAAACTTCCACGTAATATTAGATTAAGTAAATAAAAAAATTCAATTGGAAGGTAAGTTAGAGGTTAAACTGATGAATACCGGAAGTTCCGTCATGGGTGGAAGTTCGTGACAGAGAAACGAGATCGATTCTTTCTCTTGAGTATCTAACATCAAAGCAGCGGACGTCTGTTTTCGAAGCTCTTCCACCACCGCACGGGGGGGGGGGGGGCTAGCCGAAAGATTCAGCTAATCTAGGTCTACTTGCTGTAAAATGATGTCAAAAGTAAAACCGAACCTCAGAGCAAATAATGGAGTAATTTGTTGTTCTTTTTCATCACTTCAATGATTTGAGCCACGAAGAGAAAAAAGAAGAAAAGATCAACATCTCTACGCCGACTGCTATTACCATGACTACAGAAGGACGTTATGGCTCATTGGGTCAACTATTTAGAGCGTCTCAACGAGAAAAACAGCGGTTCCTGCCACTAAAAAGCATTTCGACGCATTTGGTTGTGTAAAAAAGATTCCCTATCGAATGCTACCAACGGTTTATTAGTGCTTCGTGACGTCACACAACGGGAAAACGGAACAAAAGCAAAATGAAATCACAGACAAATGTAACAACGGACAAACAGAACAACGGACAAACGGAATAACGGACAGACAGTAACAAAACATTACATCGGAAACCATGAACTAACAATGATGCAAATACTGTGAAGAGAAACAAAATGCTGCATGGTAGAGGGTAAACTACACGAGATGCCTGACTGGTATCATGTCTTCTATAAAACACTCCATATGTACATGAAAATTCTAGATGGTGGGAGGAAGATTGATAAGGTTGACGAAGGTAAATAAAAGGCGAATGATAGAAGTTTTGTTAATAATTAAGAGAAAGTTAGAGGAAAGAGAAAGTGAGAGGAAAGAGAAAACACAGAAAGAAGGGAAGAAAGATAGGAGAGAAAGAGCGAGCAAGAGAGAGAGAGGAGGAGGAAAGAGAGAGGGTATATTATGATATCACACTGTATTCTGAAATTCTTGGATGTGTCGAAAAGTAGTGTTTTGATTATTGATTATGTTACAGTTTCTTAAAACATTAATATTCTTGAACCTGTCTAACATTTTTCTGTTTTATCTATTTATCGAATGTACAATATACCAACGTTTGACCAACGGGTCATGCGCCATGTTGCATATTATTATATATGTAAACGCATATTAAGTTTTTGAAATTCTTATTTATTATCCCCATGAAAATATTCTTTCTGAAAACATGAAAATATTCTTTCTCATATTATCTTCTGAAAACATGAAAATATTCTTTCTCATATTATCTTCTGAAAACAAGAACATATTATTTCTCATATTATCTTCTGAAAACAAGAAAATATTCTTTCTCATATTATCTTCTGAAAACATGAAAATATTATTTGCTGAACTCTTGACTTGACACTTCGACATGAAATGATGAGTGGAATCGGCAAGATTCTTTGAATTTCTTGAAATTCGTATAAATTTGAAAATTCTTTTGCAATCTTGCTAGAGTAATATAGTATGAGCTAGATTACGTAATATAGTATGGGTTAGATTACAGGAGAAATGGAAAATTTCACTAGAAATTAAGATTAGGATATGAGTTGACGTGTTCGATAAAGTGATTATTCTAGGAGTTGACGTGTTCGAGGAAGTGACGTGTTTGAGGAAGTCTATAGTGAGATGTGGCAAATGAGCTAATTTAATCTAACCTTTTGGGGGTTGAGTCTGAAAAAAAAAACCGACGTATTTTTGGAGATCCGTGGAGAACTGGCAAGATGAAGACAGATCCTATGCAATTCGTTTGTTGTGTAATAAAAAGTGAACTGGAAATCTCAGAGCAATATGTCGATGTTATTGTTTTTCTTGCTTTGACAACTATTACCCTGATACTAAAGTGGACGAAAGAAGCAAACCACGACAAAGGCCATACCACCGCAATCGCTACTATGAATTACTCGCACGGGACCTATCAGACCAACACAGATATCTACTAGACTCGCCGGAGATTTGTTAGAATCCGAAGATTCCCGACCACAGCGTAATAGTACATTGTCCCCAAAACTTTCAAGCTTGACCTTCTGGATTATTAATGGATTTAGTTGGTCCTAGCCTACTTACTCCTATCGGACTTATCACTGCTGATGTCCTTACCTCGATCATCTTGAGCGCCTCTAAACACATTTTTAATTCTGAAGCTGCTAAGCAGAGAAAGTTATGGGTGTGCACGGTTTGAGCATATGATTAAACGGTAAGAAAACAAAGACTGTTGGACATTCATGACTTAAACTTGATGGACAAGTCAGGCATACACTGAAGTTTCATTGTACTAAATACGGTTGTATTGCAGAAAGGAATGTGAATTTTATTAACGATTCCATGGCTGGTATTTTGGAGTGTGGGTGAGGGGGTCACCTTGTAATTAAGTTGTGCTAGTTGTTCGAGACTAACATACCTTTCACAATAATTGTGAACAGGGCGCTAAAAACAAGGTCCTTTGTATGACCTTAAAGTGCATTCGGTAGTGAAACCCCTAATTTAGAAGCTTTGCGAAGTGCAGAGTTAACCCTTAATACTCCCAGGTTCACTCTAGCCCGGAATTAAGGTCATATGTATGGGTTAAATAGAAACGAAGTAACTCATTAAACTTCTCTTATTATTAATTGTTGTGTTTGCAGGTGCGTGCGTAGTGATATGTGTTTACAATGAAAGTTCAATTAAAAGAACATCATTCAGAAGGCAATTATGCAAATTGGTATCCACATTGGTAGGAGTTTTGTTGAGTGGGGAATAAAAGTCATATGAACGTAGCAGTTTTGTTCTAGTAATTTCTTGCAACCTTGTAGTTGCTGACGTTGATGATGATTGGTCCGCTTCTATCTTAATGAAATAATAGTGCTGTCATTGTTGTTGTTGTTGTGAAGAGTGAACGAAATGGGTTGCTTTTGTGGTTGGCAGTGCATCCTTTTGCGGCAGATGGAAGAAAAGATTGCTCATAAGTTAACTGTTTTTGTTGGCACAAAAATGCGAGTCAAGTAGGGCAGTATAGACATCTTATTTAGGACTGATTTATTTTATTTCCAAACCGGTGTTCGCATAGATAAATTCGTAGAAGGTTTTAGATTCAACCGTTTCATGACTCGCACACATTTGTGCGTGTGTGTTTTTAAATGGCTCATGCGTATTACATTTGACTTCCCATCCTCTAAGTTGTAACAACTAATCTTTTTAATTATATCATTTATATTTAACTTTTCTGTTTTTTAACAAAGAAGAATGAAACTAGCTACCGGAACAGTAGCAGAAACTCGATAGGAAGCGAGCGGACAACAGAAGATATTATTGTTTGGAACACACAGCTTACGTTATGGGCTTGTATATATGTTCATTTTCCTCGGCTGTTTTTATTTGTGGAATATTTCATTTCAAGCTCCAGATAATGTCGGGTCATCAGGAGAAAATACGCACTGATTCGGGGCCTTTCTCTCGACGGCTTTTTCGCGTATTGGCCTCCCTCACTGATATGAAGTCCTATTATCTGAATTGCATTTCAACCCAATGAACTATTCAATGAAATCAAAACAACTAACTATTAAACGGCTTAGCGTATCACGCGTCGTTTAATGGCTTAGCGTCCCATGTGCTGTTTAACGGCTGAACGTCTCACGTATTCGTTGCGTAGGAAAAGTTCTCTTATCGAAGAGAACAAATAAAATAAATAAATAAATAAATAAATAAAATAAAATAAAATAAAATAAAATAAATAAATAAATAAATAAATTTAAAAAAATGTTTAACTCTCACTTGGACACTTGCTATTATATCACCATGCGACATTCCTTTTCGCCCAGAGACACATTGCACATTGTTCGGTAATCTCTATGAAGCATTTGCTGGCTGCAGCTTTTTTCGGCCTTTAATTCCAAGCTGGCATAAGAGCTGATACAGGGAGCTTGCAAGGAAACCCCGTATTCCAATTTCAACGGATCGAAGGATAACACTTCACGGATCAGCTCTCTCTTTAGGTGTTCGTATTTCTCTATCTTGTATTGGGGTTGTTTTTCTACCCGGCTCTCATAAGGTACTGTCAATTCAACCAAGATTAATCTTTTGCTTGTCCTTGACGATACAACAATGTCTGGCCGTTTCCCTATTTTCACTAATAATCTTGGGGTAATTATTGCACCAGACAGGGAGATCTGCGGCTACCATCCAATCACCATCCGGTCCAAGAATATTTTGGCCGGGTACTAATAATTGGCCGGCTGTGCGGTTAAAACCGATCCACATCTTCCCTCCCTCTGTAAAAAAAAACTTTGGTCTGATGTTAGTTGCTTCGGGCTTCATATGATTGCTAATTGTTGTCGCCAGTTTACCTAGTACTCTGTTGTGCAGGAACTAAGAAAATGTTTCAATGTTTGAGGCGTTTCCTTACATAAAGGACATGTTGAATCGCCTTCCTTCTATTTGACGAACTTGGTCATCGACGGAAGCACGTCGTACGTTAAACGTATTATAAAGCTCAACCTAAGCGGCGCCATATGCCAAATGTCACTCCATGTAAATGATCTTTGGATAGCTTCTTCCCAGTTCGTCCATTGTCCATGCTGTGACTGTTGGACACCTTTTACGAGCCGGTTGCCTTCTTCCTTGCTCCTTATTTCCTGAATGACCAGGTCGCGACGATCTTTGACTGAAGCCGTGGACCATCTTTGGATGCTGGTCATTCCCAGCCCAAATTTTTCTGTTTGAGTTAGTCCGATGACTTCCTTGAGATATAGGTTCTTTTTAGCCTCAGTTATAGCGATATACTAACAGAGTTAAGTCCGACATACAAACGCACGTAGATAACCATAAAATACATAAGTCTATGCACACAAAACGCATGTTCATACACACGTTCGGAGTTCCGATAATTCTAAAACATTCTAGCTATGTTCTAGTCTGAATATTCTGTTGTGTGCAGTTTATCGTAATTTTAAATCGTTTGTTAAGTAATTCTCCTTAATCGCTAAATCTAAGTATTTCTAATTTTTCATTCAGCCATAAGTAGCAATGAACATTTCACTATTTACACGTTTTCGCTTTTCTAAATATTTTCAATTTTACTATTGAAGTTTTTTTTCTTTTTAAATTAAGTATTTTTCGTTTCTAAGGAGAATTAGTCGTTATATAACCTGCCTTTAAACGTATTTGCTGTACTATATATATATATATATATATATATATATATATATATATATATATATATATATATATATATATATATATATATATATATATAGTTTTGCTGCAGTGTTTTCTCTTGTTAATGTGGTACTTTAGAGGCTGAAAGGTACTTATTTTTTAGGGGCTGTAGTCTGCTTTTTACTGTTACATTCGTATTTATCTTGAGAGTTCATTATATTTCTATTTACACTATGTTTGTCATTATTATTCTTACTATTTTTCTTATTATCCGATGTTATAATGTTTTCTTAGTTATAAGTACAACTCTAGCTTAATTTCAGTGTATATTTATCAAATAGTTCATGTAGAGTATTGTTAAGCGAAAGTGTAAGATTCAAGCATTTCTGTCCTAATTGAGTTTTATCGTTTAATTTTTTTACTTTTTTTTGTTCTATTTGTAGTGCTTTCTTAAAACTAATATTTGTATTCTCATAGCCACTGTTCTCTAGGGTGTTGTTATATATATTTTTATATTCATTAAATACTTCTGCACGAGTTATGACTTCTTTCCACAGATTAGTTATATGTCTAATTACTGATGGCCGGTGATTTCTGAGTGAGTGTACATATATTAGATTAGCATAAAGTTGTAAATTTAGTTAAGCGTCTAGGACTATTCATCATATTTGAGGTTATTTAAATTTTAATCCTTTGATTTTCATTTTACTATGTATTATTTTTTTAATTCTATCAAATTTGACTAACAATTTGAATAAGCCCCGAAAAATGAGAGCGAGTGTGTCTTTTATAGTAACTGCAAAGCTCTACGTTGTTGAAGTTGTTGTTGAAGTTGTTTTTGTTGTTGAGCGAATCGGACCTGCGCAGAGGCCACGAAGATCAGGCCTCAGGATTATCACGTGTGCATGAAGTCCTCCTCGTTGCCCCTAGCTATTCGTTATACCTGCAAGATTGTTACCCCGAGGAGAAGATTTGGCCTAAAAACACAAAGGAGAAGCAACGTTTTTATCCTCACTCCAGCGATTTGCAGTTCTGCGCCTGACACACCCTTGGTTGCAACGCACAAAAGCAGAGGCAACCAGGGGAAAACCGATCCCGATGTTGCTGCCCCCATTTTAACCGTGTAACTCTGACATTACCACGTTTGAAGTAGTGATAACTAAGGTATTAACTCACACTCCCCAAAATCCATCGGTTAAATACGTTTTATTATTTCCAAACTATTTGTAGATGAATCAGTTTTGTAGGCGTATATTTTGTAAAGAAATAGTATGTTAACGATAGTTGCTATTTAACCCATAGAAGTATTGAGACGATTAATCGGAATCGGGAATCGGAAAAATCGGGACTTTTTGGCGTATCAAAATCGGAAAAAATTGAGCCTAATTTCTGATTCCAAAAACGATTCTTTTAATTTGTTTGCATGTTTTAAACTTAATTGTTCTATTGCTGGCACTAATGATAAAATGATAAATATTTATTGATTTTAAGTATTAACCAACGAAACCAAACATTATAAATCATAGTAACGAATTTAGTAAAATTGGCACTGGACAAAATGGCACAAATAAAAATGGCACCAGTAAAAATGGCACAAATAAAAATGGCACAAATAAAAATGGCACCAGTAAAAATGGCACAAATAAAAATGGCACCAGTAAAAATAGCATGAGCGGATCAATAGTAAAAATGATACCAGTAAAAATGACACGAGTGAATGAATAGGAAAAAAAGTCAGAACTGAAAAATATAGATGAAAGTTTCACTATGAGCTTATCAAAATATTGGATACAAAAAAGGGAAAACATTAATAAGTTTGTCAAATGAAAAAGAAAATTATATTTAAAAGTTAAATTGTATTTAAAAGTTCAATTGTATTTAAAAGTTAAATTGTATTTAAAAGTTAAATTATATTTAAAAGTTAAATTGTATTTAAAAGTTAAATTATATTTAAAAGTTAAATTGTATTTAAAAGTTAAATTATATTTAAAAGTTAAATTATATTTAAAAGTTAAATTGTATTTAAAAGTTAAATTGTATTTAAAAGTTAAATTATATTTAAAAGTTAAATTATATTTAAAAGTTAAATTGTATTTAAAAGTTAAATTATATTTAAAAGTTAAATTATATTTAAAAGTTAAATTGTATTTAAAAGTTAAATTGTATTAAAAAATAGATGAAGACTCTCCATTAAATGAATTTCACTCAAAACAATAAAATCCTACTTTTTAGGCGATTTTAGAATCTGAATCGGTAATTGTATCGGAATCGGGAAAAATATTGGAATCGTCCCATCACTAACCCATAGATGGGACCTTTACCACTACGTGTCAAAGTGGACCTTGAGGCAATGGTAACTTGGAAAGGGGTGAATTACTGACAGGTTACTCCACACTAACCTAAATTGGAGCATATTGTTATTTTTAAGAGAAAAATAAATCAGAATTATAGTTAATTGAATTTATTACAAGAATTCATTTTATTTATCAGTTTTAAATAAGGAGTTTAATCGGTTTCACCCAACATTGTATGACAGACCGAGAAAGGGAGATAATTCTATTTTTTAGAATCTTTGAGTTTTATTAGATCAAATATTAAATTCAAACGTAAAATGGATACAAGAAAAGACTTTATTATTCATCTAAGAAAGACTCGAAAAGAGACAACCGTTTCGATAAGCATATGTATTTATTATTACAAGGAACCCCCAACATAAATCCCAAAAGATTGACTGTCCTGATTTACCCCCCTCCCCCCAAAAGTAACCTACCAATTATTAGCATCAGAAGACGGATCGAGAACCGAACCCATTGAAACTCCATCAATTTGAGTGTAAATGTTTTCCTTGAAGTCATAAAAAGGTACTTCGGTGGTGCAGATTTAGACTCATTATTTACTATAAGAAATTTTAAACACTTGTAGCAAAAAAAAATCCTCCTCAACACAAAAATCACAAGTAAGAACCAATGTTATTTATAAGTTTAAATGTAACTCCCATAATAATAATAAAGCTAATAGCTACATTGGTTTTACAACCACTACACTATCCCGTCGTCTCACCAGGCATCTTCTAAACTCTAGTTAAATTTACCAACATCTACAAAAACATAACTGCCATCCTTCTGATTTCAGACAAATTCTAGTTAATAATACTTAAATATAACATTCCGAAACCAATTTAAAAAAATAAAAATATTGGAAGCTATCTATATAAAAACACAACAGCCTACGATTAATAATATCACGTATGAAACCAGTGGCATTATTTAAAAATGCTTAACGTAATGCGATTTTATTCTGTGATGCCACTCCGGCGTTTAAATCGTCAATGCGAAAAACGTTTTCTGCGCGTTTCTCCGCCGTCTTTAAAAATTATCTTCTTTCTCAAGCTTTTTTGTTCATTTGTTTTTGACACATGATTCGACGAAGAATCGAAAATGGTCGTGATACCTATGGGGCATTTATTAATGTTTTTGATTATAATAGAAAAAAGACTATCAGAGAAATGTAATAAATAAAAAAGGTATAATTAAACAGACGAATTCTGTTATTTTTAATAATGTTTGCATAAATGAGAAAATTTTGCCTAAATACCAATGCAAGATATATATACACACACCCACACACACACACACATATATATATATATATATATATATATATATATATATATATATATATATATGAACATAGATGACAGAAGAGGGATGAACATGTACGAATGACAAATCTATTTCAACTTCGATTGTTCAATGCAAGGTGTACTCGGTAAAAACATGTTTATTATTCTTTCCTTAAGCTAAGACTTTTCAAAGATTAAAATTTTATCATCAGAGGAATTACACAGATAGATAAGTAGGCAGTGGAAAAGCCAAAATTCAAAATTTGAAAAATTATTAAGTAATGGAGAGTGAGAATGTGCGTGTAAAAAAATATGGGGTCTGTCCAGTTGGGAAATGTCCGTTGATAAGGTGTCCAATGAAAGGAGATTTACAGATGGAAAAGAATGGTTATTTGTACTGGTATATGGAATAATTATTAATTCTTCTATATATCGTTATATTACTAGCTGTTCCTACCCGGTGTTGCCCGGGAGTCTTTAATTTTGATTTTCAATAGGATTTTGAGAGTTCAATTATTACAATACCGTTTGGTTATTAAATTATTAATTAAACCAAATTGTTATGAAACATTAGCTAATTTTTTTTAGTATAAATATTGTTGTTTTAATCACACTTTATAAAGTGTCTATACCCTGTGCTGACGATGATCTGATAGTAATAATAAAAATACATGGTCACTGAAACGATCGTACACAATTCTGTTTTTTGCTTTCTTGGAACGCAAATCTATCATGTAATTTACATAAATATATGCTTTATATATATATATATATATATATATATATATATATATATATATATATATATATATATATATATATATATATACAATAAGGAGAATATTTTGAAAACATATTTTGAAAACTTGAGCACTTTTGGTGGTATAAGGATTAAACGAAAAAAGAAGAGAAAAAAATAGGCTTATACTTCTGGCAAGGGTGTATATCACCGAAGTGCTCAAGTTTTTAAGATAAATAAATAATTTATTTTAAAAAAAAAAAACATAAAAAACTGCGTTGTCCAGGTTTTTCAAAATATTCTCCTTATTATCGCCATTTCATCAACGCTTCCATGTGTGAACTTTTCATTCAACTATATATATCGGTACAACTGACACTGGCAATACACGATAGCCGGCGGTCACCTTTGTCTGGAAGGGTTTATTAGAGTCAACACTTGTTACTAACAGTTGGATGTGTGAGTCCCGAAGCGTTCAAGACAATAACAAATATGGTTTGTTGCTTTTGAATGAAAGAGAAATTTTTTCGGACAATTAAAGCCAATCGCGAGTAATTCCAGTCGGATACTTTTGTTTACGAATTATTTTTGTTATTTTCTTTTTCACTTTCATTCTAACTACTTGGCCTGAAGAACCCTAGCCTAATAAGGCCATAGCTGAAACATGTAGACACTTATGTTAGTAGAAATTTAAAAACAATATGTGTGTGTGGAGGAAACTAGAAAAGAAGTAATAGATTCTAGAGGGGGTGGGGGGGAGATGACGAGTGAATATACGGTTTAGTGTAACTGTTATTTTCGGCCCAGTTTAAACCGGTTCTCAAGTGGGTGTTAATACCACTTTCTTTAGGATTAACAATGTCCACAAGTGAAATGTAATTGAGTCCTTGAAAGGTAATACCAAATAAACAAACAGACAATTTGCCCACTCCCCGAACCGAAAGAAAATGATCGCGTTTGCTAAGAAATTTGAACCTAATATATATATATATATATATATATATATATATATATATATATATATATATATATATACAAAAGAAGGTTTAGTCATTTATACATGGAGAAAGAAGAAAAACATTATGTATTCAACATTAATAGTAAAAACAAATTTATATAGGTCATCCACAAAAAACGCTATCTACAGAAACAGTCACTACTGCAAACAATACAGAAACATTCCTCTCTGCCGTATTCCTTGTGACAGCGGTACTATTCTAACACACACACACACACACAATATATATATATATATATATATATATATATATATATATATATATATATATATATATATATATATATATATATATATACGACTATTGTCTAACAAGTATCCGACTTTAAGCCAGAAAAAATATGGCAAATACGTGACTGGGTTGGGACCCTAATACCCTTCAAATTAGTCCCCTTGTGCTTGCACACACTTAGCCCACCGATTGTCTGACAATCCCGGACCGACACATGGCGGACTTCATCATCGGAATGCTGACCAACCGCAACTTCACCCTTCACACCAGCAACGGCCAACACAGCAGGCTCCGACGGCTCAGAAATGGTGTCCCACAAGGCTTTGTACTCGCTCCAATGCTGTTTAACATTTACATCTACGACCTCCCAGACACGCTGTCCTAGAAATATGGATACGTTGATGACCTAGCAATCCTTCTGTCTAACAAGAGCTGTGAGATGATCGAACTGAGGCTTATACTGATCTGAACACCTTAAGCTCTCCGTGGCCAAGACAACGTCCACCGCATAACATCTAAACAACCGAGAGTCAAACCACGAACTTAACATCATAGTTGACAACAAAAGACTCCAGTTCCAGGCTGCCCCCACGTACCTCGAGATCAAGCTTGATCGCACGCTGACGTTCCGCCAACACCTGGAAAACCTGTCTGCCAAGACATCGGCCCGTGTCGCTCTAATACGCCGCCTAGCTGGTACCACTTGGGGTGCCTCAACCAAGACCCTGCGTATATCTACCCAGGCATTGGTCTTCTCCGCCGCTGAGTACGGCTCCCCAGCCTGGTGCAGGAGCTCCCACACCAAGAAGCTGGACGTAACGCTCAACACCGCCTTACGCAGCCTCTGTCTGCTTGCGCGCCATACCAATCAACCAACTCCTGATTCTCGCCGGCATCGCACCAGCAACCATGCGCCGTTAGGCGGCTGTCATTGCACTATCAAGAAAGGCCACTATCGATGAAGACCACCTTCTCCACAAGCTCGCCACAGAGACTCCTTCACGAGCTCGCCTGAAGTCACGACGCCCATTCTCGGAGCATGCCCACCAGCTCCTGCTTTCAACACTCGGTGACGTCACAAAACGAATCTGGCTGAAACGTTGCGGGACGGAGGAATGGCAGGCAGCAGATAAATCAAGGTTGCACAGATTTGTGGAGGACCCGGATAACCTACCAGGCATGGACCTCCCTCGCCGGTAGTGGACAATGCTCAACCGCCTCAGGACAGGTGTCGGCCGTTTCGCCGCGACCATGAAAGGATGAGGACTCAGGGATTCGGCTGTCTTCGACTGTGGTCACTCTGAACAGACAGTAGACCACGTCATCGAGTCATGCCTTAAACATCGACCACCCAACGGCAAAGCCGGCATAGCTGCGCTAGACAACAAAACATTAGCATGGCCTTTCTCAACCGAGCTGGTGATCTAACAGTGAGATGCTGTGAAGCAAACGAAAGAAGAAGAAGTCCACCGATCCATTCACTGCCGTAAACATCACTGGAAGTCTTCTTTTGGAATGGTGTTCAAGGATTCGTTTTACCGGAGGCGCCATTGCAGCCAATTGACAACCTCGGCATAGTTTTACAAAACTTTCTATTTCCTTGTCCATTCCTGACTAGTATACGTAGCATCGAGTGATTTCATCCGGGATATGCCAGGATGACCGGTATGAAATTCTTTCAGCATAACTTTACGTAGAGATTGAGGTATTACAATTTTATCTGCGTACATTTAAGTGTTGTCGCATATTGAGTAATGTGTAATTTGGGTTCCTTTTCTCTTTTTTCCGGTCAATCTCGTCTGGTTCTTTATCTAAATGAATAAATGCGAAAGTGTGGCCAATTTCTCGCACGAACGGGAAAGTCAAAACGGTCAATTTCGAACCATCTTTTTTATATACCGTTTATACAGGTGTGATATCAGATTTGTAAGGTTAACTAATTTGCATATTGGTTTTGTTAACGTCAATTAATTAATTAACTATTATTTGTTATTGTTTTTTAATTAAATGATTTTTTGTATTTTCATATAACAAATGCTCTGTTTGCAATTTTTTTTTCTTGACAAATATTTAGAATTGGTGTTTAAACGTTTTCTAACGTCATTCAAATGTTCCAGGAAACTTTCTTTAAAGCGACCGACTTGATTTTTCTAAATTGTTAGTAAAATGGCAAATTTGTTTCTTCTTTCATTCTTTTCTTTTCAGTCACATTTAAAGATGTTTCGAAATTAACAAAATGTTAACGTTTCGTGTTTGAATAGTTTATTATTTTAAACTAGCAGGGCTACCCGGTATTGCCCGGGGCAATAGTAATTTATTTTCATCAATGAGAATTGATTTCTTACTGTTGTCACACGCGAGGTTAATCTTACTGTACGAACTGAAAACAACTAATCGAAGTGAAACTTACAAAAAAAAAACGCGAGTTACATCTGACGTAATGAACAAATATCCGAGTAAAGTAAAAAAAAAAGCAAAAAAAGCGAGATAAGTTTTACTTAAGAAAATAAACTAATCTCTCCCCCCCCCCTCTCTCTCTCTCTCTCTCTCTCTCTCTCTCTCTCTCTCTCTCTTGTTAACGACTCCGTATTATTGTTATTGTTTTTTATTGTTAGAAGCAATAGCTTCATCGATAGTAAAAGAATAAATAAGATGTTACACTTTAAATGATTACACTGGACAACAACATGTTTGCTACTGGAGATGTGTAAATTGATTTAGACTAATTTGGGTACGCTGATTTCAAAAATCATAACCGTTTTGCTGTATCACGTCAGGATTTTGAGTTTCAGAAATACTCCCATTGCCTAGAAGTAGCCTACCACCTCTTACGTAACTACGATATAACGTACTTATATAACTACTAATTTTTCTTTCTTTCTTTCAGTTAAACATGAGTAGACGTTCCTGTACCAATCATCCAGACAACTTCTGTTATGTCTGTGGTCGGTTTACCCAAAAAGATCAACAGCGAAGTGTATCTAGAGCAGTGAAAATGAAGGCCGCCTACTTTCACTACTTCGGGTGTAAGGTCGGGGACCAAGAAAAGAGCTGGGTACCACACATCTGCTGCACAAGCTGCCACTCAGCATTGACTCAGTGGTTGGTGGGCAAGCGCGCGAGCATTCCATTTGCGGGGCCCATGATATGGCGTGAGCCGCAGAATCATGATGATGATTGTTATTTCTGCTGCACAAACATCGCCGGCTTCAACAGGAAGAATAAAGGCCACATCAAGTACGCTGACTGCGTCTCTGCTCGTAAACCTGTGTCTCATGATGATGAGAACCCCGTTCCAACATGTCCATCTGATCCGAACATAACTGTAAGTAGTGGCGAAGAAGATGGTGATGAACCTTTTGAACCCGACACTCAAGAACAAGAACCACACCTTCTGAACTAGGGAGAGTTAAATGATCTTGTAAGAGATCTCTCGCGGTCAAAGGCGAAGGCAGAGCTGCTTGGATCAAGGCTGCAGCAGTGGAATCTACTTGAACCTAACACCAAGATATCCTTGTTCAGAGCACGTCACAGCGACATGGCTCAGTTCTTTGAGATGGAAGACACGATGACATTCTGCAGTGGCATCAACGGTCTGTTGAAAGAACTTGGGTGTGATCACGATCCTTCAGATTTGCGCCTCTTCATCGACTCGGGGAAGAACAGCTTGAAGGCTGTTCTGCTCCACAATGGCAACAAGAAACCATCAGTCCCACTGGCTCACGCGTTCGGCATGAAAGAGACCTATGAGACTATGCGGCAGCTGCTTGATTCCATCAAGTACAATGACTTCAACTGGCACATCTGCGGAGACTTGAATGTGGTGGCGCTGTTGTTAGGGCTGCAGTCAGGCTACACGAAATACATGTGCTTCCTTTGTCTCTGGGATAGCAGAGACGACAAGAATCTCTGGACGAAGATTGATTGGAAAGAGCGGATGGAGCACGTACCTGGTCGATACAACGTGAAGCATGTCGCCCTTGTCGACCCAGCCAAGATTTTCCTTCCACCACTCCACATAAAGCTCGGCTTGATGAAGAATTTTGTACTGGCAATGGATCTGAATGGGCGTGGGTTTTTATACCTGAAGGAGAAGTTTGGCAACACCTTGTCAGAGGCTAAGATCAAGGCTGGTGTCTTTGTTGGACCGCAAATCCGAGAGGTAATGAAGGATGAAACTTTTCCGACAACTCTAAACCCCAAAGAGCTGGCAGCGTGGAGGAGCTTCAAAGCTGTGATGGACAACTTATTGGGGAGCGAGCGCGCGGACAACTATGAAGAAATAGTGCAGCAGCTGCTGGAGTCCTTCAGTAAACTTGGCTCCAGGATGTTCCTGAAGATCCATTTCCTACACCAGCACCTGAACTTCTTCCCTGACAACTTGGGAGCTGTCTCGGACGAGCACGGCGAGCGATTCCACCAAGAGATTTCACTCATGGAGATGCGTTACCAAGAGCAGCACAACCCGAGCATGATGGGCGACTTCTGCTGGCTCCTGCATCGTGAAACTGACACAGAGCCGCACAAACGCAAAGCCAAATGTTTAAAGCATTTTTAATTACATTTTAGCAGTTTTTCTGTAATTTTTATAATTTTGAAGCATTTATGATGAAATAAATGAATAAATGAATTTTTGTAAATTTCATTGAAACCCTGACTTCTAGGCAATGAGAGTATTTCTGAAACTCAAAATCCTGACGTGATACAGCAAAACGGTTATGATTTTTGAAATCAGCGTACCCAAATTAGTCTAAATCACTTTACACATCTCCAGTAATACATTTTTTCTGAAATTTGTTGTCCAGTGTTATTTGCACAAAATATAAAAATTTAAATAGCAAACAAATTCGGCACAAGGCCATCAAAACTATGGGAAAAATGGAGATCGTTGGTCATCTTTGGTCAAAAGTCATAAAAATGTCTATCTTACTCTTAACTAGAATTATCTTAGTCACCACAATACCACATTTACTCCTACTTAAAATATTTCCAAATTGTTGAAAACATGTTTTCATAAATACATTTATCTACAGAAATTCATTGGAATAAAATGGGAAGTGGCATCTTAGCGAAAAGGGCCAAGAAACTAAAAAAAATGAATAAGCATTTATAAATGAATGACCCCCCTCCCTACCCCCCCCCCCCCCCCCCCAAAAAAATAAGTGTTAAATTTTTCACAGTATCTAAAGACATTGAAATTTTCCTTTGATTCCATCTGGTGTTTACTAAGGGCAATTATCGGTTAGGTCCATAAAATAACTGAAATATATTAGAATGTAAAAAAAACGAAATTCACTTTTTGTCAAATAAATTTTCTTCGTTTCATAAAACAAAAATAAAATTAAACAAAGAATATCTCAGTAAAGAATGTATTAAAAAAATATAATAAGAAGTTCCCATTTTCTAATCATATTTGAATTCAGATGTATTTTGAAATATAATAAGAAGTTCCCATTTTCTAATCATATCTGAATTCAGATGTATTTTGAAATATAATAAGAAGTTCCCATTTTCTAATCATATCTGAATTCAGATGTATTTTGAAATATAATAAGAAGTTCCCATTTTCTAATCATATCTGAATTCAGATGTATTTTGAAATATAATAAGAAGTTCCCATTTTCTAATCATATCTGAATTCAGATGTATTTTGAAATATAATAAGAAGTTCCCATTTTCTAATCATATCTGAATTCAGATGTATTTTGAAATATAATAAGAAGTTCCCATTTTCTAATCATATCTGAATTCAGATGTATTTTGAAATATAATAAGAAGTTCCCATTTTCTAATCATATCTGAATTCAGATGTATTTTGAAATATAATAAGAAGTTCCCATTTTCTAATCATATCTGAATTCAGATGTATTTTGAAATATAATAAGAAGTTCCCATTTTCTAATCATATCTGAATTCAGATGTATTTTGAAATATAATAAGAAGTTCCCATTTTCTAATCATATCTGAATTCAGATGTATTTTGAAATATAATAAGAAGTTCCCATTTTCTAATCATATCTGAATTCAGATGTATTTTGAAATATAATAAGAAGTTCCCATTTTCTAATCATATCTGAATTGAGATGTATTTTGAAATATAATAAGAAGTTCCCATTTTCTAATCATATATGAATTCAGATGTATTTTGAAATATAATAAGAAGTTACAATTTTCTAATCATATCTGAATTCAGATGTATTTTGAAATATAATAAGAAGTTCCCATTTTCTAATCATATCTGAATTCAGATGTATTTTGAAATATAATAAGAAGTTCCCATTTTCTAATCATATCTGAATTGAGATGTATTTTGAAATATAATAAGAAGTTCCCATTTTCTAATCATATCTGAATTCAGATGTATTTTGAAATATAATAAGAAGTTCCCATTTTCTAATCATATCTGAATTGAGATGTATTTTGAAATATAATAAGAAGTTCCCATTTTCTAATCATATCTGAATTCAGATGTATTTTGAAATATAATAAGAAGTTCCCATTTTCTAATCATATCTGAATTCAGATGTATTTTGAAATATAATAAGAAGTTCCCATTTTCTAATCATATCTGAATTCAGATGTATTTTGAAATATAATAAGAAGTTCCCATTTTCTAATCATATCTGAATTCAGATGTATTTTGAAATATAATAAGAAGTTCCCATTTTCTAATCATATCTGAATTCAGATGTATTTTGAAATATAATAAGAAGTTCCCATTTTCTAATCATATCTGAATTCAGATGTATTTTGAAATATAATAAGAAGTTCCCATTTTCTAATCATATCTGAATTCAGATGTATTTTGAAATATAATAAGAAGTTCCCATTTTCTAATCATATCTGAATTCAGATGTATTTTGAAATATAATAAGAAGTTCCCATTTTCTAATCATATCTGAATTGAGATGTATTTTGAAATATAATAAGAAGTTCCCATTTTCTAATCATATCTGAATTCAGATGTATTTTGAAATATAATAAGAAGTTACAATTTTCTAATCATATCTGAATTCAGATGTATTTTGAAATATAATAAGAAGTTCCCATTTTCTAATCATATCTGAATTCAGATGTATTTTGAAATATAATAAGAAGTTCCCATTTTCTAATCATATCTGAATTGAGATGTATTTTGAAATATAATAAGAAGTTCCCATTTTCTAATCATATCTGAATTCAGATGTATTTTGAAATATAATAAGTTCCCATTTTCTAATCATATCTGAATTCAGATGTATTTTGAAATATAATAAGAAGTTCCCATTTTCTAATCATATCTGAATTCAGATGTATTTTGAAATATAATAAGAAGTTCCCATTTTCTAATCATATCTGAATTCAGATGTATTTTGAAATGATACTAAGTTTTGATGTTTTTCTTGCTTCACTTCTATTTGATATGTTATGAAGAAGGACTTTGGAATCATCTAAAATATAATACAAAATAAAATATTCCAAATTGTTTTAGAAACGATCGTACACCAAATGTTGTGGAGTTTGAATTCTTGGAACTGATATAAAAAATGTTCCAATTTTATTTAAATCAACCTACTTCATAATAGATCTGTTTCATCTTAATAAGCAACCATGGAGTTGATGCTAATAACTGCAGTATTTGGGGTATTTAAATGCCTGTATTTCGACTTTACCTATATTTGCTATAGGTGAGTTATTATTGTATACTCAACATAAGTCAAAATATTTTGACTATAAATTTTTAAAAGTATATATATATATATATATATATATATATATATATATATATATATATATATATATATATATGTATGTGTGTGTGTGTGTGTGTGTTTCCGATTTTTTTAGATGAGGAATGCATAATTTGTATTATTTGGATTATTCGGACTACTGTTCACATCGTTGAGATTTTTATCGTAATCTAATAATCGCGAAGAAGACTACAACGACAACGACAACGACAACGACGACGACGACGAAGAAGAAGAAGAAGAAGAAGAAGAAGAAGAAGAAGATCATCAACAAAAATCTTATATATAAAGTAATAGCGATTTCTCTGCTGGTCTGTATGTCCATCAAAGAAGTGTTTCCTGATTAAGACTTTTCGTACTATTTAGATTGTTCTTATCTCAGCAATACTCTTTTTCTAATATCATATAATAACAGAAAACATATAGAATGCGACTCAAGCGAAGATGTATACAATGCCACACAAAGCTACGGCACCCTTGACTGGCATTCCCGCATGTTAATAGAAACGTATGCCTACCAATTGTCCATGCATTCGACCTAATGATGCACTATCAACTGAAAATATCAAAAGCACTACTACTACTACTACTCTACGGTCATGTTACGTCATGTTATATGCAAACTCGATCATCATCATCATCATCATCATCATCATCATCATCATCATCATCATCACTAGCAACCCTTCCACATCGGTGTAGGGGTAGTGGTGACGTGGTAGTGTAAGAGCTATGCCGTCGGGAACTCCAGTTTCTGGCAGTGCGACTCATGGTGGAAAGATTTGCCACCAAGCGGTATTAGGGTCGCAATCCGGCTAACAAGGATTTGGTGAAAATGCAGGAGAAGCCTGCATCATGATCCGTGGTCTTCTGATTGTCTCTTCCTCTGCTTGTGGCAAACAAAGACGTATACGGCACGTGACTGCGAATTAATAAATCCTTAATCAATCTAACGATAGTCCGGCACTTAGTTAATGCTAAAATTCTTTCTGTCCGCCAGTATGGATTAAGACAAGCACGATCTACTGCGGACATCCTAACGGTCATCTCTGAACGCATATATCATACACTGGACAAGGCAGGTGAAGCTAGGGCAGTAGCACTTGATATATCCGAGGCCTTTGCCAAGGTATGACATAAAGGGCTTATCCTAAAATTACGCTCATATGGTATTACTGGGCAAATATTCAATGTAATTAAATCCTTCCTAACAAAAAGAAAAATTCGGGTTGTCCTCGATGGTCGTTCATCTAAGCAACATGACATAAATGCTGGTGTACCCCAGGAATCTATCCATGGACTTTCATTGTTCCTGATCTTCATAAACAACCTCCCTGATGACATTGAGTCTGAGATAGGTATATTTGCTGACGACACCACGCTTTACTCTCGTCATATGGGATAAACAAACGCGATCATATCCGAGGCAATGGCTGAATCCTTAGAAAATGACCTCCAGGCTGTAGTGGATTGGGGTCATAAATGGTTGGTAACTTTTAATGCCGCAAAGACAAAGCTCCTGTCATTCTAACTCCTCGGCCTAACCTTCACAAATAACATGAATTGGAACAAATACATTGAAGACACTGCCAAGGCTGCGGCAAATAAGGTGGGCTCCCTTTACCGTGCTAGTAAACTCCTCTCACCTGACATTATCCTGTATCTCTACAAAACCATCATCCACCCATGCATGAAGTATTGTTGCAACATCTAGGCTGGTGCATAATCTACTAGTCTCTCCCTCTTAGCCTAGGTTAAAAAAAGAGTCGCTAACTTAATAGGTCCCTCACTATCCACCAAGCTCCAGCCCCTGTCCCATCGCCACAATGTTGCATCTTTGTGCTAGCTTTACAAATACTTTAATGGATTATGCTCCGTTGAACTGGCTGCTCCAGTGCCCCCTCGACGTAAATAAACCAGACCAACTCGACAATCAGCTAAATCACTTCCATTCACTGTGGAGGTCCCCAGATGACGGAGAGCCTTCTACTCCAGTATTTTTTGTCCTCGTACTGCCGGCCTCTGGAACTACTCCCTTGTTCCCCGACTGTACCGACAACAGAAGTTTAAAACTAATGTAAAAAGACATCTCGCTACACAGCTCCCAACCTAGGGTGAAATATGTTTAAAAAGAAAAAAAGGTCTGCTATACTTTCTTTTAACCCAAACAAGACTGCTATATTTTCTGTTGTGGCCCTGTTTAGGAACCGGAAAAAAACACGGACACGCGGTTTAGGTAAAAAAGTATATTGGAGATAAATATATACAACAGAGAAACAAGAGAAGTGGACCGTCACTCCTGACTGCCAGTGTAGACTGGGGTTTGCCTCAGCTATGTAATTCCTTCCAACCGCAGGAATATGTGACACAAGGTCGAAAGATAGGGGTAAGTCAAGCCAGCGCCCCTAAAGAAAGAGCACTCTAGCCTATTAAAATAGCCTGGGAAGCTCCGTCGGCGCCTCAGGCAGTAAGGGTTGACCTCAGCACCGAGAATTCTATGCTTCCAGTATTTATTTAAAATGGAAGAGTCTAAATGTTCTTCATAGGTACGGCACCATAACACTTTTATATAACCTAAACAAAACTGCTCTACCTTCCTATAACTTAAACCAGACTGCTATTTTTCTTATAACCTAAACAAGTTTGCTATAATTTCCTATAACTTAAACCAAACTGTTATTCTTTCCTATAACCTAAAGAAGTTTGCTATACTTTCATATAATCTAAACAAGACCTTCTCTATGACCTAAAAAAGACTGCTACATTTCTGCTAAGCTAAACACTACTGCTATACTTTCTCTATAACCTAAACAAGATTGCTATACTTTTTCTATAACCTAAACAAGATTGCTATACTTTCTCTATAACCTAAACAAGATTGCTATACTTTTTCTATAACCTAAACAAGATTGCTATACTTTCTCTATAACCTAAACAAGATTGCTATACGTTTTCTATAACCTAAACAAGATTGCTATACTTTCTCTATAACCTAAACAAGATTGCTATACTTTCTCTATAACCTAAACAAGATTGCTATACTTTCTCTATAACCTAAACAAGATTGCTATACTTTCTCTATAACCTAAACAAGATTGCTATACTTTCTCTATAACCTAAACAAGATTGCTATACTTTCTCTATAACCTAAACAAGATTGCTATACTTTCTCTATAACCTAAACAAGATTGCTATACTTTCTCTATAACCTAAACAAGATTGCTATACTTTCTCTATAACCTAAACAAGATTGCTATACTTTCTCTATAACATAAACAAGATTGCTATACGTTTTCTATAACCTAAACAAGATTGCTATACTTTCTCTATAAACTAAACAAGATTGCTATACGTTTTCTATAACCTAAACAAGATTGCTATACTTTCTCTATAACCTAAACAAGATTGCTATACTTTTTCTATAACCTAAACAAGATTGCTATACTTTCTCTATAACCTAAACAAGATTGCTATACGTTTTCTATAACCTAAACAAGATTGCTATACTTTCTCTATAACCTAAACAAGATTGCTATACTTTCTCTATAACCTAAACAAGATTGCTATACTTTCTCTATAACCTAAACAAGATTGCTATACTTTCTCTATAACCTAAACAAGATTGCTATACTTTCTCTATAACCTAAACAAGATTGCTATACTTTCTCTATAACCTAAACAAGATTGCTATACTTTCTCTATAACCTAAACAAGATTGCTATACTTTCTCTATAACCTAAACAAGATTGCTATACTTTCTCTATAACCTAAACAAGATTGCTATACTTTCTCTATAACCTAAACAAGATTGCTATACTTTCTCTATAACCTAAACAAGATTGCTATACGTTTTCTATAACCTAAACAAGATTGCTATACTTTCTCTATAACCTAAACAAGATTGCTATACTTTCTCTATAACCTAAACAAGATTGCTATACTTTCTCTATAACCTAAACAAGATTGCTATACTTTCTCTATAACCTAAACAAGATTGCTATACTTTCTCTATAACCTAAACAAGATTGCTATACTTTCTCTATAACCTAAACAAGATTGCTATACTTTTCTATAAACCGTCATTCTAATGCAAAATACATTTAGGATAATTCCTACCAAGCTGGATAATAACTTTCTTAAACGTATTACTAATTTATCCTCGTTAATTGAACTTTCAATGTACAAACATGTCATAAATGCACGCACCGGCAACCACAACAAATTACAACATTTTTCTTCTTGTAAATAAATATTGTTCGTTACGTTACGCCTTTGCCTTTTGGGTTTCTTTATGTTTGTCATGTTTTATATGGATTTAACATGGCACGCAACAAAATCAATCGAATTTGGAAGGAAATACAATCGATAGGTGATTGATGTAAGTAATACAAGGCGTCTACGCCACGTTGAAAGGCTTGACCGGAATGAGAAGACATAGTAA
>OY744552.1:31213892-31221392 GCA_963556195.1 Sepiola atlantica | reverse complement strand
GACGCGTAACACACTTTTTAAAATACACTTTTGTTAATTATACTACTGTGCTTGTTTTTATTATTACTGGCCTGCAGGGCAACAACATTGGCGACGAAGGATTTCAAGACTTATATTGCCATAACACTGGCGGCAAGGATTCTAGAACTACATCTCACAACACTAACGTTGAGAACGTATTCGAACATTACTCAAACCTGTGTCACACACACTGGAAGCAAGGATTCGAAATCTACATTCCACTAACCTGCAGACAAAGTATTTGAACTTATTCAGTCCTACATTTTTTTTCTTTTGAACGATTTGAATTGATTGAAAACACAAAAATAAGCCAGTCGTAAGTTACATGCAAGCATAAGCAACGGAAAGTAGGGTTTTGTCTGAAATTTGAATTTTTTGATTTTGAATATAAAAAAGATTTTTGAGTAATTTGTTTAAGAAGAATGCAAGAAGTTAAAGTGTGTAATTTTATAAAGCAAGGTGTTTTTCTGAAATAAATCCAACGGAAACTAGGGGTTTGTCTAAAAAAAGACTCATGATTTTTTGTTCTCATTAACCAGAATCAAAGCAAATAAGTTTTTTACAAACTTATTTGCTTTTCTTTTTCACTAAGTTTGTTCAAACTTGCCTCATGAGGAAGAAATACGAGCTGCGTTAATTAAATATATATGACCGTCTGTAATTGTTATTTCCCTGTACTGTTGAGAACCATAAGCTCGAAACAACGTCGTACGTCAGTAAAATATTAAAAAAATATTTTTATATTATATATATATATATATATATATATATATATATATATATATATATATATACATACGGAGAGTCAATTATTGCGAGTGATGGAACATAGAGGATTTTCAAAAGGTAATCTTGGAGCACTTTAAGCATCAGCAAAATGAACAACTACGGTTACAGGCTGGGCAAGCGTCTTACTGAAATATATCTGAAACCAAAAAGTTAGAGTTACAGAAAGAGCAGCTCTCACAAAATTAAAGACTCGAGGAGATGTTCATTCAAACCCAAAAATAACAGCAGAAATTATTTGAATCGCCAAATGCGGAAAAATGGTACAGACGAAAGCGAGCACAATTTTGAATAGCATTTAGATTTTCAACAACGACCCGGACAATGAAGTTACTTTTGCTTCGTATTTCAGGCGTTATGAAGACATATATAATTGAGACTGTGGAAACTGAACTGATTCCAAAAAGGTTCGGTTACTGTTAAGGAAATTGGGCACAGAATATACAAAATTTTCCAATTACATTTTACCTCTGAAGTGACCGTGTCGTGGTTACAAACAAAAATATGAGAAAGAATTTGAATGAGAAAATTTAATATGGTATAGAATTCATTATTTATTTACTTTTTACAATTTGAAGAGGAGGATTTACTAATGACTTGACATTTATAGTGGGAGCTAAAAATGATACGTAATCACAGAATGTCTGTCACTTGTTGGAAGCCAAGTGGATATAACTTTCGCAATTTCGCAAGGGAAATAACTCTGCCAATTTTATTCTCCTTTAATATGTCCATTCTGAATGTCATTATTTTCTAGCTAGAAATGGGTCTAGCTTATAACCTCTAAAGACCAGCGAGCTAAAAATTAGTTAAGCGATACAATTGTTGACGAAATATTTACTCCAAAACATCTCTCTTCCACAAGAGGTTGACGCGTTTTAACCTTACAAGAAATGATAATGAGACCCATACACCTTTTACGAGCATAATAAATAAGCACTGTTCTGATTCAGGTTATCGTAATTAAGTTCTAATAACTTTAAATGTCTCATGTTTGCACAAGGATTGGTGTCGAACACAGGCTCTGAAATGTAACACTCCAGCAAATAGCCGAAGACTTGCAACGGTTTATTAGCATGCGTTAGGATTCGAATGATATCGAACAGTATGGAGTGTTCCACATCAGTAAAATCTGCAACAAGAAAAAATGTTAAATTTGATAGTCAAAAGAGAAGTAGTCTTCCCCCTAAACCGTGATTCAGTTGCGGACAGATGCATTGGTACAGAGATTGTCCGTATAAACTTAAGAAATGCTTTAAATGCGATCGTATAGGGCATAAAAGTATGCATTGCATAACAAAAAATAAAACAAGAAAGAGTTTTATCAAAATCGCGAAGTGCAGCGAAATTGTAAATATTAGGAAATTTGCTCAAGTTAAAATATTAAATAGAAACATAAAAATACAATTAGAATTTGGGTCCGATTTATGAATTATTAATGTTCACACATGGAGGGAAATCGGCAAGTCAGCTTTATTGAGGACTAACAAAATTGCAAAAAGCATAACCGGAGAGCAAATCAAATTCAAATTCGAACAGATAGCGACATGAACACTTCAAGGTAAGCTATTTGTGATGAATTACTCGAGAAATTTACTGGGCACAGATTTTATGGATAAATTTCAACTTTGGGATTTACTGATGAATTCTTTTTGCCAGAATGTAAAAATTAAAGATTCTGCAAATAAATTTTAAACAGAATTGTAAGAGAAGCTTTTTTCTGCTGAGCTTAGTCGATGCTGAGTTTGAATTGAGACAGAGTATGCAGCCAACTTTCAAAAAGAAGTGAAATGTTTCGTTCACTTCTAAAGAAAAAATCAACTTAGAATTGGATAAAGGGAACGCTATCAAGAGTTGAATATAATGAATTGGCTTCACCGACACTATATGTAAAGAAAAAGGAGCGATTTGTTGATACTTCTAAAAGAGCGTTAAAAAGCGAGGGGTACTCTCACGGAAGAAACTATACATGATTGTCTTCAAATGTATAGAATGACCCCAAAGGATAACGTTACATGTCGCAGGTTACCAGCGGTAGCTAGATTAGCATGAAATATCAAGACAGCTTTCGACAAACTGCTACCGATTCACCAGAAACCGGAACGAAAAATAAATGTCAAAAATGGCGTTTGCAAATCGGAGAAAAGATTTTTTTCCCAAGGTTTAAGAGGAATAAGTAATTTTTTTAATCAGGATTGTAGATAGAAGAATTACGAATATGCTCTATGTGGTGAAAGGACCAACATTTACCCATAACACATTTAAATCAAACGAGGAACAGATATTGCGATACTGTAAAAGACAACACTTTAGAAAAATAAATGGACGTCATGTTTGACACGATCGAGTCACCAGCCTCACAAGTAATTTCTTAAATGTGAACGTCGAAGAGGAAAAGAGAAAAATTACTGACTTTATGGAAGTCAACCCAAAGAGAATAAGATATTTACTCCTTACGGAGCAAAGGCTTAATAGGGGGGATAAGGTAAGCTGATCTACCTATTTGAGGAATAAATGGACTTACCCAGACACAACAAATACAGTTACATCTAAGCGTCAAGGGCAGCGAATTGTGCCAGCTATGGTCCCAAGCTCATGACGCGTACTTCTGTAACATAGTGTTTTAAATATACCAATGTGTTTGTCTTCATTATTACCGGCCTGCAAGGCCACAACATCATCATCACCATCATCATCACCATCATCATTATTATTATTATTCATATATATATATATATATATATATATATATATATATATATATATATATGAGAGAGAGAGAGGGGTATAGAGAAATATAGACATATATATATATATATATATATATATATATATATATATATATATATATATATATATATCCATTCATTCACATTATTTTTACCCTTTACTCTATATTTGTATTTCGTTTCTCATCAATTCCCCATCAATTAAAATGCTTAGGTCCACTTAAATTATATATAGAGAGGGATTGAAATCAGTTGATCTTAACGGTAAGGCATGACGGGACGAACGCACACACGTCTATTAAAAAAAGAAGAAGAAGAAAACGGCTTTATTTGCCAACCGGTAGAGAGATTTCGCGTTAACTAACTTGCACGTTAAGACAAAGAATGGACGCTGCACAAAGTTGAACATTTAAGTTTTCTCAACGGTTTCAATTTTATTCATTTTAATAAAGAGCAGGCGACTGCTTGAAATATCAAAATAAAAAATATTAATTACAAAAATAACAACATCGTTTATATGTTTCATACACCACCAATCATCAGTAATTCACTTCTATAGAAGCATACGTGGAATAACAAACAAATTTATATATATACTAGTTAACTCCTGTCCCGGCGTTGTCCGGGAAAGTAGATTAACTGCAAAAAATTTATGCCCAACCTTGAACAATCCGGCGCCATCACAGATCCCACAATGTTAAAATGACCATAATTTTCTGTCATTTTGAATCGATTTTATCAATTATTATTGGTAGTATTTTCACAAAAACCATGATTGTTAAGCAGTGAGGTTAACTTACCGATTTCTTTTATTTTCTCGAAACTCAAAGTTCGTCTCATGCTTTATTTCATGGAGTTACCAGCTTTGGAAAGTGCTACTCGTTTACTTGATTCATTTTTTATGATAAAGTTGTCTCATCTACTACTTGTGAAGAAAAGAACTTTGGCTTAGAAAAGATCAACAAAAATTGAGATTAAGACATTTCTTAAATAGTTACCAAATACAATTACTTTTGAAGGTGGGGCCTACTGGCTCATCTCAGATATGTATTGGTGGTATTGATTCGGCTCTGTGTTGGCAAGAATAGTGAGTATTACTAGGATCTGGAATGATGGAAAGTATTGTCTATGTGAAAGTACATATTGCTTCAGAGATCTGTTTTTTTCTGACATATGTGTGATTTTCTATATTTCACCAAGTTATTAATATAGGAGGGAGGTTCTTTATTTTTTCAGTTAAAGTCTTGCCGTAGTGTTGGTAGCCTGTAATATAAAGCTCTCCAAGTACCTACTGTTGTTATGTTGCATGTTGGAATTGCTTATCGCCTTTTGTTTTTGACATAATTGATTTTTTATTGAAGATACACAATCGTGACTAATTAAGCCCCACGACCTAAAGAATACACCGTGTATGTACATGTTTTAAATTATTGTTAAAGCAAAAAAGTAGCAAAGTTCGCTAAGTGAAAACCTATCCCCAACTATTTTCTACGGTATTTTGATTATTGTACGATAGAACAGTCGTTGAAATTTACTAATAACTTTTGCAATTGTTTTTTTATATAAATAAAAAAAGAAAACATTCGTTAAAAGTTAGTAAACGATTTCTGGATGTTTTAGTAAAAAACAGTCCTTAAAAGGTAAGTAAATTATTATCTGTTTTGTTTTAGGAAAAAAAGAACAGTCGAAGATTGTCTGTTTTGTTTGTATTTGTGTATTTGGTTTCATTAAAAAAAATATTCGTTTAAAGAAGTCCTTTAAAGTTAGTAAGTGATTATCTGCTTTGTTTTAAAGATTTTTTAAATAGTCGAAGGCTTCGTAAACGATCGTAGTTTGTGTTAGTAATGAGTTTTTCTTTTGGTTTTAGTAAACAAAAGAAACGTATTAAACGTATTTTTGGTTGTTTTTAGTTTAATAAAAAAATCCTTTGATAAACAAAAGATACCGTAAAGATTGAATGTAACTTGAAAATCCTATTTAAAGAATAGCACGGTTGGTAAACTGCAGAAGTTCGAAGTTAATAACCGATTTTGTGTTAGTAATCAGTTAAAAACCATTCATGATAACGTAGCAAACGTATTTTCTGTTTGTTTTTAGTTTACTAAAAAGTCTGTAAAAGTTATTAAAAAATCTGTTAAAAACTTATTTTCTATTTTGTGTTAGTAAAAAAACAGTCCATTGTTTTGTTTTAGCTATGAAAGAATCGTAGTTAAAAGATAATAATCGATGTCTATTTTTAGTTTAAACAAAACCAGTCTTTTTAACTTAGTAAGCTCTGGTGGCGTAAAAAGAAATCTGTCAATGAAACTTAGTTATCGGGTTTGTCTTTTGTTTTATTAAAAGAAAACAATCTTAATACCTGATTTTTAATAAACAGGTACTTACGATTAGCCTAGGTGTCAGGTTAAGACGCCATATTGAATACGATGTGATTCGCTCGGAAATTTATTCTAGCATTCTGAAGATTGAGTAAATGTATTATGAATAGCCACACGACACTGATGAACTAAAACCATTCCGATATTTCGTTATTTCTAATTTACATTCCGGTAGAATGTAAGTGAAAATCAGGGAGCGTTTGTTATTTATTTTAAAAATTTAGTGTACTATGTAGGAAATAGTATGAGTTAAAAATTAAATAATAAACCGTGACTTACTATAATTATACGGTGTATGTGAGTAACGTGGGGGGAGCTTAATTGTAGATAAGTGAAATTCTTTGCTACCTTCTTTGTGCGGAGTACGTATTTGAGAGAATACATGTAATAATTTGAAAATTGTGACGAAATGTAAGCATATTTTTGTGAAACACGCTTTAAAAAGTGCTGTAAGTGGTGAGTGTAAAATATTTGCATAGGGGGTGTTGGTTTACTTTCCTATTGTGACTGTGGTTGCAGGGGGAAATCGAGATTACTTTATTATATATATATATCCTATATGACAGCGTAAATATTATTTCAGGTTCTGCGTGCCATTTTTTTTTGGAGGGGGGGATTCGATATATATGCCAACATTTGATGTGAGTTGTTTCGTGCCTTTCAACTGGTAATTGTTTTTATAAAGCTTTCTTCTTGGGCTTTTCTCATCTTCTTTTCTTCTGTTGGATTTATATGTTTTTTCCAGGACTGTGAAATGAAAAATTTATCTAATGATCAGCGATGTGAACATAAAAACTATATATTTTTTCTGTATTATGAAAAGATTAAAACTAAATTTTGTTTTTAAGACGAGGGAAAAAATACAGATGTTCGTCGAAGTTGGAAAGTGGGGAAATTGAGTAAAATAATTAATAAAAAATATTGTTATGGATTGATTTCACATATATATATATATATATATATATATATATATATATATATATATATATATATATATATATATATATATATATAATGGTAATAATCCAGGTGAAAAATATCCACAGGGTGGTAATCCAGAGAATTTTAACCGGGTTTATAAAAAGTGCTCAATATCAAAATAGAGCTTTATATATGATAATTTTATTTACACAGACATGTACAAAATCTGCGACACTGGCATGTCGATGTTATCGATCAACAGTTACTATTAACTGAGATCTCATCAGGCAGAGTTAGAATCCGATCTTAACCTCAGATCATATTTGGAGAGAATGAAGTGGAGGGATAGAGAAAGAGAAGAAGAAGGAAAGAAATTTAACATTTCAAAAATTAAAGCCGTTAAAAAATATGTGTGTATGCGTGCGGGCAAACTGGTCTGATTGTTGTGGTGGTGGGGCGGTGATCAAATGTGTCGCGATTCTGGGTTTATATTGTCTTTATAATTTGTCTGGAGTTAATTTGAATAAATAAGTATATTCGTTAAATGTAACAGGAATAGTAGTAGTAGTAGTAATAATAATAATAATAATAATAATAATAATAATAATAATAATAATAATAATAATAATAATAATAATAATAATAATAATGGTAATAATAAAAAA
>OY744552.1:31021392-31208892 GCA_963556195.1 Sepiola atlantica | reverse complement strand
GTTGCACGCTACTAAGCGTGCCGCCAGAAAGCGTGTTACACGTAGATGTGAGAATTAATGTCTCAGATGAACATAATGTCTCATTGTAGCTCTCATACTAACAGATTTACTTACATATCAAGTATGTCGATCATCTATCTTTTTCTATATATATATATAATACTTTTATCTATCTCTAATATATAAAGTAAAGTCAGCCCCTTTCTCGATATTTGTTATCGATAGCTTTCTTCCTACAAAATCAATATTTGATTCTGGTTCGTCAATTATTTTGGTTGATCGTTGTAGCATGTTGTTAAGAACAGTAATATGTAATTCGATTTTATCCTTCCAGAAAATACTTTGACCGTGTCGGAATTATGTTCGTACGGATGCCATCTTAAAAGGGGAGGTAAATCTATATTTCGAATAAAAATTAATATTTGGGAAAAAAAACAGCATTATTTACAAAAAAAATGCAACACCGATTAGGAACAGCTAGTATGTTGCTAAAACTGAGGATCTTGTTATCTTGTTTGTCACCGAGCACACTTGGTGACGTCAAAAAATGATTACGTCACACAATAATAAAGTCACTCAAATATGCCATGATCCATTAAAACAGTGATGACCCAGTGGATGACGTCACAAAATGAAAACGTTATCCATCAAATGATAGAAGTATGGGGAAGAGGTCCTATATTATATGCCATTATCCATTAAAACAGAGATGACCCAGCGGATGACGTCACAAAATGAAAACGTCATCCATCAAATGAGAGAAAAATGGGGAAGAGGTCTTTTATTATATGCCATTATCCATTAAAACAGAGATGACCCAGCGGATGACGTCACAAAATGAAAACGTCATCCATCAAATGAGAGAAAAATGGGGAAGAGGTCTTTTATTACATGCCATTATCCATTAAAACAGAGATGACCCAGCGGATGACGTCACAAAATGAAAACGTCATCCATCAAATGAGAGAAAAATGGGGAAGAGGTCATTTATTATATGCCATTATCCATTAAAACAGAGATGACCCAGCGGATGACGTCACAAAATGAAAACGTCATCCATCAAATGAGAGAAAAATGGAGATGTCCTTTATTATCGTGATCTGTAGGAGTTTAGTATATTACTAACACTTTGTGCATCTTGCTTGTTTGTTTGTTTGCATGTCTCATGCAGAGTGGATGACGTCAGAATTTTGAGATGTTATTCATTAAAATTGAGGTGCACAGTGGATGACGTTATGGTTTTGTATCGTCATCCAATGAAACAGACAAACGTTCACAGTGGATGATATAATCAACTGATGACTTCATCCAGAAAGAGAGAAAGAGAAATAGAAAGAGGGAGATAGAGAGAGAGAAATGAGGGAGAGAGAGAAAGAGAAAGAGAAAGAGAAAGAGAGATGGAGGAACAGATTCTTTATGGCGTTTTATTTAAACGACTCATGACCTGAAGGAGTATACGATACTTCTAAAACTGGAGTTCGTATTGCTTACTTTTCACCGTGCACAGTGAATGACGTCACGAAAAGTGTCGTGTATAGTGGATGACGCCACAAAAGGCAAATGACGTAATTAAACGACGATTGATACCAGAAGTAGTGGGCGGAGATATTGAGAGAGGAGAGAAAGGGGAAAGAGAGAGACAGAGAGGGTGGTGGAAAGAGCGGACAATAAAAAGAATTACCATCTTAGAAAAAACAAGCAATAATATTCCGCTGGTTACCAACTCAGAGTTTTAATAGTATACTGGCTGTTCCTGTCCGGCGTTGCTCAGTAGTGACAATTTCTTTTGTGTTTTTTTGTAAACTGTGCCTTTTTTCGTTAACAGCAACTAAGTCATCTTCGGAAATATCTATTGATTCAAAGTGGCCTAGATTGACATGAAAGCTCAAATAAACAAGTTTATAAAAAGAAATGGTGGAAACTGTGGGAAAAGAATAATGAAAATAAATTATTCAAAATGAAATCAACATTGGAAAAATTGGCATAAGACAACAAAATAGAGAAGAGAGAGGGTTGTCCTAAATCGACTAACGCACATACTCATACACATACTCATACACATACTCATACACATACTCATACACATACCCACACACAACTAACACACGCCTAACACACACTTAAACAAGAAGAGCAACCCATGGGCATGTGAATCAGTAAAGCACTCCCCTAAGGAATACATAAACACAGCTTATATCAGGAAATACAAGATGACGGAATTGTTTGAAAAAGTAAACACCAGAAATATCGTGGAAAATAGAACTATGCAAAGAATTATAAAAGTCATCAATAAGTTTAGTTTACACCAATTCAATTTTCTAATGAACGAGTTGAGTATGAATTTATTTATTAACCCCAGTTAAATATAATAAAATTTTATATTGTTTTAAGTGATTGTGCAATTTGAGAGGTAATTGAATAGATGTGTGTGTGTGCACTATTGCAAACGTTTACCTTATAATCTGTGTATGTAAACAATTAATATATGGTGAGATGTATGTGTTGGCGGTTGGTAATTTATTCATGTTTGGCCGACGAGTAAATGTGTGTTTTAATATAGGTTAAGCTTGCCTTGTATGCATAATGTCTGGGGGTGGGAGAGTAAGGAGAGAGAAGGAAAGTTTTATGATTATTAAGGGGCATGTGTGTATTGTATGCCTGTTCATTCTTTTAGTTTTTATTTTCTATTTTCTTTGCTTACCAATTTCATTCTGCCTGTCTTTTGGGAATGAATTTAACGAGTCTAGCTTGTGTAAAGTTAAAAGAATGATCGTGTTGTAATACATGGGATAAAAGTGCGTTACAGAATTGCTATTTTTTATATTTATTTTATGTTCACCAAGCCTTTTGTTTAGTTCCCGTTGAGTTTCTTCTACGCATATCTGATGACAATTATTGTATGAGATAGTATATATATACACCTGCATTAGATGTGCATTCTTTTGAAAATATTTTGTTGTTTTTAATGTTTATTTTATAGTTTGTAATGTAGTTTGTATTGTCGGAATTCTTAGTTTATTTAGTGTTGCAAATTATTGTATTATTGGAATCGGTGTATAAGAGAAGATGTCCGTTTATGAGAGAAGTGTCCAGTGTATAAGAGTTTTGATTATTGTTTTGGGAAACTATTTGTAGGGGTTTTTCTTTGCTTTTAATATGAAATATGTGGGGTATTGCAGTGTTTTAAGTAAATTTGTGATGTATTTGGATTCTTCGTTTAGATATTGTGGACTACAGATTCTGAAAGAACGTATGAAAAAAACGATTATCATGTCTGTTTTTATTTTGTTATTATGGTGTGAATAAAAATGTATATAGTCATTTTTGTGTGTGGTTTTGCGATGCACTTTAAATGATTCTTGTTGGATTTTATTATAAGTGTGTCTAGAAATGGTATCGAGTTATTTTTCCCTATGTCATATGTAAACTTTATAAAAAGGTTCGACTGTGTTTAATTTGGTTTTGAGATTTTCAATTTGTGTGTCTTCAGGAAGAAAACTTATAATGTTGTCAATATATCTAAAGTATTCAGTGTTTGGAGGTAATCTAAATTTGAATCGGCCAGATTCTATGAATTATAAGAATAGACAGGCTAGTACTCCACTCAGATGGTTGTCCATAGAGAATCAGATCTTTTGTTTGTAGAAATTATTGTCAAATTGAAAATAAGTCATGTCAGTGATAAGTTTAGTTATCTGTATTAGAGTGTAGGGAGGAAACGGTAAGTTGATGTTGATCTTTTTGAGGTGACTATGGAGTACATTTTTGAACACACTTTTCTCTCATGCATTACAACAAGATCATTCTTTTAACTTTGAACTGGTTAGACTCGTAAAATTCATTTTAAATAAATCTCGGCGAAGACTTTTTGAATAACCACTCATTATAAACTCTAACCCAATTAAACAACATAATGGCTTCTACAATTTATCTCCTTTAATCACCAAACTTATTCTATCCGAACAGAACTTGAAGGCTAGTTATTTTACACTACACTACAAACACAACTCTGCATATAGAATCGATAATAAAATAAATAAAAAACAAAATAAATATCAATAAATAAAAACACCCATTTAATTTCATTAACATATTACACATTTCAAATTCTAACGGCTGTATTTTGTTCGAAAACGAACCAGACCATTACTTCTACGTAATATGTCGCATCACATTTTTTTTAATTCTAACGACTATGTAGTAAGGAACAACTCCTCCTCAACTCCAAAACAACTAGAAAGAACCAATGTTATTTATAAGTATAAATGCCATTCAGGAGAATGTGACTGCCATAATAATAATAGAGCTAATAGCTACATTGGTTTTACAAGCACTACCCTATCTCGCCACCTCACCATGCACCTTGTAAACTCTATCTCAATTTACCAACATCTACAAAAAACAACTTCCTTCCCTCTGATTTAAGACAAATTCTCGTTAATAACACTAAAATAATACATTTCGAAACCGATTTAAAAAAATAAAAAATACTAGAAGCTACAACATAAAAGCACAACAACCTACAACTAATAACATCACGTATAAAACATTTTAACATGCGCCCAGAATGCCAAATATGGGAATAAATTCAATATCTTGACTAAAAATGATCGTCTGATAGTGGTTGATAGCTCGTTAGAAGCGGAATGGGATTCTCTTGGTGATAAACAAAGAAAAATTCAAAAACTTTCAATTTTTTGGCGTCTGGACCCAAATTACCATATTTGGTCATATTGGGAAAAAATCACTGTTTTGGGCATAGTTTGGTTTAAAATGATCATCTGGTAGTGGTTGATGGCTCGTTAGAAGCGAAATGGAATTCTCTTGGTGATAGAAAAAGAAAAAATCAATAATTCTTAATTGTTTGGGGTCTGGGCCTAAATTACCTTATTTGGGCATATCGGGCCCAAATCGCTGTTTTGGGCATATTCCGGCTAAAGATTATCGCCTGACAGTGGTTGAGCGCTCGTTAGAAGCGGAATGGAACTGTCTTGGTGATAGAAAAATAAACCAATTAAAATATCTCAATTATTCGAGGCCTTGGCCCAAATTACCATATTTTAGCATTTTGGACCAAAAATACCTGTTTTGACAATCTAGACATAAAATGATCTTCTGATAGTGGTTGAGGGCTTGCTGGAAGCATATTGGCAAGTCGCTTCTGGTGGAAAAAAAACAAACAGGCACAAATTACCATATTTGGTTATTTTGGGCCAAATACACCTTTTTGGACTTATCTAGACATAACATGATTATCCGACACTGCTTGATGGCTCCTTGGAAACATATCAGCAAGTCGCTTCTAGTAAAATGACAAAATTCAAAAATCAATTGGTGTATCAAATATAGAGAATATATAAAGTAAAAATATTAACTGACAAGGTTCATATAGAATTGGAATGTGGGCATACTATAGGCATTGCATTATAATGGTTTCATTATCTGGTTGTTGCATAAATGAAACACAAACCGTTTTGTTGGAGTAATGACATCATCCTTTTATCAATTATTATAGGAAAATGGAACTAAGCAAGAAAGATGCACTTCAGCTCTATCTGCAGCAACATTTGCCAGCAACAACTGCTAAAATGGAAAAAGCTGATGTTGCTGCTCTAAAACTGATCGAAGACCGCTTTCCTTCCGGTAATCGAAGAGCAATCCAGCACAATTTTTTCAGGTTGGTTTAAGGCAAACCTGTAAATAAAACAACTGAACGTGTTATGGAGGAATGGGAATCATCTTACTTGACTGCACCATCATCATTACCCAGACCACCTCATAACGAAAAATCAAAGAGGGGAAGACCCAGTGTTAATCTTAGCGAGCAACCATGCAAGAAGACAGAACGACTGCTGCTGAGGCAAATGGTTGAAGCGGTGGAGAGGTTTTCCCAGGAACAAAACATTTCCAAAGAGGAAGCTCTGAGAATGACTGTGAATGAGTGTCATCGTACTTGGCATACTCCGGACAATCGTACTAAATGATATACTTCGACGAATGTTAATAATGGCGCACCCTGAAATCGCTTCACGACGTCCCCGACCTCACTTTAATATTTGTGGTGAAACTGGACACACAGCAAGGTCAAGCAGACATATCAAGGCGACTGCTTCAACTATGGAACAAGCTCAAATAGATTCATTGTATTATTGACAAGTTTACTTTTGTTTGTTCATTCATTGAACATTTTCAGTGAAATTTTACTTAAATACTGGAAATTTTCCATTTTCCTTGAAAAATACAAATTATTTTAGAACAAATACTGTGTTTGACCCCTTAATACCTTTTGATTGGTCTCTTTTTAATGATAATGTGTATAAAATCTATTTTCTAGTACACCAGGTCCCCACAATGAGAAATTATGAGACCGTTTTCAAAAATTATCATTTCTCTGAAAAATTTGGGGAAAATTGACGGGAATTATGTGTTCTGAATAACTCACCCCTACTCGACATCAAGTTAAATTTTTCAAAATTTAATGCAATTAAAGGGTTTTCCTTTCTACATATTCAGAAAGGGGATACAAAAATGCTTTCATATAGATGGAAACAGAATTTTTCGATCTTGTTTCTAAAAAAATGTTGAAGATTTGAAAATTGACCATTTTCGACAAAATCTTTTCGTTTTTCCGGTATTTAAGTATACCGGAAAAACGATTAAGTGACCAGTTTACAAAAAATGGCCGACTTTAAGTTGCTCTCAAATTTCAACCGTTTAATATTTTAACCTCTGGTTTTTTGCATTATACTCCCTGAACTTTGTAGTTTTGGAAAACATAAGAGAATAGTATTTTATTGAACATTCCGACATTAATAAATTCCCAGTCTGTGCACACTGTGCATTACTTCTACGTAATATGTTGCATCACATTTTTTAAAAATTCTAACGACTATGTAGTAAAATACAACGCCTCCTCAACTCCGAAACAACTAGAAAGAACCAATGTTATTTATAAGTATAAATGCCATTCGGGAGAATGTGACTGCCATAATAATAATGAAGCTAATAGCTACATTGGTTTTACAAGCACCACCCTATCCCGCCACCTCACCATGCACCTTGTAAACTCTATCTCAATTTACCAACATCTACAAAAAACAACTTCCTTCCCTCTGATTTAAGACAAATTCTCGTTAATAATACTAAAATAATACATTTCGAAACCGATTTTAAAAAATAAAAAATACTGGAAGCTACAACATAAAAGCACAACAACCTACAACTAATAACATCACGTATAAAACATTTTAAAATGCTTAACGTAATTAGATTTTATTCTGTGATGCCACCCTAGCGTCGCTGAATTTAAATAGTCAACGTCTTTCCTGGAACAATGCGAAAAACGTTCTCTGCGCGTTTCTCCGCCGTCTTTTAAAAGATTGTCTTTTTTCGCCAGCTTTTTTGTTCATTTGCTTTAATCGAAAACATTCGTGAAACCTATGGGACATTTATTTTTTTATTTTTTTATTTTGATACAAAAAAGATTATCAGAAAAAGTGAAAAAATAAATAAGGTATAATTAAACAGGCGAATTCTGTTTTTTTTAACATTGTTTGCATATATATATATATATATATATATATATATATATATATATATATATATATATATATATATATATATATATTTATATATATATATGACAGATAACAGTTATGTCATACTGTGATTAAATGTCAATTTTGGAGCAAAGAAAATACTTGCAGTCCAGTAATAATCCAGAAATATGCAGTGGTATAGTTAACAAAAGTGTATTAAAAAAGTATTAAAAAAGTATTAAAAAAGTATTAAAAACGTATTAAGAAAGTATTAAGAAAGTATTAAAAAAGTATTAAAAAAGTATTAAGAAAGTATTAAAAAAGTATTAAGAAAGTATTAAGAAAGTATTAAAAAAGTATTAAGAAAGTATTAAAAAAGTATTAAGAAAGTATTAAAAAAGTATTAAGAAAGTATTAAAAAAGTATTAAGAAAGTATTAAAAAAGTATTAAGAAAGTATTAAAAAAGTATTAAGAAAGTATTAAGAAAGTATTAAAAAAGTATTTAAAAAGTATTAAAAAAGTATTAAAAACGTATTAAGAAAGTATTAAAAAAGTATTAAGAAAGTATTAAAAAAATATTAAGAAAGTATTAAGAAAGTATTAAAAAAGTATTAAAAAAATATTAAAAAAGTATTAAGAAAGTATTAAAAAAATATTAAAAAAGTATTAAGAAAGTATTAAAAAAGTATTAAGAAAGTATTAAGAAAATATTAAAAAGTATTAAGAAAGTATTAAAAAAGTATTAAAAAAGTATTTAAAAAGTATTAAGAAAGTATTAAAAAGTATTAAAAAGTATTAAAAAAGTATTAAGAAAGTATTAAAAAAGTATTAAAAAAGTATTAAGAAAGTATTAAAAAAGTATTAAAAAAGTATGTTACAGAATATACGCCTCTTGATTCTGGGTTCATAACTGCCACCAATCGCTGTCGCGACATTAAGTCGTTACTGTATTTATTGTGTTTGGGTAAATCAATTTATTCCTGAAAAAGGTAGATTAGCTTACACCGTAACACCTAATTTTAAGCCTTTGCTCGGTAAGGAGTCAATATCTTTTTCTTTTGGGGTTGACTGCCATAAAGTCAGTATTTCTTTTCATTTTTAGACATTCGCCTTTGAGACCTACATGTTGGACAGCTAACCCGAACGCGTAAAACACAATGTCCATCAATTCTTCTAGCGTTGTCCTCTACTGTATCGGAGTATCTTTTCCTGATTTGCTTTAAATATCTCTTGTTGGTCAATTTTGGCCCTTTTCACACTATATTTTATCTACAATTCCGATTTCCCAAAATGATCTGTTATTCTTAAATATTTGGAAAATAACTGTTTTCGCCAATTTAAAGACGTCTTTTTTTACATTTATTTTTCGTTCCGGTTTCTTAGGAGTCGGTAACGGTCTGTCGAAAATCGTCTTGATCTTTCTTGCGTACATAGCTTCCACTGGTGACCTGTAAGATGAAACGTTTGCAAACAGGGTCATTCTATGCACTTGTAGAAAATCCTGTATTGTTTTCTCCTTGGTAGCACCCCTCGCCCTTTTAACACCTTTTTTAAAATATCGACAAATCGCTCTGCTAGACCGTTGTGTACTGTTAACGTATGCTACACCATCTACGACTCCGAAACGTGCGAACAATTCATGCAGAACCCCAGTTGTTGTTTCTGTAGTTGTTTTAGTTGTGGAGAGATACTTAAGTGTAAAAAACAACTACAGAAACATCCGTAGTTGTTTTGTTACACTTAAGTATCTCTCACCATTTAGGGAAGCTATCCACTACAACCAGATAATAGAAACCGTCTAATGATCCAGCAAAGTTAATATGGATTCTCGAACGCACACCCGTTACATGATTTAACTGTATTCTCAAATACTTGATCCATGTTCGTCCAGTAGACGTAACTTCGCATATCACTTTTCACCCGTGATATGTCTGGATTCCCAACATTAAACTCACTTCGAATACGTTTGTGCTATGTTGCCGTAAAGACCACCCGATCACTACATCGTCGCAGATGGAATATGCTTCCGGAATCTATTTGTTCTTTCCTCTTATGTGCTTTTAAATATTTTTTACAAAATAATCGTTCATCGCCTTTTACTTTATGACTCCAAGTGTCAGTATAAGTTCTCGTACGATAGTACGTAACGTGTTTTTTTTTTACCTTAACTTCTGTTTGTAGAGAGGCTATAACTGTGTCCTCAAAAGGGTTCCACGGTACGTTCGCATGACTGATCTTTGAAGATGGGAGATACTCCATCTTGTAGTTATAGTTTAGGAGAATGATTCTGCATCTTTGTAATTTGTTAGCCGTATGTGTAGGTAAACCCTCCTTCGACTCATAAATTGTTAATAAAGGTTTATGGTTGGTTTGTAATGAAAAACCTTCTTTCGTGCATGAAACGGTACAACTTTGGTACCGCAAAAATGATGGTCGGCGTTTCTTTTTCTATTTGCGGGTCGCTCTTCTTGGCTGATGTACACTGTACGAAACGCAGGCGCTATCGGCTTCAGCGAACCGTCGACCATCTTGTGTAAAATACATGCTCCTATGTCGTATGAACTCGCATCGTAAGCTACGACGATTTCGCGTTCTGGATCATAATAGGTTAAAAATAAATCAGATGTAAGAATGGTCTGTATTTTTTCAAATGCCCTCTACCATTCTGCCGTCCAAATCAAGTCTTTCTCCTTCTTCAATAATTCGTTTAACGGCGCTCGTATGTTGTGCAGACTTTGGATGAATACGTTATAGAAAGTAGCTAACCACAAGAAACTCTGCAAAGACCCCTCTCGGGCGCTGGCTTTTCAACCCCCCACTTTCCGACCCGACCTTGGGTCACATCTTACTTGTGGGAGTAGGATAAAACTGGCCTTGTGCCTAACTCCTGGAGAGGAGTAAATAATACTCTGCAAAGACAATATATTTTCTGGCGATGGAATATTCTTTATTGCACCTGCTCTCTCTGGATCGGGTTTTCTCCCATTCTTGTCTATTATTTGTCCCAGATATTTAAGTTGTTGCATAAACAATTCACATCTTTTTCTTTTAGTTTGAAACCGTAATCTTGAATTATTTGGAAAACTTAATGTATGTGCGCTTTATGTTGCTCCGTAGTTTAACTAAATGTTAAGATATCCTCAAGATTGGTTGTCACAAAACTCTAGACCGCTCAGTAATGCGTCCATTACCTGCGGAAATAGCCGGCGTCAACTTTACTCTAAACAGTAGTCTCTCAAATTAGTATATTTATTTACTCCAAACGGTAATCTCTCAAATTAGTATACTTATTTACTCCAAACGATAATCTCTGAAATTAGTATGTTTATTTACTCCAAACGGTAATCTCTCTAATTCGTATATTTATTTACTCCAAACGATAATCTCTCAAATTAGTATATTTATTTACTCCTAACGGTAATCTCTCAAATTAGTATATTTATTGACTCCAAACGGTAATCTCTCAAATTAGTATGTTTATTTACTCCAAACGATAATCTCTCAAATTAGTATATTTATTTACTCCAAACAGTAATCTCTCAAATTAGTATATTTATTTACTCCAAACGGTAATCTCTCAAATTAGTATATTTATTTACACCAAACGAGAATCTCTCAAATTAGTATATTTATTTACACCAAACGATAATCTCTCAGATAAGTATATTTATTTACTCCAAATAGTAATCTCTCAAATTAGTATATGTATTTACTCCAAACGGTAATCTCTCAAATTAGTATATTTATTTATTCCAAACGGTAATCTCTCAAATTAGTATATTTATTTACTCTAAACGGTAATCTCTCAAATTAGTATATGTATTTACTCCAAACGGTAATCTCTCAAATTAGTATATTTATTTACTCCAAACGGTAATCTGTCAAATTAGTATATGTATTTACTCCAAACGGTAATCTCTCAAATTAGTATATTTATTTACTCCGAACAGTAATATCTCAAATTAGTATATGTATTTACTCTAAACGGTAATCTCTCAAATTAGTATATTTATTTACTCCAAACGGTAACTTCTCAAATTAGTATATTTATTTACTCCAAACGGTAATCTCTCAAATTAGTATATTTATTTACTCCAAACAGTAATCTCTCAAATTAGTATATGTATTTACTCCAAACGGTAATCTCTAAAATTAGTATATGTATTTACTCCAAACGGTAATCTCTAAAATTAGTATATTTATTTACTCCAAACGGTAATCTCTCAAATTTGTATATTTATTTACTCCAAACAGTAATCTCTCAAATTAGTATATGTATTTACTCCAAACGGTAATCTCTAAAATTAGTATATGTATTTACTCGAAACGGTAATCTCTCAAATTAGTATATTCATTTACTCCAAACAGTAATCTTTCAAATTAGTATATTTATTTACACCAAACGGTAATCTCTCAAATTAGTATATTTATTTACTCCAAACGGTAATCTCTCAAATCAGTATATTTATTTACTCCAAACGGTACTCTATCAAATTAGTATATTTATTTACTCCAAACGGTAATCTCTCAAATTAGTATATTTAGTTATTCCAAACACTAATCTCTCAAATTAGTATATTTATTTACTCCAAACGATAATCTTTCAAATTAATATATTTATTTACTCCAAACGGTAATCTCTCAAATTAGTATATTTATTTACTCCAAACGGTAATCTCTCAAATTAGTATATTTATTTCCTCCTAACGGTAATCTCTCAAATTAGTATATTTATTTACTCCAAACGATAATCTTTCAAATTAATATATTTATTTACTCCAAACGGTAATCTCTCAAATTAGTATATTTATTTACTCCTAACGGTAATCTCTCAAAGTAGTATATTTATTTCCTCCTAACGGTAATCTCTCAAATTAGTATATTTATTTACTCCAAACGATAATCTTTCAAATTAATATATTTATTTACTCCAAACGGTAATCTCTCAAATTAGTATATTTATTTACTCCTAACGGTAATCTCTCAAAGTAGTATATTTATTTACTCCAAGCAGTAATCTCCTAAATTAGTATATTTATTTACTCCAAACGGTAATCTCTCAAATTAGTATATTTATTTACTCCAAACAGTAATCTCTCAAATTAGTATATTTATTTACTCCAAACTGTAATCTCTCAAATTAGTTTATTTATTTACTCCAAGCAGTAATCTCCTAAATTAGTATATTTATTTACTCCAAACGGTAATCTCTCAAATTAGTATATTTATTTATTCCAAACGGTAATCTCTCAAATTAGTATATTTATTTACTCCAAACTGTAATCTCTCAAATTAGTTTATTTATTTACTCCAAACAGTAATCTCTCAAATTAGTATATTTATTTACTCCAAACAGTAATCTCTCAAATTGGTATATTTATTTACTCCAAACGGTAATCTTTCAAATTAGTATATTTATTTACTCCAAACGGTAACCTCTCAAATTAGTTTATTTATGCACAATAACTTTGAGCATCATTCGTTCACCGGGATCTACAAATATGCGTCGCTTAAATCCATTTTCGAATAATTTTTCCTCAATTTCGCTTCGCGTATATTGCTTCCGGACTAGCGAACGAGTAATGGTAATATCGCAATAGCTGGTTCAAACCTGATTTTCTTTACGTATATTGTCAGCGAAGTCCATTCGCTATACTCAATCTTTGACAGCACTCCGATTTCTCGAGCCTATCCAATTCTAAGTTCATTTTGTTCTTCTGGCGTGAATGGAACATTTCGCTTCTTTTTGAAAATTGATTGTATATCCGGTTTTCACTCAAATTTTCTAATTACTTTGTTGCATCTACCAGAAAAAAACTAGTGAAAAATGATCATTCAATTCGTTGTTTCATTAACGCCAGTGTAATGAGATGTGGGTCTCGAATCCTTGCCGCCATTACTTTGCCAATGTAAGTATCAAATCCCTCGTTGCACTTGCAGGTCGGTAATAATCAAGACAAACCAATTGCGGGATTTACTGCTTTTCCACCACAAGAAGATGTGGCACAAGGCCGGGATGGGGAGAAGAGTCAAGCCAGCAGCCCTTAAGAACGAGCACTCTGACCTTTTAAAAATTGCCTGGGTCGACTCGTCGCTACCGAAATGGTCCAGTTTCTGTCGGACTGATTGTCGAGATCGAATCTTCGACTTGTATGTGTCCGTTATCGCTACTGGACATCAAATAAATGGCGCTAACAGCTGCCACAACGTTTAGTCGTAATTGTATTTATTGTGTCTGGGTAAGTCCATTTATTCATAAAATAGGTAGATCAGCTTACTCTATAACAGAAAACGTACACGTGTTTTAGGGAGAATACAGGGAACACTTTCAATTTCAAGTTTTTACGCTAAAATCCCGTCAGTAGAGTTTGTTGTCAACTAAAAAACCATACAATATAAAGGGTTAGGGTTCATGCAAAACGCCTTCGGAAATTTTGAGGAAAGCACGAAAACCGTAATAGCAAAATAAGAGGCACATACGTCAAAAATGATTTTAAATTTCAGAAAACAATGTCAAGAAATTACTCTGGTGCACATCAGAAGTCCAACTGAATAAACTTCCCAAAAGTCAAAGCAATCTCATCCGAATATCTCACATGTTTTTACCCCGCCTAATAAACCGGTATTGTCCAGGCCTTCGTGTCTGGATTTACGCCGGTCTATCGGTTGTCCGTCCTGTGCAGTTCTAGGAAGTGCACCCTCCCAGGCTTTGCCTTCTCACCCTTTGAGAGGGGGTTAGTTTATTGCTAATCGCCTGAGGCGCTCCTACAGGGGAATGCCGACGGGGCTGCCCATGCAATTTTTAAACAGCCAGAGTGCTCAAATTCTCGAGCGCTGGTTTTTTCCCACTTTCCCGACCTTGTGTCACATCTTACCTTGTGAGAGGAAGATAAATAGAATCTCACATCGGCACGCACAACCGATCATTTCTTCCATTCGGTAGATTTTTTTTACAATAAATGAATTCCAAAGGCCAAGAGTAGATAATTCAATAACCACATGAATGACAGTGAAAGGGGGACAACAAGGTCAATGCTTGGTTGCCCCCCTTTCACTGTCAGAGACCTAAAAACTAAATGAATTTCATTTGTTATTTTCACAAGGAATGAAATAAAATAACATACAATAAAAACAAAAAGAATTGAGTTTTTATGAATTTTAAGTTAAATTACAATTTAGTGATTATTATTAAGATGGAAATACCAATTAAGACAATGTGTTGTTCGGTGATCATTCTTTATTTACAAAAAGGTTTTTCATTTAATCAATCAAGTTACAGTATTTATCAACTTTTCAAATTTTTATGAAAATATTACTCATACATGTATAACCCCATATATATATATATATATATATATATATATATATATATATATATATATATATATATATATACTAATTCACATATACTAATTCACACAGATACATAAATATAGCTAAATGTATAGACACACATTCACATATATTATTGATTTATAGCTCCATTGCAAATTTTGATGATTACATATTATGTCGAAAATTCAAGTTTTAAAATAAATAAATAATTTATTTTAAATATCGCATTGTTTGTTTGGCTTTAATCTGTTTTAAAATATAATTCAAATATCTGCAATGCTTCAAAAATGGGACAATGTCTTCTTATCTCAACAAGCGTCGTCACGGGTAACTTCAGCATATCGACATTTCAAATATTGTTAAAGAGCAGCGGGTACGTTTGCTAGTATTCATCTGGCGATTTTGATTCGCGGCCGAATGTTGAATCGTACAAAGGAAACCGAGGTATTAAGGTCAGAGAGTATGCACTCAAATGCCATCTCAACCTACACAGCGAGAAGCGGGCGTGACGTCACATGTCTCAGAAAAAGAAAGAGAGAGAGAGAGTGAGAACGGGAGTTGGAAGTTTCGGAGTGAACAGCACGTGTAAAGAATGACTTAATATCGATTGTAAATTAAGGGTCTAATGATTCCAGGTGTCGGTAGCCTGGAACGTCCTTTGACACTAGAAGAAGAGAAAGCAACATCCACATCTCAATAAGGAGTTATTTGTTTAAAAAGAGTAGAAAGTGGACCTTGAGTTTATTTTCGGCAGCCATGTAACTTTCGCTTCCCTTATTTTGTCCTTTAGTCCTCACATTCCATGAGCGATGTTTCTGGCAAAGAATTGCTGTTTTCTGTGTGAAAATCTATCCATCAAACACTTAGTTTTGGCTAGTTTTTTTTTACCTTAAAGTAGTATTTCTTTTTTAGATCCTGACATTAAGTGGCTTCATGCCTTGTCTGGAACGATTTCCATTAAAAAGAAATTGAGAATGTTCGTTTCTTTGGTTGCTGTGGTACTTTGATTAGAGGCGAGAAAGCACCCACATTCAGATGATCGTGGATGAAATGCCCCCAGTCCCGGGAGGAGCGGAACGGGGTAGGAATTTATTGTGCTGTTATGATTGTGATTTGTTTGTTTATGACTACGAAACATTGGACCTCCTTCGACTTACTACTAAGTGATTAATGTGTAACTAAAAAGAAGAAAAAAGTCTATTATTAGAGAGAGGGGGAGGAGGTGGGGAGAGGAGCAGTCGGAGGTTAAAGGTGTTTTCAAAAAGTAACGTGAGTGACGAAGTGTTGGATATTTTGTTATCAATGCCACCAGGCAACACCGGTTAACCACCCTAGTATGATATAAAAGGCATTTGTCTGTTGTTTTGTGTCGCCGTCTAAATCTCAGAAACTACTAATTACATACCCACAAAACGTGCATCGTCTGCTTCACTATCACCGTAGAAGGAATATCACCGTAAAGTTCACATGAGCTAAGGTATTTGCCAAATTCAAGATGATGTCATAATAATGTTAAAATATAAACAAAATAAATATGCCATTTTGCGAAAGGAAAGCAGATGACGTGTACTAGACGAAAATAAGAAAGAAAGAAAGAAAGAAGAAGAAGAAGAAGAAGAAGAATCAGCAGTCGTTCCTCGTAATGGCCAATGCTATCTCATAGTGGCAGGAGCGGTGGAAACGTCGTAGTGTCAGAGCTATGCAGTCTGGAAATCCGGTTGTTGGCGGATAGATCTGGCATTCAGCGGTATTAAGGTCACAACCCGGCCAACAGGGCTCTAGTGAAAATTCAGGAGGAGTCAACATCAGGGTCCATCGTCCCTTAGTTGTATGTGGCCAACGTGTCAGGCGCGGAACCACATGCCAATGGATTAAGAATAACAACGTATGTTCTGCACATGTGCAATCGCCATTCCTGTGTGTTTTAGGCTAAACCTTCCCCGACTTCGTATGTAACTGCTGGATTTTGTTGCTCTGGGTGCCGTGGGTAAAAATCATCGACCTTGCAGGATTAACAAATGGCTACAACGAACAGGGGGGGGGGCTTCATGCAGACCATACAATTCTGGGGTGCGATCTCCGTCGGCTCCGGGAAGACATCCAATTTGCTCAATAGCAACAACCTCCTTTTTCACATAATCCCTTTCTGACGTCATCTATAATTCACGAGGACAAACAAACAAACGAGATCCACGGTGTTACGTTAGCTAGCTAGCTAGCTAGCTAGCTAGCTAGCTAGATAGATAGATAGATAATATATATGATAGAACCTAGTTCGGTTGACGATGGTTGTCCCAATGTCTCCAGTGATCTCTTGGAAATAGACAAAATTAATACTCTTTCTTTCTTAGCCCATAACTTCAAATGTGTAATTTGTATTTGCATATACCTTTGACCAAGGCTTAATGTTTTCCATTTTTGTATTTGATAGAATGGATCAAAATAAAAAAAGGAAAGAAAAAGAATGCCAACGTGAGAGATGATTGCAATTAGGGCGAAAATGATTCTTGAAAATCATTGACAAAATATTGATATTTATACGCGAATATAATATATTGTACCAGAGATTTTACGTTTTTAGCGACACACGTGTTCGGTTATATCTTTCCCGAACACAAGGCCGTCATTTTGTGTGTTGTCTTCTCGTGGGTAAGAAAGAGAAAAAGACAATAGTGGAGAAACAGTTACATTTACATCCGCACACACACATTTATTCTTACATCAACAGTTCGTCGAAGGCAAACGTAAAAGGGGGACATGAAACATATAAGGTGGTACTTATCATGATAGAAAGATTCGTACAAAAGAAAGAATACATTAATGTTCCAATACAGTAAGTAAAAAAACACATGTGTTGTCAGGGTTGTAGATAAAGAAGATACGTGAGCGATGTATGAGTAAATACGACTTATATTTGTGTTAGTTGTATGTTTCTATGGGTCATCACCTTAATATCAATAGAAAACACTCTTGGCAGAGTTCGTAAAGACTATTCAAAGATGGCAGATGGTCGGACCACGTCAGACGGCATTAAAGAGCCATCCAGAAAAGGGAAAATGTTAACTTTCGGAAAAGAGAGCGTATTTCCATGACGTTAGTCAGAATAATTCAAGGAAAAGACCTCGCATATAAGTCCAAAATAATAATAAAAACTTTATGGATAATTCTGGGGCAAAAATATAATACAAAATGAAGAGTTCGAGGTCGAACTGGTAGGCCTCGATCGTTGTTATCGAAAGCGATTTGATGTTAGAATTACCATTTCAAATTTTAGAGATAGCGAATCCGATGTTCCACCTGTTCTTAGGGATATGGCTATTTATCCATTCTTAGGGAGATCGTTATTCACCTATTCTTAGGGAGATCGTTATTCACCTATTCTTAGGAAGCTAGTTATTAACAAATTCTTAAAGTCAGATAGTAATTCGGCTACTTTAGAGAGATGGTTATTCACCCATTCTTGAAAAATATAGTTATACGTCCATTTGTTGGGAGATAGTAATTCACCTATTATTAAATAAAATTGTTATTGACCCATTCTTAGGGTGATGGTTATTCACCTATTCTTAAGGTGATAGGTATTCACCCATTGCCAAGGGAGATAGTTATTCACCAATTATTATGGTGATGATTATTCAACCATTCTTAAAGAAAATGGTTATTCAGACATTTTTAAAGATATTGTTGTTCACACAATCCTTACGGTGATGGTAATTCACACATTCTTAAAGTGATCGTTATTCTCCAATTCTAAGGGAGATTGTTATTGACCCATTCTTACTGGTGACAGTTATTAACCTATACTAAGGGAGGTAGTAATTCACCCATTCTTAGGGTGATGGTTATTCGCCCATTCTTAGGAAGATAGTTAGTCACCCATTCTTAGGGAGATGGTTAGTCACCCATTCCTAGAGTGGTGGTTATTTACATATTCTTTGGGAAATGATTATTCACCTAATTTTAGAGATATGGTTGTTCACACAATCCTTAGTGTGATGGTTATTCACCCATTCTTAAGGGTGATAGTTATTCACGTATATTTAGAGAGATGGTTACTGACTAATCTTTGAGGAAATCATAATTCACCCATTTTCATTCTGATGGTCATTCACTCATTCTTATGGTTATTAACACATTTTTATAGAGTTGGTTGTTCACTCAATTTTTTAAGAGAGTTAGTCATTCATTCATACGTTGGGATATGTTTTTAAACTATTCTTAAGGAAATTGTAATTCACCCATTCTTAGGGTGATAGTTATTAACCCATTCTAAGTGTAGTGGTTATTCACCCATTTTAATGGCATGGTTATTCACCTATTTTTAGAGTGATGGTTGTTAACTCATTCTTAGGGACATACTTATTCACCCATTCGTAAGAGAGATACTTATTAACACATTCTTAGGGACATGTTTATTCACCAATTCTTTAGGAAATGGTTATTCACCCATTCTAAATGTGATGGCTATTCACCGATTCTTAGGGAGATAGTTTTTCACCTATTCGTAGAGTGGTGGTTACTCATTAATTCTTTAGTAAATGGTTATTCACCCATTCTTAAGGAGATGGCCATTCATCCATTCTTATGGAGATGGTTATTCACCCCTTCTTAGGGTTATGGTTATTCGCCCATTTTTAAGGAAATGATTATTCACCCATTTTTAAGGAAATGATAATTCACCCATTCTTAGGATCATGGCTATTCATCCATTTTTAAGGAAATGATTATTGACCCATTTTTAAGGAAATGATTATTCACCCATTTTTAAGGAAATGATTATTCACCCATTCTTAGGGTTATGGCTATTCATCCATTTTTAAGGAAATGATTATTCACCCATTTTTAAGGAAATGATTATTCACCCATTCTTAGAATTATGGCTATTCATCCATTTTTAAGAAAATGATTATAAACCCATTTTTAAGGCAATGATTATTGACCCATTTTTAAAGAAATTATTATTCACGCATTCTTAGGATATGGCTATTCATCCATTTTTAAGGAAATGATTACTCAATCATTTTTAAGGAAATGATTATTCACTCATTCTTAGGATGATGGCTATTCATTAATTTTTAAGGAAATGATTATTCACCCATTTTTAAGGAAATTATTATTCACCCATTCTTACGAATTTGGCTATTCATCCATTTTTAAGGAAATGATTATTCACCCATTTTTAAGGAAATAATTATTCACCCATTTTTAAGGAAATTATTATTCACCCATTCTTAGGATTATGGTTATTCATCCATTTTTAAGGAAATGATTATTCACCCATTTTTAAGGAAATTATTATTCACCCATTCTTAGGATTATGGTTATTCATCCATTTTTAAGGAAATTATTATTCACCCATTCTTAGGATTATAGCTATTCATCCATTTTTAAGGAAATGATTATTCACCCATTCTTAGGATTATGCTTATTCATCCATTTTTAAGGAAATTATTATTCACCCATTTTTAAGGAAATGATTATTCACCCATTTTTAGGAAATGATTATTCACCCATTCTTAGGATTATGCTTATTCATCCATTTTTAAGGAAATTATTATTAACCCATTCTTAGGATTATGGCTATTCATCCATTTTTAAGGAAATTATTATTCACCCATTTTTAAGGAAATTATTATTCACCCATTTTTAAGGAAATTATTATTCCCCCATTCTTAGGATTATGGTTATTCATCCATTTTTAAGGAAATTATTATTCACCCATTTTTAAGGAAATTATTATTCACCCATTTATAGGATTATGGTTATTCACCCATTTTTAAGGAAATTATTATTCACCCATTCTTAGGATTATGGCTATTCATCCATTTTTAAGGAAATGATTATTCACCCATTTTTAAGGAAATTATTATTCACATATTCTTAGGATTATGGCTATTCATCCATTTTTAAAGAAATGATTATTCACCCATTTTTAAGGATATAATTATTCACCCATTCTTAAGGAAATGGTTATTTACCCATTCTAAAGGCGATTGTCGATCACCCATGCTTCGGTGGTACTCATTTTAAACCTTCTTTATCTGCATCGCTACATTTTCTCGCCCCCATTTCTTAACAAAGCACAACTCAAACATATGTACAAAGTCTCATCTTCAATTCTCTGATATATACAATTACAACATCTTCACACTAAATAAATAATAGTTGGTTATCTTATCCTTTCACTATGCATCCTATTTCGTTTGGGGTTTTATTCCTATTTTCTTTCTAACGTTTCACTCAACGAAGTTCTAAATAATAAACCGTTCGCATTTAACCAAAGTGGCAAAATGGCCGCCTTTTCTTTTCATGCAATGGATATCCGGCGAGTACGCAGACCCTACCATATTATTTAGCTCTCTTTGATCAACATGAAATATATTTATCTATGTAGCCAGAATATAGATTGTTATGGAGGCTTATCTAAAAAAACAAAAACAAGTAAGCGTCAGACAGGAACTACGACTGTGTATAAAAAGTATCAAATATACCATTTTTTCACTCTGGCGAAGTCTCTGTCTATTAAAAGGAGCAAAATAATTATCTTTACACAACGGAGACTTATACCCCTAACGCGATTAAGGATAATAATGCTTTTGGTATCATTGCGGCCAGCAAGGGATTGCCCCAACCCCGGAAAAAATAGAATGCCTTTATTAAAGATAAAACTCGTTAGAAGAAATAATTCCGTTACAAAATATCATTTACAAAATTTGATTGGATTCGGAATACAGGCCCCCCCCCCCCGTCAATGGCACCAACATAATCGTTACTAAAATGTGCAACCCTTTCTGCAATCCGACCATATTTGGTACAAATAAACATTAATCTATGTCTGACTTGTCCACCAAGTTTCAGTCATGAATGTCCAACAGTTTTTGTTTTATCGTCATTCAATGATATAAATGGGGAGAGATAAAGAAAGAACGAAAGAAAGAAATTACTCGAAGAAAGAATGAACCCCGAAAGAAAGAAAGAAAGAAAGAAAAAAAGAAAAAAATAAAGAAATAAAGAAAGAAGATTGAAAAAAGAATGGAGATGGAAAAAAAATGAAAGTCAGAAACAATTAAAAAAATATTTTAAGAAAAGAGATAAAAGAAATAAAGAAAAGAAATAAAGAAAAGAAATAAAGAAAAGAAATAAAGAAAAGAGCTGATGCAAAACGAGAAAACGCAATAAGAAAAGAAAGAAAAGAAATAAAAATGAAAAGAAAAAAAGGAATTCCGGAGATTAAAAAAAAGAAAAAGAAAGAAGAAATGAATGAATGACGAAAAGAAAGAACGAGAAACTAGAAAGATAAGGAAATCTGCGCTTACTTACCTTGTAGGAATGATATAAGTATAAAACCCACGAAGAACATCCAACTTGCTTTCATCGAACGCATCCTTACTTCCTTTATTTTTTATCTTTCAAAGAAAGGGAGAATGAAAAAAAAACATCAGCAAAATAAATCCGTTCTTTCGTCGCTCGGCCGTGTTTTCCAATACTTAAATCATCCACTTTCTTATGATGAGAAAAGCGTATCGATCCATGTGTGTGTCGTGTATGGTGGATAGAAAGCTATTAGCGAGCACTTGTTCTCTCTCTCTCTCTCTCTCTCTCTCTCTCTCTCTCTCTCTCTCTCTCTCTATCTATCTATCTGTCTATCTATCTATCTCGCGCGCACGCGCACGCAACAACTACAGTCTATAAATAAATTTAAATACGATGTTTTAAGCTTATTCATATAAGCATATATACATATATATAGACATATATATATACATATATATATATATATATATATAAGTAATGCCGTTCACTTTAAATCACGACGCAAAGTCGAAGCGACTAGTCGGTCTTTTCTTCTTCTTCATTTTGTACCGCGCATACCCTCCCCCTCTTTCTCTGGCACGCACGCACTCTAGCTCTATCGCACTCGCCCCTCATCTCTATTTCTCTCTCTTTCTCGGTCGGTTTCATCTCAGTCCTCCTCCCCTGCCTCCTCCTCTGTCTTGTTGTTGTTGTTGTTCTTCTTCTTCTTCTTCTTCTTCTTCTTCTTCCGCTTTGGCTTACTGGGGTGCGTGTCGCCATGCTTTTTCGTGCAAGCATGCGATACTCCAAGAGGTGCATGTGTAAAATAAAGGCGCGGCAGGGGTAACCCTCTCTCCCACTCGCTTTCATTCTCTCTCTCTCTCTCTCTCTCTCTCTCTCTCTCTCTCTCTCTCTCTCTCTCTCTCTCTCTCTCTATCTATCTATCTCTATCTATCTCTCTCTCTCTATATATATATATATATATATATATATATATATAATATCTCGCTTTCTCGTTCGCTTTCTCTGCCATTCTTGCTATTTCCATCTTTCGCTCTCTCTTTCTTGCTTTCTCTCTCTCTTTGTCCTATCCATTCGTGCTTCTTACTAGCTCTTTCTCTTGCTGTCATTTTCTTGCTCTCTCTCTCTCTCTCTCTCTCTCTCTCTCTCTCTCTCTCTCTCTCTCTCCCTCTCCTTTTGCTATTTCTTCTGATCATTCCACTGTCTCTCCTCTCTTCCTTGCTCCTTTCTTCTCTCGCTCCCTGCCTCTCTTTCCCATTCTTCCTTTCTCTCTTTCTTTCTCTCTTTCTCTCTTTGCTTTCTTTCTTACTCTTTTTCTCGCTCGCTCTTTCCGTCTTTTATTGCCCTTTTCTCTCTTTCTTCGCCATCTTCCTCTATTACTCCCTCTCTCTCCATTTTCCCGCTCCCTCTTTCTCAATTCTCTCCCCCCTCTCTCTCTGTCTGTCTGTCTGTCTGTCTGTCTCTCTCTCTCTCTCTCTCTGTCTGTCTGTCTGTCTGTCTGTCTGTCTCTCTCTCTCTCTCTCTCTCTCTCTCTCTCTCTCTCTCTCCTATAAACATTCCGAGGATCAATATACATATAAATAAATAAAATCAGACCGACTCAACTTTATAAACAAAACTTAGTCTTATAGTTTGCTTATCGCTTTTTTTTATTTTTAGAACTGGCGTTGCCAGGAAAGGCATAAATGTACACAAGGTCACATTTATGCCTTTTGACCACCATCCCAACCTATCTTATTTAGAGGGTCCCTTCATTACGTATTTTGCTCCTCCTTCCATCTCTATATCAAGAAAAGTCAGTCTATTTCTCGAGCTTATGTCCTACAATATCAGTATTTCATTTTGAATATAGCAATTTTATTTCCTTTAACGTTGGTCCATGTTGATAAAAACAACAAAATGTCATTAAAGTTAATTCTTTCCAGATAATAATTTGTGCGCTCAAATATATTTTCATATAGCCGTCATTTTTTTTACGGGAGGTAACTCTATTACAGTCTTACTTCCCTTTCTTTGGAAAAAAAAAACAGTATAAATTTTAGGAAAAAAAGACAGAATAGTTTCAATAAAATAATAGCTAAACGAAATTGCCAGCAAATACACTACCGGCCAATGCCGGGTTTAAGGTTGCGTTATTATTTAATAAAAAAGAGATTTTTATGGAATCTTTTCTGGTGTCAAACTGGAAACACTTTAACTAAATATGTTTAATCATTTTCGAACTCATCCAATCTATCCAATAAACGCAAAAGTGTTAGTAATTTTCCTAAAATATGGTCACTTATTAGGGTTGTGTAAATACACACACAAACATATATATATATATATATATATATATATATATATATATATATATATATATATATTATACACAATGCTATGTATTAAGCTGCTTTTTGTTGTTGATGCTATTATTTGCGCGGGTAATATTATTAAACAAACTATTTATTTAGTCCGCGGAGCTGGATATAAACGAAGCATAGTACGAAGTGAAATAGAGCCGTACAGAATTCAAACCTGTGCCTCAAAAGAAGGAACGCCTACTATTGGTGTCGTCTTGGACCACTTGACTAACGAGTCATATGTCCAGAGAAACCTTAAATTGTACAAATCGCTCAAATCTCAACGTATGGGTCTAGAGATGAGCGGACGCACCCGGAAATAAAAAGAAATGCGAAAAAGAAAGAGAGGAAAAAAGACGAATATGAAAACCAGGGAAAGAAAGAGAAATTTAAAATCAAAAAAGAAAAAATATAACAATCAACAAACATTTATATAAAAAAACATTCCATTTGTAGAATACAAACTTGCAGACGCACGAAGTCACACACACAACAATGATAGCTGAAATTATATATTTTAATTCATGCATATGTATATATATATAAATATATATATATATATATATATATATATATATATATATATATATATATATATGTATGTATGTATGTATGTATGTATGTGTGTGTAGCAAAATGTTTGTATAAATAAAAATGTAGGTTTGTGTTAGAGAGAGAGAAAAAGACAAAAGGAATAACAAATTAAACACAGGAAAAATCATCAAAAACGAAAGATTTGCCGGTTTCATTCGGATCAACACACGTCTTCAGAAAAAATGAAGATTTTAAATTTATTGAAATAACGGCAAAAAGATAGAAGAACGCACATCTAGGTGTTTTGGGCACGTGTGTAAATATTGGAAAACAATTATCAGCGCGTACGACAAAGACGTTAAAATTGGAAAAGGTGAGAAAAAAAGAAGAAAAGGAAAAGAAAGAAATTAAAACATAAGTAGGATTCTGACTAGGACCGGTGTTTGTCATGCAGTGGCGAGGTATATTGCATTGTTTGAGTGCTTTTTTGCCAGATGTTTTGTTAAGGAATAAGATCCGCGTCTAAGGTTTACGTTAGATAGTGCTGGGAGAAGGATTACAGCACTTTCGATGCATTTGCGGCGTGGGAGAGAGGATTCAGTTTTGAGGAGGGTGCAGTTTGTAAAGTCAAAGTTGTGGGTAAAAGTGTTTCTGTGTATGACTAGTTAATTAGTGAAATGACGGAGATCTTCCTAAGATTCCAGTTTCTTTTCATATCGTACATAAGACCTCGGTATTTTGTAATTTTCTCCTGTTAACTTCGGTTTAAACCAGCATCATTGGGGACACTGACATGAACTAGTGTTGCTACTTTCTCCCTCTTGTCCGATATCACTATGTCAGATTTAATAGCTCCGTTGTATGTAGCTGTAGGAATTGCATGGTCATAATGGGTGGTGTATGACTTATTTTCAACAGTTCTTTCTGGTATATGTTCCCATGACTTGCTGCTACACTTGATATTCAACGTTTTACAGATGGTCCATTGGAGATAGTTACAGAGTCCATTGTATCGCATTGTATTCGTTTCCAAGCAGAACCTTACAACTGGATGTCAGGTGGCAGAACCTGTACTTGTCGTTACTAATACCACTCATCTTCTTAGAACCATTAGCAGCCATTATCATCCTCTCCTGATCAGAGTGGAGCGGTCCTCTCTTCAGCTAGTCTAGAGATCCTTCATTATCTATATATTCCTAAGATAGTTCATCCAGAAAATATTTGGCACGTTGGTGATTGACCCATCATTCCAGTTTTCTGCAATGGAAGGTCTTCATGTATTTCTGGCGATTTTTTAAAGCTATTTTCGTGGCAAGTTTGTTTGCTGTTTGTGCGACAGTCCTGTCGAAAGTGTTTAGTCAGTTTTGTGATGGAGGTTGTTAGACTGGCTCTTGTTTCTTGATGTGGATGTATCATCATAAGGTTTGGGTGCTGGGAGCTTATCGGTGCTCACAATTGTGGCTCGATGTTGATGGTCAATTTCTGAGAGACTCATACCCCCTGTTCCTCTGTGGAAATATATATTTGGTAGACGCTGGTTTATGTACATTACTCTGTACAGTGTCAGCATATATCTCGTTTTAGTGTCTAGTCTGTTTGTGACCAGTTAATAATGCCAAAGCTGTATGTTATCACTGACATAGCTAGTTGGTTAAAGGCAATTACACTGTTTTTGATTGTGCGCTGTGTTTTGCAAATTTTTATTACACGGTGTATAGATTCTTTGCCCATTTTCCTTTACTCTTGGCATGTTGAATTGAATCGTTTTCTTCTCTGCCAAGATTTTTGTATTGTTCCTGCTCTTCTATATATTTAATGTCAATGTCTTCATCAAGCTATATATCTTCCACTTGGATCTTGTTTCCCAGCTCGAGGGGGGTGGGTGAATTGACACATTTGTCCAGGCCAAACTTTATTCCAATATCTTTGGAGAAGTTATGTAAAACCTGCAAGAGTCGACTTAAGTCAGCGTCTGAGCTGGCTACAGCTTGAGGTCATCCATGAAGCGCAGATGGTTGACTCTTTTGTTTGGGTCTTGTTGGCGATTCTGGCTCAAGTTGAATGCACTCCGGCTTTTATTCAGTAGCTTACTTAGCGGATCTATCGCCAGGCAAAAGAGTAAAGGAGATGAGCTATCTCATTGGAAGATTCTTCTTAGGATCTTGACTTCAGAGATTGCTATTGTCCCATTAGTGTGGCTTAATGCTATGGTTGTTTGACACACTTTTATATGGACAGCCATGGTTTTCTTGATGACCGGATTGATCTTATATAAATATATATATATATATATATATATATATATATATATATATATATATATATATATATATATATATAGAGAGAGAGAGAGAGAGAGAGAGAGAGAGAGAGAGAGAGAGAGAGAGAGAGTCAGATTGTATATGAAAAGAAATCAAATAAAGTGCTCGATCATATAAGAGAGCTAATATAATTTATTTAGATACTGTATATTACATATTTCAGCAATGTACCGCGGTTTCATCCAAAAGGGCAGATTTAGACATCTTTAGTAAATCTTCGTGCCCAGTGGAATCATCGGCAAGCTGAAAGGATTGCAGGCACGCCTGATAGGGAATGGCGTCAACAATGACAGAAACAACGGTGCATCTCTGAGGGTGTCCCCGAAAAAAAACTCCGGTGTGGGAAGCGATTAACTAGGGCTCAAGGGGGGCCTTCATTTTTTAGGAGGTTTTATTTATTATTTATTTATCTGTTAGCAAGTTTATTTATTTAATTATCTGTTCTTTTGTAATGTTATTATTATACCTGAAAAAATACGAAAGGGGTGGCTGCATAGTTTACCGTTTGGGCCTGTGAAACTAGTGTGCTTTTTCGTTGTCGTTTTTGGGAATAAAGTTATGTATCGGATTAATTGTTCGATATGGAGCTGAAAGAGGTGATTCAAATATGTTTTTATCGACTTAACATGTTTGTTTATTTTTTATTAATTTATTTTATTATTTTTATTTATTGAATCGGTGTTTCGTATTTTCTGTTCTTTTTGTAATGTTATTGTTATATCTGGTCTGAAAAAAATACGAAAGGAGCGGCTATATAGTTTGTCTTTAGACGGCATAGCAGCGCACAGAGAACGTTTTCGCATTGTTCCAGAAAATGTGACAATTTAAATTCGGCGACACCGGAGTGGCACCACAAAATATAATTGCATTACGTTAAGCATTTTAAAATGTTGCGACTGGTTTTATACGTGATGTTATTAACTGTAGGTTGTTGTGTTTTTATGTAGATAGCTTCCAGTATTTTTAATTCTTTAATTGGTTTAAAGTGTAATATATATATATATATATATATATATATATATATATATATATATATATATATATATATATATATATATATATATATATATATATATTAGGGTATGTAGACATATTTTTTAAACCATTGTTTCGTAATAGTGTTATATTTTTTTTTTAAAAACCCATAACAATGTGTAGTGTTAAAATAAATAAAATTCTTTTAATCTGAATTTTCGAGAAAGAAAATTCTCCTTGTCAAAGCAGTGTTTTTCTTTTTTCTTCATCGTCCGATGGTAATGGACTTTTGGGTCAGAAAATCACGTTATGTCTGTAAGCGAGGCTATATATATATATATATATATATATATATATATATATATATATATATATATATATATACTAGAATGCATGTGAATAGTCACAACTACCACCGCTATTTATTTCACTTTGATTTTATTCTAAAATTCATAAATTTTGACATATCTCTTGAGACATACTTCTTGCATAACTAAAATAAAGGTCTCTTTACTTCTATATTATTCATAAGGATATAACGCCTTATTATTATTCATAAGGATATAACGCCTTATTATTCATAAGGATATAACGCTTTATTATTTTTCAGACACTATGTAAATTAGATTGCAGCACTGAACAATAAGAGTCACTCTTTTTTAAGTCACTCTTTTTTAAGTCACTCTTTTTTAAGTCACTCTTTTTTTAAATGCTTACAGATAATATTAAGGAGTGGCTGAATCAACATACAATGATTTTGCTATCGAATTATTTCTCTCGGTCCAAGTGAGAGAGGGGTGATTTGTTCAGTTAATAACTAAAAGAATTAAAATGTAATTTCTTGCAAATTGTTGTGGTTGCAAGGTTGAACAATAATTAGTGAGGAATACAATGAAGACGCAAACAACAAGGAGAATGCAATAATAAGTGTATTAAAGAAAAGGTATAGTTACAGTATGTACAAATGAAGGTGTCGAGTCAGAGAGTCTTGGTGGGAGGACATGTACGCTCTTCGGCGTCACTTCCGGTGGCATTTAGGTAACACACACTAAGGCCAACCTAGGCTTGCCATTTATAGTGTAACGTTATTCGTATATGCAAATGAGTGGTTGCCACCACAACACAAATATAACTCAATATCAGAACTAATGAATATTTTAGTATTTATTTATTTTCTCATGAAACAATCGTTGATTCACTCAATCTTAGTGCAATAATAGATAACTTTGTGTATCTAACCGGCATTGGGCGGGAGACTTCTATTAATTAATTCCTTGTAAATAATATTTATATTTTTGTTGTGACCTTGAAGGGCCGATAATAAATAAGACAACACGGTGGTATATTTACAAAAGCGTGTATTTACAGAAGTAGAGAATACTATGTTACAGAAACACTGATATTTACCTCCCTGTCACCGCAGGAAGATGTGACACAAGGTCGGAAAGGGGTAGCACACTCTGGCCCCGCAAAAAATGCCTGGGCAGCCCTATCGTCATTGTTGTTAATTATATTGGCAAACATTTAAGTACATTAACAATTCAGTAGAACGGAATGTCCTGCAATTCCAACAATATAAATATATTTACCCAGCACAAAATACAGTACGAAAGAGCCTAAAAATAGAGGACTTAAGTATAGTGTTAAGTATAACAAGAAAACAAAAACATAAATAGACACAACAGAAACGTAATATCATTTGGGTCAACCAACCATACAATAGGGACATCCATAACATCCACAGGTAAATTATTCTTTAAACTAATAGATAAACATTTCCCCCGAACAGCACACTCTATAAAACTATAGATAAAAACAATGTAAAGGTTAGTTATTGCTGCATTGGTAACATGCAAGCAATAAGTAAATACAACTTTTAACTATAAAATAACTAACACAAAACCAACAACAGCGGAATAAACACAACCAACAATAATTACAATAATAACAACACTGAAAATCAAACTGTATTATGTAACTGCAGAAACCGGAACAACTGTCTGACAAACAAAGTCGCTACGTCACTATCATCAACAGAAAAAAGTCTGTATAGAAGCCACAGAAAACAAATTTACAGCCAGGCACATCTACCACATGATGATCTTAAAAAAACATAGGAAACAAAATCCTCTTGTATATGAAGGTGCATACAAATAAACTCATCCAATCAAAGAGACCGGATGTCATAATAGTCAGCTCCCATCCATTCACTGTGGAGGCCCCCAGATGCCGAAGAAGCTTCTACTCCAATAGCTTCTTTCCTCGTGCTGCTGGCCTCTGGAACTCCCTCCCTGCTCCATGTTTCCCCCGACAGTATCGACATGCAGAGGTTTAAAACTAATTCAAACAGACATCTCGCTACACTGCTCCCAACTTGGGGTGACACCCAAAACCTACACCCTAATTCTCAGTAACCCATTACGTCTACAGTGACGGCCTGCCTTGTTTGGGGTGAAATATGTTAATAACAAAAGAATTTAAAAAGAGGGGAAAAAAACTGCCAAATCGTAGACTTTGCTGTCCCAGAAAGGTCACAGGGTCAAGATGAAGAAGACAGAAAAACGAAGCAAATACGCGTAACTTACCAGAGAATTGAAAGAGATCTGGAACATAAAGAAAGTCAATATAATACCAATAATCATAGGAGCACTAAGAACAGTCTCGAAAAGAATGATAAAAGACAGGGAGAAACTGGAATCGAAGGAAAGACTGAGACTATACAACGGACGACAATGATGAAAACAGCTGAAATCTTAAGGGAAATCCTCGAATTCGGGAACCAACCCACATAAACTGTGAAGAAAACCAGGGTTAGAAGTTGCAATAGAAATAAGACAAAAACACAGAAAGAACTGCACCACATGAAACCAAGAGAACTGTAATTGCAAGGAATTTTATGAACTGTTCCTCTCCCCAAAACAACAACAATGTGGTGGAACCAATAGTCGTGAAGGGCCAAGGAGGATGGAAAGACCAAGAAAGGAGAGCATTAACCACACCCCCAATGGAAAGATGCGGATAGTACTGGGAACTTGGGAAGGCAACCTAAATGCCAGAGAAAACGAATGGTTGTTGCCAGCGAGAAATCGATGGTAAACGGCCGTTGCTATAACGCAAAACCGTTTGCATTTGTTATCGAAAGAAGTGGAGAATGCTGGGAATTTGTGGAGACTTGTTGTCACTCAAACTCCAGGAAACACCACCGGTTATTATCATTGAGCAATTATTGATGATGACCTATGTGAGAACTGGTGAGTACTAGAAAATGATGATGATGATGATGATGATGATGATGATGATGATGATGATGATGATGATGATGATGATGATGATGATGACGACAAGCAAAATAAATAATAATAGACATAATAAACACAAGATAGGGGCAGCTACACAAAACATATAAAAATGCGAGTAACCCCCTTCAACCGAAAACTATGGTAATTATATGAAATACGAAATTTAACAAGCCACGGAAATGAAAAATAACAACAAATAAATAAATAAATAATATCAAATGGCATGGATCGCAATAATAATAATAATAATAATAATAATAATGATGATGATGATGATGATGATGATGATGATGATGATGATGATGATGATGATGATGATGATGATGATGATGATGATGATGAGAAGAAGAAGAAGAAGAAGAAGAAGAAGAAGAAGAAGAAGAAGAAATGAAAGGATAATATAAGCTGGAATCAACCAATCGGTAAAAAAACTGAACTGCTGGATGACAACCGGGTGTGAGAATGGAGAAGAAATAAACAAGCACATATTTGATTCAAAATTCGTGCGTTTAGCCATCTGAAGATCACGTGAAACCGCGGTTATGGCATATTAAAAAACGGGTAATTCTTTTAAGTGCTATATGCATATAATGTGTGTGTGTGTTTTCCGGTTAAATATGATTAATTTCTTCACATTGACAAATGAAAATTAGCGTTACGGAAAATAAAAAAGCATATAAATTATGGTTGTTATTATAATTTTAAATTTCACTATTTCGAACGGTTCTCCATTTTTTTAAAATTAAAATATGTATTACTTGATAACAAACAAATTAAGGAATATGGAAAGAAAACAAAACATTTTCAACTTTGTAAAAGGCTCATTTTTCGTCTCAACGAACACATTGTTCTCCCGACTGGCGAAGAGCACATTTTTCTTCTTTTAACTTTTTTCTTAATATCAACGCACACACATCAATCTTGTTGTAATTAGCGTTAAGAGCAAATAACTCCTGCAACGAACAAACTTTCATTTAGTTTTAAAATCCATTTTGTTTCTTTTTGTTTGCGTGCATATGTTGATGTCGTTTACTGTATGGTCTCCTTGGTTGAAATGTTTGGGCTTTTTTTTTATTTAGAGTTTTAGGGTTTTTTTTCTCTGAGTTAAAAGGATAATTTCCTTTTGTTCATGTATCCGCTTTTTGGACATTTTGTGCAAAAATGTAATATATTATATTGAGACTATTACACGTTAAGTATGGAGAAACAATTTGAATTAAATGTTGAAAAAGCAAGTGGAAAAATAAATAAATAATTGTAACGAACATTACAATCCAGAGCTCACTCCGATGAAGTCTTTTGACGAAATGTTATGCATGTACATAATTTTTTTTTTTTTGCTTTTGTATATGTGCGCTTACTTTCTCTTTTCACCTCTTTCGCAACATATATGTATATACTAGCAGGAGGACCTGGCGTTAACAAGGATTGAGTGAGGAAACTTATTTCCTCCTGTCCCTACCCCATAGCAACATATTACCTGTGTTATTCTTTTTATTTTACATTTCATATATTCAATTTTTGAGGTGGGGGTCGAAGGCTAAATGATGTACTTAGCATTGAAGGGGGTATATAAATAATATATATATATAATATATAAATGTCGGTAAATGTATAGTTTTTAACCACCTCGCGGAAACCCCAGGAAACCCCAGAAATGAACAAGTCTCCCTGTGTGTAGTCCTGCGCCAAGTCCTGAACCCCATATTACCAGTTCTACTCTATATATTTAAATTTTCAAATGGGAGATGGTGCTCATAGTATGCCCCCTAAAATCATTTTTAAATACTCCAAAGAAACACAAATTTAGATAATATTTATTAATTTATGGCTATTACCTATTGTTATTTTTTTTAATCGGAAATATCTGAATTTTCACGACGTACTTTCTATCCTCTTTTTACTCCCATGCATACACCTAAATTAAACTAAATATAGCCCACATCATGACACATTACGCGGAGTATATGTGCCCTTAAATTCATAATGATCAGTTAATTAGTTCAGAAGTGATTCTGTACATACAAATATATAAACATATTCCCATACCTAACTTTATATATAAAGAGAGAGAGAGGGGGGGGAGAGAGAGGGGGAGAGAGAGAGATATGCTGTTTTCTTTGGGAGATCACATTCAGCGCGCAAAAAGAGTTGTGAAATTATAATAATGGCGACCCCTACAATTCGTTTTATGTAAACAATATTCGCACTTTGTAATGTCGGGGGTGTCGTATTTCAAGACCTCGGCGGATGATGAAGTGAAGTTCTTATTTATTTTACTTCTAACTTTTTTTAATAAATATAATTGTGCGTTGGGTGTTCCTTAGAATTGCTTTTTAGTCAACCAGTGACACCACATCAATGAAAAATGTACACTATTTTTGCGCGGATTCTCGCACTTCCTTGTTTGACTAACGCCACCGCAACGTCAGCATCATTCGAATTCGCCATTACTATTTCATCTCAGTTATAAGTTTCTCATTCGTCCATTATTTGGATTAGTCGAACTACTATGTTGTTATTTTCACACAGCTTTAGCCGCATATACATACATACACATATACATACAGATATATATACATATATACATACATATATATGTATTAAAAAGACAAAAGTAAAAAACAACCAAACAAATGAAGTTTCGTTCAGATCAACGAGTATCTACAGACAAAAATATATTGTTCTGGACGAAACCGTTTAACCGCCCGTTTTGATGATTTCTTCCTGTGTTTAATTTTTTTTCTTTTTGTCTTTTTCACACATTCTGTTTCTGTCTCCACGGCATTTGATTTGATGATATATTGTGTCTTTTATCCTCATATATATATATATATATATAATCCAGGCAAGGTAAACATCCACAGGATAACAATCCAAAGAATTTCAACCGGGCTTATAATATATATATATATATATATATATATATATATATATATATATATATATATATATATATATATATATATATATATATGCGTGTGTGTGTGTGTGTGTGTAATAATGTATTTTCATGTAATTGCTTTTTTTATTGCGTTTGTTGTTTTCGCTTACTACTGTTTGGATTGCTTAACTTCCTAAGTGATAAAGATGCAGAAGATTGCATTAACTTTATAGGAAGTATTTTTTATTAATATATATTTTTTATTAATTTGAACACGTGTTTCTGGCTCACAGCATGGCTAACTTGGACAAGGATCAAACCTTCGATATAGATGTTTTACCTCCGGACTATGACGCCTTGCCTGGAAATATGTACGATTTTTATCACCTAAATATTTAATGTATTTTTATTTATTGTTTTTAAAAAAATTTATTATTGATTGTAGCGTTTGTTGTCTTCGCTTACTACTATTTTGGTTGTTTTACTTCCTAAGTGATAAAGATGGAGAAGATTGCATTAAAAGTCGCCCTTAACTTTATAGGGCGTATTTTTCGTTAATGGGCTGATGACGGCTGTGAGCCACAATCACGTGTCCATGGATTACTTCTATGAACGGATAAAATTTATATATTTATATATATATATATATATATATATATATATATATATATAAACTCAATGTGTCTCTGTTCTAATGTAAAATTAACCGAAGAAGATAATGGAAGTATTTCCGAATCTCTAAATGCACCGTGGAGGCTACGGGGCATATTTCGTCGGGTGGGGGGGGGGGTAGATTCTTTCAGCTATTTTCAGTTTAATTTCAATGTAATTATGTATTAATTATGAAAGAAAACAAAAGTAGTAATTTGTAATTCAACCGGAAATTACACCAGAGGGAAGCGGGAGGAAGGGGGGGGGGGTAAGAAATTCAAATAGACGCTAATTATGAGGCAGTGTAGTATCTGTTCTGATTCTACACTCAGACCGGTACCGTCCTTGATTCTGGATTCTATCGGTCTGAATTTAGTTCTAGAAAGAAGGAGGTCCACTATCCCAGGCTTTACCTTCTTACCCTTTAGTTTTGCCACTGTTCACTACTACCCGCCACTGCCTGTAACTATTGCCACTAGCTGCCACTATGCCCGCAACTGCTTGCCAGTACAGGTCAGTACGCGCCACTACCCGTCACTACGTGCCACTAAACGCCACTGCTCGCCCATTCCCGCTACAACCCGCCAATGCCCGCCACTATATGCAATAGCCTGTAACTATTGCAACTAGCCGCCACCACCGGTCACTACCCGTCAATACCTACCACTGTCCGCTACTATCCCCCACTACCGGCCACTGTCTGCCACTGTCTGCCACTGTCTGCCACTGCCCTACACTGCCTTTAAATATTGCCACTGCCCGCCAATATCCGATAGTGTCCGCTTCTACACGCTACTACCTGCCATAACTATTTCCATTAGCAGTCACTACCCACCACTGCCGGCCACTACCCGCCACTATCGGCTCTTGCTCGCCACTATCCGCCAATGCCCGCCATTAACCGCCAATACCCGCCAGTACCCGCCATTATCTTTCACTGCTCGCCACTGCCTGTAAATATTGTCACTGTCCGCTACTGCCCGTCAATACTCGCCACTTTCCGCCAGTGCACGCCACTGTCCGCCACTTCTACTCGACGTTGTCAAGGATACAAAAATTGTAAGATGACAGTATTAGTTTTGTTAACTGATAACCGAAGAGAGTAATTAATCTCTTTGGACTATTGTCTTTATCAATACTAAGTATATTAATATGTTGAAATGGCAGAGGGGCAAAAGAAATTAGGAATTTAGCAGGACCATTTGTTCTACTTTGCGTTGTCCGGAATGAACAATTGTAACATTACAGTATTACTTTTGGTAAGGGATATCTAGTGAATCTCTTCGTACTATTGACTTCATCAACATTACGTATTTTCTTAATATGTTGTAATGGAGGGGAAGAACAAATTAGAAATTGACCGCGACCATTTGTGGCGTTGTCCGGGATCAAAATTGTAAGATTACAGTATTACTTTTGGTAACTGGTATATATTAAATCTCTTCGGACTATTGTCTTTATTTGCATCATTTATCTGCATATTATTATGAAATGTTGGGGTTGACAAGAAATTAGGAATTAACCGGAACTATTTGTTCTACTCGGCGTTTTCCGGGATTAATTATCATTATCCACAATATTTCTCTTCATACTTTAATTTTAACGATACGTTTGGCAGTTCTGTGAAGGCCTCCTTATTAAATTTACAGTATTATATTGATTAAATGAAGGTTACAGAAACTTTTGTTCTACTCGGCGTTGTCTGGGAGCAAATAAATTGTTATTATAAACATCATTTCGCTTCATACTTTTATTTTACACGTACTTCTGTCAGTGCTGTGAGTACCTCCTTACTAACATTGCAGTATTATATTTGGTAAGAGAGGCGAGGTAGGGGAAACAGACATTTTTGTTCTACTAGGTATTGTCCGGGAGCAATAAAATTGTCATTATTAACATTACTGTATTATATTTGGTAAGCGAGAGAGGGTAACATAATCTTTTGTTCTACTTGGAGTTGTCTGGGAGCATTAAATGTTAATTACAGTATTACATTTAAATCTTTTGGGACTTGTTTTATTATCAGCATCATTTGTCTTATTATTATCGTGAAAGTGGGTGGAGGAGCGGAATTACCCGACATCAAGAATTTCATTGTGTTTTGTTCTACTCGGTGTTGTTGTGCAGGTGCAATAAATGTAAGATTACAGTATTACATTTAAAAGGGATAGATCCGGTAAATGAATTACGTTATTTTTTTAAACACATTAAACAGCAGAGAGGAATTGGCTGGGCGGAGGAGAAAGAGAGGGTTGGGGAGAGGGACGGAATAATGGGGGAGAGGGATATATATATATATATATATATATATATATATATATGTGTGTGTGTGTGTGTGTGTGTGTGTGTGTGTGTGTGTGTGTGTGTGTGTGTGTGTGTGTGTGTGTGTGTGAAACTAAAGAAACTGTAAGAATAAGTGAAAATTATGGTTTTTGATTGTTTTTTATTATGGTCATCGGAATGCAACTATTAGTATATATGCTTTGAAGCTTGTAATACAACTTGCAATTTGAAACATTTTCAGATATAATAAAGAGTTGTTTGTTTCAGCATAAAGATGAAAATTAATTCCACATAAAAAACTTGTAATATAATGAAATGAATAAACATAAGGGTGGAAGGTTGAGTGGTCAAATAAACCAATTTTATATTACTGAGTACTTTGAAATGGATACTTTGTACTTTTCGCCTTAATTATAAAAGACAGAAAAAAGTCTTAATGAACATTAAAGAAAATGAATCTATCTTTTTGTAATTTATAAGATTGGAGGAGGCTTTTTTCTTTTCTTTGACATATGTTAAAGTTATCATCATCATCACTGACAATATGTTGACTCCATGGGGGCAAAATGTAATATCTCTTCTGAATCTGCACTTAGTTTTTATTCCCTCGGTCAGTGAAATAGAAATTCTTCTAGACCAAGGTAATTAAATTTTTGTTTCAATCCAGAGTGCCCCTTTGGGGGAGATGGATGTCGCTTCGTTAAATATCGATATTGTGCCTAACTCTGCTCTCGTAAAAGGAACTTAATAGTAACATCAACAACAACAAATTTATTTTTAAAATAATAAACGCATGTATTTAATTATTAACAGAAACCCTTTGGTAATTATTGCGTTTAATGCAAACTTTATTTTTTAAAGTAATTATTCGAAAGTTATTTAGATTGTTGCTATGTGTGCGAAAACGTAACCGAAAAAATAACGGAAGTTAGATTTTGAATGTTAATCTTAATTCATTAAATTACTTAAAATAATATTACTACTGTTAATAATTAAGATATTAATACCAGGAAAAGTTTTTCGTATATAAAATTAAATAGCAGAATCAAATTATAAGTGAATAGTATTGAATATGAATTAATTAGACAATGTTTAAAAATAAATATGCAAATAATTTATAGCATTGAGAATTTTAGTCAGGTTTTCTTTGAATATATATATACGGTATGTGAAAATGTTTTTGTGTATAATTGAATTAGGTAGATCTAAGATAATGTTATATGACTATAGTTCGGATAAATGAAAAGAACTTTCGCATTTATTCATTTATAGTCGTAATATATATATATATATATATATATATATATATATATATATATATATATATATATATATATATATATCGTCTAAAGAAATCTATATATCCAAACTATTGATGGACTTAAAGAGGCCATCATAAAAACCTAAATATTAATACCACTATTTGACTTTTCTTAAATTCTTACGCGGGAAACTTGTAAGTTTATCTTGGTATAGGGCTTCCTTTTCTATTGCATCCACAAGCAGACAGATAGAGAAACTATAAATATAGTATATGCTAGACCACCCGTGACTTTTTTCATAAATCCTTTACCGTACTAGCCCATGACGACTACAACTGGCCGGCGATGATTAATATTAACTTAAGCGAAATCCTAAACAATGTTGATCGACCGGGTGGGTAGAAGGTATGTCTCGATTTTAAAGCTTAATAAAAGACAAACATGAAAAAAAACTTTATATCTCTATGAAGTGTTAAATGCTATTTACATTGTTTCCTGGTCTGGAGTAGAGAGCATCGTTTATTGATCTATATTTTTATAACCCACTTTCGTAACAAAGACAGCTATCATCATCGTCATGTCTATCACCCGTTATAAGATTAGTATCATTATTCTATCACTATTATTACTTTCTCTACCTACTCCACTGGGAGTATAACAATAGTAATACATGGAGAAAGAATGTTTGAATAAAAGAACATGCAGAAGATGATTTATAAAGTTCCGAAATGTAAATTTCGCCCTTGAAAATGGAGACCGATAAGGACGTCCAGTTGAGTTTAATGAAGAAGAGTACCTCTTTTTGGTATTACTTGAAGAAAACCATACAGAATCATTAAATTCTAGACTCTGATATTGGAGCACATCTTTAAACTTTGAAAAATATCTTCTTTGCTTCGACATTCAACTTCAAGACAAGTCAACTTATCTTTCATAGTCTTCAGCTCTTCTAAGACATCTTTGAGTTGCAACTTTAGTAATTCCAGTTCTGGAACCATGCGTTTATTCTCTTTAACTTTCAATTGGTTATCCAAAGTATTTGACTATTTCTTTCAGTTTAGTGTTAGCTATTTGCAACGTGAATGTTGTGTCCTTTTAATTTCTGCCGACAATTTACTTTGAATCCGATTTCTAATGGTTGACACAAATTTCTTCTTTCGTCCGATTGTTTATTTCCTGGTTAGTATTTTGGTTAGTAACCCGCATAGGTTGAACAGCTGCAGCAAGTATGTGCCAAATAAATTGTTGGTATTTTTTAATATGAACATCTTTACTTTTTTATTAGTTCGGTTTAAAGTAATGTCGGTAATAATTTCACCCTAGAATATAAATTTTTTCACGAGTCACTGTTCTGGCTATTTGGTTGGTTCTTAGAATGGTCGGTTTTCCAAACCTTCTCTATGTATACATGTTTGATAATCGACACGTCTGAACCAGAATTAAATTGTAATTTTACATTTTTATTCAGGATTCTTACCTGTACATATTTTCTTTTAATTCTGCCGTCCTGTTCGTTTGTTTTGTGGATTAAACCCGAGTTTTATTTCTTCTATTCGTCTTGCAATGTGTCCGACTTTATTACAAGTCAGACAGGTTTTAAAGCAGTATGGGCAATCCGTTACCCAATGGCGGGCTTCACAAGGAGAAATAGGAGTTCGGCTGTCATTTATCCCAATAAGGGCTGGCTTATTTTCGTAGGGCGTGAAAATAATTCCTCTTTTTGTTTTGATTTTTTTCTGAACGAGAGTTGAAATGTGTTTTTTGGCGTACCTGTCTTATGTGCGCAATTCCCGACTCTTCGATATCTTTCGAATCATGTTTAATACTTACAAATCCTTGGCAGTCTTCAGCTAATTTCTGTAATGTTAAATTTGGTTCACTTTCTAACTTGTTCAGAACTCTACGTCTCATTTTTGCGTCTTTTCCTGATACAAGTCCTTGCACGAAAATTAAATATTTAAATTTATCCGCACTGAGTTCAACTTATTTGAAACCGTTAAAGTGTTTAGTTACGACTGGCGCGAACGTTGCGTAGTCTTCGCCATTTTTTTTTTACTTCCACCATTTGTAAAACAGAGAAGACTTATACTGTTAAAAGATTAACAGCTTCAGAAAACATCAAGTCGCTAGTTTTTCGGGTTAAAATAAAGTCCACAAATTTAGTATGTTCGGTGGTGCTTCAATTTTCGGAGCAGTATGCGAACTTTTTTTAAGTCTGCCCAATTTTCACAATCTATCTGATATATGAAGCGGAATAAGTGAAATTGTCAATTGCACTTCAAACGGAATTCTAGGAGAAAGCATTATCGTTTTTGTTACTTGTTACTATGCGGTATTGCTTGCATTCATACTTTTTTGTTCTAGTAGTTTTTCGTCGGATTTTTGTTGTTGTTTCAGTAGAAGATTTTGAAATCTTTCTACATTTTTCTGTTGCTGTTCTATTTGTCTTTCTTCAGCTTTCTATTGCCTTTTGTCGGCTTCTTTTTTTTTGTTCCAGAAGTTTTTTGTTGTGTTGCATTTGATATTTTACGAGTTCGTTTCGTTGCTTTAAAATCTTCCATGTTTAAAATGTATCTTTTTAGAATGCCGCTTTTTAGAAGTTTTTTTTCTTTTATATTACGCTACTAAAAATAATCTTAGTTGTAAAAAAAGAAAGAGAGTATAAAACATTTTTTACTTCGACAAAAAATCACTTTTTTAGCACGCTTTTCACGTAACCGTGAAATTTGCGGTCGGTACTTTAGTCAACAGAAAAAAGGTTTTATTTTTGTCGACGGCAGTACTTTTCTCTTTTAGCGAGAAAAGAAAATATCATGTATTCCCCTTCTTGTTTAAAATAAACACAGTGCCGGAATAACAATAAAAATAACTGACCTTTCTTCAATGAGAGAAAATAAATTGATCTTTTACGTGTTTTTTTCTTTTTGGTTCGCCAGTAAAGCCAGTTTTTAGTATAACGTTGTCAGGTTAATTGCCGTTGATTTCTTCACATATGTCCTATTTTAAGGTTCTAAAAAAACCTGTAATATACTTCGTCGCCAGTTGTAGCGTTCAGTTTAAGGTTCCCAAGAATCCCTTACTGTACCTCGTCCCAGTTGTTATGACGTCCTTTTTAAGGTTATCAAGAATCCTATACTGTACCTCGTCGCCATTTGTTGTTGGGTCTTTTTTTAGGTACTCAAGAAAACCATTTCTGTACCTCGTCGCAAGTTATTGTGACCCTCTAAAGAGGCCGGAAGGAAAATACGAACTCGAAGTTTAGAGAAAGGTACAATACAACAGATATAAAGAGTGGTTGTACGTCAGTCTTGACTGCCAGTATAGACTGGTGTGGTCCAACACCGAAAAGCATGCGCTCCCAGTATTTGTGGTGAGTGGAAGAGTCCAACTAGTCCGTTGTAGGTAAGGTACCATAACAGTTAATAAACAGAACTTCCGATACTGGTCAGTTAATAACTTTTAAGAACTCCGCGAACGATTACTCCGCGGTGAGAAGGCTACTGTCTGGTGCGTAGTGGGTGATTTCAGCATGCGAGGTCCTAATTTTCTCGAAAAGAAAAATGTTACAGTAACTGTTAGATCGAAACCAAAAATGTTTCTTTATCTTAACGTAGTCCAATTATTTGCCGCTCAAAATTCGAAGTGTGTATGACCACAACAAGATGGGGCCACACTTCACCTGACATGTGGCCTTCCAGCTCGCCTGACAGCAACCCATGCGACTTCTTTGTCTGGCGTGGATGGAACAAGACACCATCAAATACACTAACAACACGAATGGCGGGCTAAAGGACAGCATCACCAGAGCCTTTTGATGTCTAAGTCGGTTTCTAAGTCTCGACACTGTAATGAAAGCTACAGACGGGTTCATCGAGTGAAAATCGACAGAACAAGTAATGAAGACAAACTCACACAAAATTGAATAAATCTAAAAAAAAAACGAAACTGTTATTTTCCTCTATACAGTAATCTTGTGAACAAATATCGTCGGCAGCCTGTACATATGTCAGACTGCCTGTTCCAGGAACTGCAAAAGGTCAGCGTCCTCATATTCCTTGATAAGATCTAAATCTGTGTTCACTAGTAAAACGGCACGCCATCTCCATTCTAGTTCCCTAATTCGCCGCCAGTTGTCACCCTCTCCCATCAGTTTGCTCTGCGCTCTTTTAGTTTCAGCCTCCAATCTCAACCTCTATTGCTCCTCCTTCTCCTCCTCCTCCTCCTGTATGGTGGTACTGGTGTATCGTGTGTCAGGCTTAGGAGCATAGGAAACTTCGTGTTTGATGGCGATTACGATAGAAGAAGAAGAAGAAGAAGAAGAAGAAGAAGAAGAAGAAGAAGAAGAAGAAGAAGAAGAAGGAGGAGGAGGAGTTTTAATTTCTCAAACGTTGTTTCCCGGATCGCTAGCTTGTCGTAGAGAAAATACGCGGACGTATGTTACCCCACACACGACTCTGTTAGATTTCTCTCTTTTTATCTTCTTTTCTATTAAATTTAAAATGTTCCATGAACACAGTTTCTTTCCAAAAACTTCCCATCTGTAGAACATGTTACCACAAGATTGACATGGTCATCTTCAAATCCAATATTAATAAACATTTGTCATCAAATGTTATTCATTCAATCATTTCATTTATCCTTATCCTTAAATGGCTTTTAGTCTTAATAAGCGATGATTCACAATGCTTTTTTAAAACCTATCTATCGAACCAAATAATTCCTTTTTCACGCTAATATATTAAATCAGTTTAAGCTAAAATGAATGCGATTTTACGCGGATTCCTTCAGATTAACATCTTATATTCATATAATAAACTATCATATTAAAGTTGGGTTAATCAACGCTAATTACACACAAAATACATGTCAGAATATTCCTTGCATTTAAGATTGAGCAATGTTTTTAAAAATTCCAGTTTAATTCTTCTAGTTATCGTTAACTTGCAATTACTCCATCAAGTGGTCCATCACTTACTAAGGTTCTGTATACAACTCTCTTCCTCTCTCATTGTATGTAGTGTGGAACCTCGCTTTTATTTACACAAACACGCACACTCTCCCCCTCTCCCCCTCTTCCCCTATATCTCTCTCCCTCTCTATCATCTATCTAGATGGGTAGAATAGGCAGATTTTGGTTACTTAAGAGGATTCTCGACAAGTATTTATTGTAGTAAACTGGGAAGCTACCCCGCGGTATTGTGTTCCACAGATGGCAAGTTCTTAGAAATATACTCTGTTCATGGTAGTTCCGTTTGGTTTTAGGCACACAGAAGAAGACAGGAGAGTTCTTGACAATTGTTGTAGGTAGACAAGTGTTTGCTGTGAATGTTTTACCGGGGGCTACCAGAGATTGGAGCTCGGTCAAAAACCTACCAACGATACAGTAGAGAAAGACTAGCAACGTTTATTCTATCAGAAAATGAAAGAGAAGAGGTCATCGCCATTAGTTGCAATAGTTTCATTTTTTTAATTTCTTTATTACCTTCCGCTATTAATGAGCAGAGACAGGGAGAGAGAGGGGAGAGAGAGAGGGAGAGAGGGGGAGAGAGATGGGGGAGAGAGAGGGAGAGAGAGAGAGAGGGAGAGAGAGAGGGGAGAGAGATGGGGGAGAGAGGTAGACGACGTATAAAATAAGAGCTGGGCTCAAATAAGATACATTCAGAGATAGTGAAAATGATGAATATAAAATTAGTAAGAAATGAATCAATTGATTACGGCTAATCAGAAGAATCTCTATGGATTTTTCCAACATAACTCAATCCCGAAACTAACAAATATTTTTGCATGTATTTTGTGTGATTAAAATATATAGGGAAAAGGCCTTTTGGAAACAAACGTTGATTAACTCAGCTCATAAGAAAAGATATATGTATATACATTTCACTACGTATATTCATATCTATTTGTCCATCTATTTAATTAATATATATATATATATATATATATATATATATATATATATATATATACGTACATAGATAATAAACAATAACAAATATTTATTATTTGTCGCTCCTTGAAAGTAGAGCACTGTAATTGGTAGTATTAACACAGCATGACGTCACTTGCTTATAATGCATCATTCCTTCCCTTAATAGAAGTAGAATGCCTCGACGTCAAAGCCGCCGTTAAAGTGTTAAAATTATCATAGTTTATTCGCTGTTTACAATTGGCCCAGCGATTAGCGACGTCGGACTGGAGTTGAAAAATACTTGAGGTCCGGGGTTTCGAGTCGCATGACCGGTAGTGAATAGTCATATCTCTATGCTGATGAGTCCCGATTGAAAAAGGACGAAACGTATACGTACATAGATAATAAACAATAACAAATATTTATTATTATTTGTCGCTCCTTGAAAGTAGAGCACTGTAATTGGTAGTATTAACACAGCATGACGTCACTTGCTTATAATGCATCATTCCTTCCCTTAATAGAAGTAGAATGCCTCGACGTCAAAGCCGCCGTTAAAGTGTTAAAATTATCATAGTTTATTCGCTGTTTACAATTGGCCCAGCGATTAGCGACGTCGGACTGGAGTTGAAAATATATATATATATATATATATATAATGGAGTTGATTTTCCCCACAAGTTAGACAAGACAATAAAACTAATGCACCAAACGCATTGAAACGCATCGTATCAGTCGCGTAATATCTTCGAGTGTGTTTCCAGAAAATATAAATTATTTTTATGAGCTAAACAAAAACATTATTTTTATTCCGCACTGTAAGCCTCTCGCGATTAATTGAACCAAAGAGAAGGTAACACGCCAATTTCTCTCTGTGTAGCTTTTACCTCTTCAAACATCGTTTCGCAATTACTTCAGAAGGAACTGTAATCAAGTTGCACCGTTTCAGAATTTGTAAAACATCCAATCACAGCAAAGCTTACATAGACATTACGCATCAAATCGTTTGCCATAACACCGCATCACATTTTAAATAAAAATAAAACTTCGATAAGAAACCAGATAAGTATTATTTTTCTTTCCAATAATGAAACATATAAATTTGTTTTATTTGAATTCTCGCCCGGTAATGATTACAAGGTGGGTTTATTTTACGGATTAATTCATTTTGATATAAATTTTATTTTAATTTAAATGAACTTATATTTAAAAAAAACAATAACAATTCGCTTAAAAGCTAAACAAAACCAACATTTAGGAATAAAAATATAAAAATAATTCTATGTTTTATTATTTACAAAAATAAAATCTAGCTACTTCTATAGAATTTGAACCTAACTGTTTTTTCTGTTTTTTTCTTGAAACCCTAATCTAAGTTTTAAATTCAGTTCGGCAAAAGTCTGTTTGGTTCAGTTCGGTTCAAATTCTGTAGAACCACCTACATCTTTTACCCTGGGATAAAACGAAATAACAGTAAAAATGCACCAACGTTTATTATATTTTCTAAAGTAACAACATAAATAAAAATTGTCGCAGTCTAGAAGGATTTGCTTTCGATGACCGAGGAGAGAATAGATAACAGATCGAACAAATATCCCGGCCCGACAGAAGTACACTTTTCCATAATCGGTCATTGAAGGAGAAATCCTTCTACACTGTGGCAATTTCTATTTTTGTTACACTCCGAGGTAACCATTTACTTGGGTACATAGATTTTCCACAATTCAAAAGCGACAATTGTTTCTTTACATTAAAACTATCGGTTGTGATCTATTTGCGTTCGTCCGGCTGTTTACACTTTTTTTTTTCATTCTTTTACATTTCTCCGGGGCGACAGGTACCCGCTAGTTATCTATATATTGATCTATCTATCCAAATGTGTTCACATCTATCGAGCTAGCTAACCAGCATGCTTTCTATCTATATATCCATCTATTAGTATATCTAACCACGTGTTATCTATCTATCTATCTATCTATCTATCTATCTATTTCTTTGTTTTTTTTTTAAAATTCATTTTGTTTTGTTACGTTTCCTTTTGGTCCCTTTTTATTTGATATTTTTCTGCCTTTATTTATAATTGTACCTTCCTTCCTTGCTTAACCCCCCCCCCATTTGCTTTTTTTCTTTCCTTTCTGTCCTATCTTTCCATTCGTTCACATGTCTTCCCCTCACCCGTCGATTCATTCATCAATCCGGCCCCTCCCTCTCGCCTTGACTTCTTTAACAACCACTAACATTGGTTTATTTTCAACAAGTTTCTCTCTCTCTCTCTCTCTCTCTCTCTCTCTCTCTCTCTCTCTCTCTCTCTCTCTCTCTCTCTCTCTCTACCCCTTCATCCATTCGGGATGAAAACAAGTGGGTAAGTGTGCAGGGCGGGGGAGGGAGAGTCTGGTATTTTGTCTGTTGTCATGGTGATCCTTTTACTCACGGTTCATGATTGACGCGGTAATAAGTTAAAAAGAAGAAAACGCAGAAAGGGGGCACATGCTGCGCACATTCCAACAGATTCAGACACAAAAACAAAGACCCAACCTTCAATCTGGGATCAGAGCGTAGTACCTGTTCTGTCTTCAGTAAAATTAGGACAATTAAAAAAAATGTTTGTCACATTCAGAGTGACCCGCTTTCTTTAGATCACCAAAGTTACGTGACCATTTGAGAATACTAAACGCTGTATATGAGAGGGCGGCCACACCGCCCTGCAAAAATTGTAGAAACTAACGTCGTAAAAACCATCGTCTCTTGGGACCGCTTGTGAATTTTATATTCTTTAGAAACTTCCTCCTTGGGGGAGGGGGATATCTCCACATTAAAACCCCACATTTTCCTAACTTTGCCTTTGTGGGGAGATAATTAAATAAATGCATGCACATTTCGTGATGTGCGAAGAGGCCTACTGGATGAGTATATATATATATATATATATATATATATATATATATATATATATATATATATATATATATATATATATATATATAAGGTATATCAGAGTGAAAAAAAAGTATATTATTCAAAACTAAACATATTTATTTGCATATTTTCTGAATATGTTCAACTAAGCATTTTTAATCCCTTTGTAGCAGTTACCTCCTCCTTTCAAAACATAACTACACCAGTTTGCCGGTAGGTGTCGCTTTTTCACCGACAGGTGGCACTGTAAAGCGACACCAGAGTTATCTGCCCTTTCAAAACATAACTACACCAGTTTGCCGGTAGGTGTCGCTTTTTCACCGACAGGTGGCACTGTAAAGCGACACCAGAGTTATCTGCCCTTCTAACTATAAAAATCGTTGCAAACGGAAAGTCCATCTCTCTTTCACCGACCAGCCTCAGCAGAACAACTCTCTTCTCTGGTCGACAGAATGACGCTAATACACTAGCGCTTCGTCTAACGCTTTTCTCTTCAAATGGCATCGGCATAACAACTACCAACACACGTGGTCAAACAACGGTAAGAGTTCTCAACTCATTTTCTTTGTGTACGGTTTTCAAAGACCTTCCTCACGCCGGATTCATTTCTTCTTATACCTTTCTCAAGAACTGTTTTTCCATCGACACACATGCATACACCACACACTTCATCATTCCACGTACACACACGTTCAATAAACGTTATTTGAACTAACTTATTTTGTTTATTAATTATTACTCTGTATTTGCATGCAACATTGCTTGATTTACTGAACACGTCCATAATCGGGGGAACACGACCCTCGATCCTAACACCTTAAGTTCGGTCTTTTGAAAAAAAGAATCTCATCGGAGAGGTAAGTCTACCTTTAAAATAATAAAAAAGGTAGCTTTGAATATTCTTTGAAAATTTTAAATATTAAAAAATTTTTTTTAACATTCTTAAGAAAGGTTAAATACAATTATATTTCCATACTAGCTGGACCTGACGCCCGGCGTTGCCCAGGAGAAAAATAAAGGAATGCATAAAAATGTGTCAACATCCGAGGGAACGCAAATAGGTCACATCGGACAATATTTACTCACGAAAATGGATTACTTCTGAGTTGAACAAAAATAGAAATTGCCACAAAAATTGCAACAGTGTGGAATGATATCTTCTTAAATATATAATGTGTAATAATAATAAAAAAAAATGAAATCCATTTTGCTCTGACTTGTGCAAATTAAGGTGTTGATTAATTACTATTTTAGTCACGTAAATCTTAATTTCGTATGGAGCTAGAAATGCAAAACAAATCTGAAGTGTCAGTCAGTAAATACTGTTTGAAGCCAGTATGAGTGTAAAAAGACGAAACTATGATTATTTAGTATGAACCACGTGTAAAATATATATTATTAAAATGCCGAGATAACGCAAATAGGTCACAGCATTTTTAGCGACGCCGGTTTGTGTTCCTTTTAACTGTCACGAAATATACTTTATAAAAATGGACAAATGCTTATTTAAATCTTATGTGAGCAGAAAGAAATGTACGTATCTTTGTAATGTTTATTGGCTACGAAAATGTAAACACGTTTTGTTTAGAAATTCTTGCGAACGAAATATATATATATATATAGAGAGAGAGAGAGAGAGAGAGAGAGAGGGAGAGAGAGAGAGAGTGTGTGTAGGTAAAGTGAGAGAAAGTACGTAAAATACCCCCCCCCCCAAAAAAAAAGAAGAATACCTAACGTGAAAAGGTGGATTAATGTTAGATTTAGTATGGATGGGCAAAAATGAAACAATGAACTTGTGTTGTCTGTTAGTTAAATTAGTGTACGGTTCGTAGAGAAACTGATATTACGTGCTTCAATGGAATTGGTATCACCAATTGAATGTTGTCAAAATAAACACTGCAGTTCGTATTACTCGGTAAGTATTTTGAAAGGGATTTTTAAGCCTTAAAGGTGTTATGTTAGAAATTTATTTAAGTAAAAAAAATGAAATTGTATCTGAAGCTAACCAAGACTGATAAGGGAAACGTCTGAAGTCGAATCGCTGAAGTAATGGAAGCCGCCATTTTGAATCACGGAAGTAATGATGTTCGTTAAGTGCATTCTATAGAAACCGGAATGAGAATAAGTCTATACGTAATAGTTAGAAATGACGTAAACCGGTATTCTCGAAAATCAGCTGAATTTGAGGGAGCGTCTAGTGAATTTGTGCGTAATGTATTATATTATGTATTAAATTTATGCCAGATGATTAGAAAATAATAAGGGTTAAGTTTGTTTTAAAGTATCCGTTGTTTATTAGTTCTCAGTGTAGATGAGGAGAGTGTTAGTAGTAAAGTATAAGAGGGAAATGTTTTTGCTACCATCTCTATAGAATATGTTATGGGGAGAGTCTACGATGGTGGTCCAAAAGTAATGTTTAGTGTTAAATTTATTACAACACGCTCGAGTAAATAAGCTTAATATAATGGTGTGTTTAGTAGCCTGTAATGCATGTGGTTATTTTCTTACTCTCGTCAAAGGTACAGAAGAAAAAACGCCTTAACTTTATATAGAAGGTAACAAGAAAAACTTTTGAACATCAATGAACAGATGAAGAATTCCTTTAGAAGTTTTTTGTTTATTAAAATTCCAAAGTTGAAGATTTGAAAATTGATATATTTTTCCAGCGTTCAAAAGTAAACGGTTTGTCGACATTCCAAAAAGTAAATAAAGGTTAAACTGAGCCAGATATTCCGGTATATATCTGTAATAGGGAATAACAGAGTTCTAAGTTATACATTTTTTAGATTGTAACATGTATCAACGATTTTAACGCATATATTTTAACTGCTCAATTATTCTTTCCGCTTTTTTTGTTTACATTCAAATCGCTGCCACATCTAAACAACAGTTCCCTTCCATATATTTCATCAACATGGAAGAGTATTATGCTGATTGCGAACCTTACATTATATATATATATATATATATATATATATATATATATATATATATATATATATATATATATATATATATATATATATATATATATGGGAAAATGAAAAAGGAAACCCCCCCCAAAAAAAAATGGATGTTTTTTTATGTATACATCAACGTTTCGTCTTTATTTATAAGACTTCATCAGGATGATAATATAGAGAAAAAATGTCATGCAAGTACAGATACATGTAGGGTAGACATATTGGGAGGAAAAATAAAATAAAATAATGGCCACTACTGGGTGGACGTCCGTGCTTGTTGGAGAATAAAAATGAATGTTGAAGAAAATGAGTGGGGAAAAAATGGAAGGATGGGGTGAGCAAGGACTACTGTGGCTGGTGGTAAGAGAAAGAGGTGGGGGATGAGCAGGGGTAAAGTGGATGGCAGAGAGGGAGTGGAGGAGAGGGAGGAGGGAGGTGTTTGACCAGATGGCTGCGGTCAAGATTGAAGGGGAAAAGTAAGTTGGAATGTTTGTGTATGGGGGGTGTATGCAGGGAAAGGAGGATAGGTAGAGAGGGAGGGGGGGCTGTGATTTTGGTGGATGGACGAAAGTTATGATCTTAGAGAACGTTATGAGAAAATGAGGGAATTTAAGAAGGGGGTATGGGAGAAAATAGTTGAGATGGGGAATGGGTGAGGGAGAGAGGGGGGATTTGTTGTGATAGGGTGTGAAATATTTGAAATATTTGGAAAATGATAGCAATGAGTGAGGGAGTGGAAGGGTGGAGGAGGGCGGTGATTGAAAGGGTGGGTAGGGAATATTTGAAATATTTGGAACATGAGAAAGTTTATTTGGACTGCAGTGTTAAAAATGTGAGGGAAAAACGGAAAAAGTAAGGAGAAAGTGAAGATTCAAGGAGAAAAAGGAAGGGTGTGGGTAAATGGAAGAGTGTCATAAAGGTTAGAGATGAAAATAAAAGTTATCTATGATCAGGCAAGAGTCTTTGTTCTGTGAGGATGATCTTGCTTATTAAGGGTGATAGGTTAAAGAAACCATTTCGTTGCTTGATGGTGGTGGAGGCGGTGATGAGGGCAGTTTCCAATAATCTTCGCCGAGATTTGTTGTGGATGTATTTAGTGATTTTGGCTTGTTCAAATTTGAACGCATGACCATGTTCTAGTGCATGGGAGAAAAGTGCACTGAGAGGGTTGTTGTTTTTTATGTCCCTTTTGTGTTCATTTAATCGTTTCTTTAATTCACGTTGTGTTTCTCCCACGTAAAATTGATGGCAATCATTGCAAGGGACAGTATATAAGCCGGCATGGGATGTGGGTGTTTTTTGGAAATGTCTGGATGTGTTTAAAGTTTGTTTTATGGATTGAGATGTGGTTTGTACTGTTGGAATGCCTAGTTTGTTAAGCGTGTTGCATATGGATGTGTTATTGGAATGCGTGGGTAGGAGAAGGGGTCTGTCTATGAGAGAGGTGTTAGGAGTTTGATTTTTTTGTGTGGTGTTTCTGGAGAATATTTGGAAGGCTTTTTTCTTGGCATTTAATATAAAATGTGTGGGGTATTGCAATGTTTTTAGGGAATTAAAAATGTACTTTATTTCTTCATCTATATGTAGGGGGCTACATATTCTAAGGGTGCGTAGGAAGAAGCCTATAATTATACCTGTTTTGATCTTGCTATGGTGGTGGGAGTAGAAATGTATGTAGTCATTTTTGTGAGACCATAACTTTCGCCCATCCACCAAAATCACAGCCCCCCTCCCTCTCTACCCATCCTCCTTTCCCTGCATACCCCCCCCCATACACAAACATTCCAACTTACTTTTCCCCTTCAATCTTGACCGCAGCCATCTGGTCAAACACCTCCCTCCTCCCTCTCCTCCACTCCCTCTCTGCCATCCACTTTACCCCTGCTCATCCCCACCTCTTTCTCTTACCACCAGCCACAGTAGTCCTTGCTCACCCCATCCTTCCATTTTTTCCCCACTCATTTTCTTCAACATTCATTTTTATTCTCCAACAAGCACGGACGTCCACCCAGTAGTGGCCATTATTTTATTTTATTTTTCCTCCCAATATGTCTACCCTACATGTATCTGTACTTGCATGACATTTTTTCTCTATATTATCATCCTGATGAAGTCTTATAAATAAAGACGAAACGTTGATGTACACATAAAAAACATCCATTTTTTTTGGTTTTCCTTTTTCATTTTCCCATCACGTCGGATTACCTTCATCCTTCTCTTCCCATATATATATATATATATATATATATATATATATATATATATATATATATATATATATATATATGTAAATAATACCCGTCTCAGAACGGGTAAAATTAATTCATCAGCACAGACCAGTGTGCAACAATTTTATGTCCCTTTACGACGAACATTAAAATCAATATATAATGATACTAAACTTTATGTCTAAAATCCTTAATCCAATTTTGATAAAAATCCATTACATGATTTTGATTTAAAAAAATGTCTAAAATTAAAGGTTATAATATATATATATATATATATATATATATATATATATATATATATATATATATATATATATATATATATATATATATATATATATGGGAAAATGAACGATATGTCATGAAAATTAAATACTGTGATAGACAAAATGTGTGAAAAAAGACAAACGGAAAACAGATTTAAATACAGCAAAAAAACAATAAACGAGAGATTTGACCGGTTTCGTTCGTATTAACGAACGTCTTCAGAAAAAGTAAAGATTTGAAAACTTATGTTGCGATAGCGGCACAGACATAGGAAAAGGAACAAAACGCACAGCGAGATGTGATTGGTTCATACGAGAAATTTTGACAAGTATGGGAGATATTTCTGGCAAGTAGGCGATATTTTTTCTCTTTCTTTTTTTCGCACCTACGAGCTAGTATTGGGATTTGTATGACCATGTGAAAAGGAAAGATAAGTGAAGACGCCAACAGAGAGGCGTTAGAGACGGATAGGGGTTGAGGAAGAAATGGAAAAAGACAGCTATTTTTAGCCAGGATAAGCACTAGATATATATACTATCCAACTATAGTCTTTATCCTGGCTAAAAATAACTGTCTTTTTCCACTTCTTCCCCTCCCCCTCTCCGTCTCTAACACCTCTCTGTTGGCGTCTTCACTTGTCTTACCCTTTCGCTTGGTTATATAACCGCTGAATTTTCCATTAAGACGTTAATTTACTCTCCCGTTTTCAGACAATGCGTGGTGGGTCATTACTTTATTAGAAAACTTAGTGCAAATGTATTATTTCGTGCAATTTACATAGGCTAGACAGCAAATTATGAATTAATACTTAATAATAAAATGATGTTATCATAATTGTTTTTAATTTTTAAAACATGAACATTTTTCTTTGAAAAATAATTTGTCTGATTTAATATTCATTCTTTAAATACGTTCATTTTTTCTATATCGAATGAAAACACTAGTATAAGTTATACCGAATGGAAATATCTCTTGGTTTGTAAACACAAGAAAAAGACAAATCCCTATTCTTAGGCAGTTTTATTCTTTATATGGACATTTCATTATCATTAGTTTTAGCTGAATAATTTGATAAGAGTTGCTCTCATTTCTGAAATAAATAAATGTTACTTGATTTTTTTTAACTTAAAAGTAAATCAAACATGAAAAGTAAATCAAACATGAAAGATAACGTAACACAAAAACAATAATTAAAAATAATTAATTAATAGAACATTTATTAGAATAAATTAAAATGTGCGTGTTTTTAAAGTTTTTTTTTGCAAAACGAACAGTTTATTTACAATATAGTAATAATTTGTAATAAATTAAAACAGTCATGCTTTGATGGGAGGCGTCCAAACGGACAGTTTATTTACAATATATTATTTGAGTATTTCGCTTATTTCGTTGGATTTTCACACGAAACTTATTGATTAGTCTAAAATTGTACTTTTTTATCCCGAAATAAAGTTCACATTTATTTTTTTAAGACTTGAAATTCAAACTTTAATGCTATGCCTTAATCATTGGACGCCATCTTGTAATTTCCTGCGATTTGCTTTCGCGATTGACATCTATAAGCAAAGGAAATACGTTTGAAAAGACGAACAAGTTAACAATGATTTCCAAGTGAATGAATAATCTTGAGTCTGCTTGCTCTGATTACTTGCTCTGATTACAGATGGACACATGCGCATTAAGCGTTTCAAGTACTTCCGGTTATCATTGATAGTAGTTCTTACTCCGAATATCAATGACGTCACCAGAAAAACTCGACTCAGTTAACAGGCTTCCTTTACGGTAGTTTTGGGTGGGCACATCGCTACGCGCTTCGATTACTGAATTAAACATGACTTTAGGGTTCGAACCGTGTGACCAGCAGGGATTGTCTCCTTCCATACTGATGATTGCAGGTTTGGCATGAAAAGATTATTCATAAATAATTATATATATATATATATATATATATATATATGTGTGTGTGTGTGTGTGTGTGTGTGTGTGTGTGTGTGTGTGTATGTGTGTGTGTGTGTGTGTAATACGATATAAGGATGAGAACCCGACAGAATATCTAGACAAAAATAAAATGGAAAACGAAAATACAAACGAAACACGAAAGACAAAAATCACAGCAAAACGCCATTTAAGGGACCAATATTTCGCTTCATTTGTTAAAGAATTATAACCAGTGAAAGAAATGCAAATCTGATAAATAAGTACACACACACACACATACATACATATATATATATATATATATATATATATATATATATATATATATATATATATGTGGGGGGGGGGTGAGAGAGAGTGCCTGTGCAGCATTGTTACCTTAACGTAAGTTTGATTGAATAGAGGTAAACGCTGCTGCTGTCTATTACTTTTCTGATCTCTTCTTTCCCACTGGCGGGCCAGTGATCTAATGTTATGTTCCAGTGTATACATAAAATCGCCAGACTTGAAAATACATTCGACTCGCAGGGGTTGTACCCAGGCACGTGATGACGTTGGTAGAAATTAAAAATGTCGAATTTATTATCGAGTTCGATTCAAAAAAGTTTTAGAATAATTTTAAGATTCCCTAACCATCTTTGTATCGAGTTGCGAGTCGAATTTATTATGGAAGTTCGATTAAAAAAGGTTTTAGAAAAATTTTAAGATTCCCTCTCCATATTTGTATCGAGTTGCGAGTCGAATTTATTATGGAAGTTCGATTAAAAAAGGTTTTAGAAAAATTTTAAGATTCCCTCTCCATCTTTGTATCGAGTTGCGAGTCGAATTTATTATGGAAGTTCGATTTAAAAAGTTTTAGAAAGATTTTAAGATTCCCTCTCCATCTTTGTATCGAGTTGCGAGTCGAATTTATTATGGAAGTTCGATTAAAAAAGTTTTAGAAAGATTTTAAGATTCCCTCTCCATCTTTGTATCGAGTTGCGAGTCGAATTTATTATGGAAGTTCGATTTAAAAAGTTTTAGAAAGATTTAAAGATTCCCTCTCCATCTTTGTATCGAGTTGCGCGTCGAATTTATTATGGAAGTTCGATTAAAAAAAGTTTTAGAAAGATTTTAAGATTTCCTCTCCATCTTTGTATCGAGTTGCGAGTCGAATTTATTATGGAAGTACGATTTAAAAAGGTTCTAGAATGAATTTAAGATTCCCTCTCCATCTTTGTATCGAGTTGCGAGTCGAATTTATTATGGAAGTTCGATTAAAAAAAGTTTTAGAAAGATTTTAAGATTCCCTCTCCATCTTTGTATCGAGTTGCGAGTCGAATTTATTATGGAAGTTCGATTAAAAAAGTTTTAGAAAGATTTTAAGATTCCCTCTCCATCTTTGTATAGAGTTGCGAGTCGAATTTATTATGGAAGTTCGATTAAAAAAAGTTTTAGAAAGATTTTAAGATTCCCTCTCCATCTTTGTATCGAGTAGCGAGTCGAATTTATTATGGAAGTTCGATTAAAAAAAGTTATCTTTGTATTGAGTTGCGAGTCGAATTTCTTATAAAAGTTCGATTAAAAAAGGTTTTAGAAAGATTTTTAGATTTCCTCTCCATCTTTGTATCGAGTTGCGAGTCGAATTTATTATGGAAGTTCGATTTAAAAAGTTTTAAAAAGATTTTAAGATTCCCTCTCCATCTTTGTATCGAGTTGCGAGTCGAATTTATTATGGAAGTTCGATTTAAAAAGTTTTAGAAAGATTTTAAGATTTCCTCTCCATCTTTGTATCGAGTTGCGAGTCGAATTTATTATCAGAGTTTGATTAAAAAAAGGTTTTAGAAAGATTTAAAGATTCCCTCTCCATCTTTGTATCGAGTTGCGAGTCGAATTTATTATAGAAGTTCGATTAAAAATGTTTTAGAAAGATTTTTAGATTCCCTCTCCATCTTTGTATCGAGTTTCGAGTCGAATTTATTATGGAAGTTCGATTTAAAAAGTTTTAGAAAGATTTTAAGATTCCCTCTCCATCTTTGTATCGAGTTGCGAGTCAAATTTATTATGGAAATTCGATTAAAAAAAGTTTTAGAAAGATTTTAAGATTTCCTCTCCATCTTTGTATCGAGTTGCGAGTCGAATTTATTATGGAAGTACGATTTAAAAAGGTTCTAGAATGAATTTAAGATTCCCTCTCCATCTTTGTATCGAGTTGCGAGTCGAATTTATTATGGAAGTTCGATTAAAAAAAGTTTTAGAAAGATTTTAAGATTCCCTCTCCATCTTTGTATCGAGTTGCGAGTCGAATTTATTATAGAAGTTCGATTAAAAAAAGTTTTAGAAAGATTTTAAGATTCCCTCTCCATCTTTGTATCGAGTTGCGCGTCGAATTTATTATGGAAGTTCGATTAAAAAAAGTTTTAGAAAGATTTTAAGATTTCCTCTCCATCTTTGTATCGAGTTGCGAGTCGAATTTATTATGGAAGTTCGATTTAAAAAGTTTTAGAAAGATTTAAAGATTCCCTCTCCATCTTTGTATCGAGTTGCGCGTCGAATTTATTATGGAAGTTCGATTAAAAAAAGTTTTAGAAAGATTTTAAGATTCCCTCTCCATCTTTGTATCGAGTAGCGAGTCGAATTTATTATGGAAGTTCGATTAAAAAAAGTTATCTTTGTATTGAGTTGCGAGTCGAATTTATTATGAAAGTTCGATTAAAAAAGGTTTAAGAAAGATTTTTAGATTTCCTCTCCATCTTTGTATCGAGTTGCGAGTCGAATTTATTATGGAAGTTCGATTTAAAAAGTTTTAAAAAGATTTTAAGATTCCCTCTCCATCTTTGTATCGAGTTGCGAGTCGAATTTATTATGGAAGTTCGATTTAAAAAGTTTTAGAAAGATTTTAAGATTTCCTCTCCATCTTTGTATCGAGTTGCGAGTCGAATTTATTATCAGAGTTCGATTAAAAAAAGGTTTTAGAAAGATTTAAAGATTCCCCCTCCATCTTTGTATCGAGTTGCGAGTCGAATTTGTTATGGAAGTTCGATTAAAAAAGTTTTAGAAAGATTTAAAGATTCCCTCTCCATCTTTGTATCGAGTTGCGAGTCGAATTTATTATAGAAGTTCGATTAAAAATGTTTTAGAAAGATTTTTAGATTCCCTCTCCATCTTTGTATCGAGTTTCGAGTCGAATTTATTATGGAAGTTCGATTTAAAAAGTTTTAGAAAGATTTTAAGATTCCCTCTCCATCTTTGTATTGAGTTGCGAGTCAAATTTATTATGGAAATTCGATTTTAAAAAAATTTAGAAAGATTTTAAGATTCCCTCTCCATCTTTGTATCGAGTTGCGAGTCGAATTTATTATGGAAATTCGATTTAAAAAGGTTTTAGAAAGATTTTAAGATTTCCTCTCCATCTTTGTATCGAGTTGCGAGTCAAATTTATTATGGAAATTCGATTTTAAAAAAATTTAGAAAGATTTTAAGATTCCCTCTCCATCTTTGTATCGAGTTGCGAGTCAAATTTATTATGGAAATTCGATTTTAAAAAAATTTAGAAAGATTTTAAGATTCCCTCTCCATCTTTGTATCGAGTTGCGAGTCGAATTTATTATGGAAGTTCGATTAAAAAAAGTTTTAGAAAGATTTTAAGATTCCCTCTCCATCTTTGTATCGAGTTGCGAGTCGAATTTATTATGGAAGTTCGATTAAAAAAAGTTTTAGAAAGATTTTAAGATTCCCTCTCCATCTTTGTATCGAGTTGCGAGTCGAATTTATTATGGAAGTTCGATTTAAAAAAGTTATCTTTGTATCGAGTCGCGAGTCGAATTTATTATGAAAGTTCGATTGAAAAAAGTTTTTAGAAAGATTTTAAGATTTCCTCTCCATCTTTGTATCGAGTTGCGAGTCGAATTTATTATCAGAGTTCGATTAAAAAAAGGTTTTAGAAAGATTTAAAGATTCCCCCTCCATCTTTGTATCGAGTTGCGAGTCGAATTTGTTATGGAAGTTCGATTAAAAAAGTTTTAGAAAGATTTTAAGATTCCCTCTCTATCTTTGTATCGAGTTGCGAGTCGAATTTATTATAGAAGTTCGATTAAAAATGTTTTAGAAAGATTTTTAGATTCCCTCTCCATCTTTGTATCGAGTTGCGAGTCAAATTTATTATGGAAATTCGATTAAAAACAGTTTTAGAAAGATTTTAAGATTTCCTCTCCATCTTTGTATCGAGTTGCGAGTCGAATTTATTATGGAAGTTCGATTAAAAAAGTTTTAGAAAGATTTTAAGATTCCCTCTCCATCTTTGTATCGAGTTGCGAGTCGAATTTATTATGGAAGTTCGATTAAAAAAGTTTTAGAAAGATTTTAAGATTCCCTCTCCATCTTTGTATCGAGTTGCGAGTCGAATTTATTATGGAAGTTCGATTTAAAAAGTTTTAGAAAGATTTAAAGATTCCCTCTCCATCTTTGTATCGAGTTGCGCGTCGAATTTATTATGGAAGTTCGATTAAAAAAAGTTTTAGAAAGATTTTAAGATTTCCTCTCCATCTTTGTATCGAGTTGCGAGTCGAATTTATTATGGAAGTACGATTTAAAAAGGTTCTAGAATGAATTTAAGATTCCCTCTCCATCTTTGTATCGAGTTGCGAGTCGAATTTATTATGGAAGTTCGATTAAAAAAAGTTTTAGAAAGATTTTAAGATTCCCTCTCCATCTTTGTATCGAGTTGCGAGTCGAATTTATTATGGAAGTTCGATTAAAAAAGTTTTAGAAAGATTTTAAGATTCCCTCTCCATCTTTGTATAGAGTTGCGAGTCGAATTTATTATGGAAGTTCGATTAAAAAAAGTTTTAGAAAGATTTTAAGATTCCCTCTCCATCTTTGTATCGAGTAGCGAGTCGAATTTATTATGGAAGTTCGATTAAAAAAAGTTATCTTTGTATTGAGTTGCGAGTCGAATTTCTTATAAAAGTTCGATTAAAAAAGGTTTTAGAAAGATTTTTAGATTTCCTCTCCATCTTTGTATCGAGTTGCGAGTCGAATTTATTATGGAAGTTCGATTTAAAAAGTTTTAAAAAGATTTTAAGATTCCCTCTCCATCTTTGTATCGAGTTGCGAGTCGAATTTATTATGGAAGTTCGATTTAAAAAGTTTTAGAAAGATTTTAAGATTTCCTCTCCATCTTTGTATCGAGTTGCGAGTCGAATTTATTATCAGAGTTTGATTAAAAAAAGGTTTTAGAAAGATTTAAAGATTCCCTCTCCATCTTTGTATCGAGTTGCGAGTCGAATTTATTATAGAAGTTCGATTAAAAATGTTTTAGAAAGATTTTTAGATTCCCTCTCCATCTTTGTATCGAGTTTCGAGTCGAATTTATTATGGAAGTTCGATTTAAAAAGTTTTAGAAAGATTTTAAGATTCCCTCTCCATCTTTGTATCGAGTTGCGAGTCAAATTTATTATGGAAATTCGATTAAAAAAAGTTTTAGAAAGATTTTAAGATTTCCTCTCCATCTTTGTATCGAGTTGCGAGTCGAATTTATTATGGAAGTACGATTTAAAAAGGTTCTAGAATGAATTTAAGATTCCCTCTCCATCTTTGTATCGAGTTGCGAGTCGAATTTATTATGGAAGTTCGATTAAAAAAAGTTTTAGAAAGATTTTAAGATTCCCTCTCCATCTTTGTATCGAGTTGCGAGTCGAATTTATTATAGAAGTTCGATTAAAAAAAGTTTTAGAAAGATTTTAAGATTCCCTCTCCATCTTTGTATCGAGTTGCGCGTCGAATTTATTATGGAAGTTCGATTAAAAAAAGTTTTAGAAAGATTTTAAGATTTCCTCTCCATCTTTGTATCGAGTTGCGAGTCGAATTTATTATGGAAGTTCGATTTAAAAAGTTTTAGAAAGATTTAAAGATTCCCTCTCCATCTTTGTATCGAGTTGCGCGTCGAATTTATTATGGAAGTTCGATTAAAAAAAGTTTTAGAAAGATTTTAAGATTCCCTCTCCATCTTTGTATCGAGTAGCGAGTCGAATTTATTATGGAAGTTCGATTAAAAAAAGTTATCTTTGTATTGAGTTGCGAGTCGAATTTATTATGAAAGTTCGATTAAAAAAGGTTTTAGAAAGATTTTTAGATTTCCTCTCCATCTTTGTATCGAGTTGCGAGTCGAATTTATTATGGAAGTTCGATTTAAAAAGTTTTAAAAAGATTTTAAGATTCCCTCTCCATCTTTGTATCGAGTTGCGAGTCGAATTTATTATGGAAGTTCGATTTAAAAAGTTTTAGAAAGATTTTAAGATTTCCTCTCCATCTTTGTATCGAGTTGCGAGTCGAATTTATTATCAGAGTTCGATTAAAAAAAGGTTTTAGAAAGATTTAAAGATTCCCCCTCCATCTTTGTATCGAGTTGCGAGTCGAATTTGTTATGGAAGTTCGATTAAAAAAGTTTTAGAAAGATTTAAAGATTCCCTCTCCATCTTTGTATCGAGTTGCGAGTCGAATTTATTATAGAAGTTCGATTAAAAATGTTTTAGAAAGATTTTTAGATTCCCTCTCCATCTTTGTATCGAGTTTCGAGTCGAATTTATTATGGAAGTTCGATTTAAAAAGTTTTAGAAAGATTTTAAGATTCCCTCTCCATCTTTGTATTGAGTTGCGAGTCAAATTTATTATGGAAATTCGATTTTAAAAAAATTTAGAAAGATTTTAAGATTCCCTCTCCATCTTTGTATCGAGTTGCGAGTCGAATTTATTATGGAAATTCGATTTAAAAAGGTTTTAGAAAGATTTTAAGATTTCCTCTCCATCTTTGTATCGAGTTGCGAGTCAAATTTATTATGGAAATTCGATTTTAAAAAAATTTAGAAAGATTTTAAGATTCCCTCTCCATCTTTGTATCGAGTTGCGAGTCAAATTTATTATGGAAATTCGATTTTAAAAAAATTTAGAAAGATTTTAAGATTCCCTCTCCATCTTTGTATCGAGTTGCGAGTCGAATTTATTATGGAAGTTCGATTAAAAAAAGTTTTAGAAAGATTTTAAGATTCCCTCTCCATCTTTGTATCGAGTTGCGAGTCGAATTTATTATGGAAGTTCGATTAAAAAAAGTTTTAGAAAGATTTTAAGATTCCCTCTCTATCTTTGTATCGAGTTGCGAGTCGAATTTATTATGGAAGTTCGATTTAAAAAAGTTATCTTTGTATCGAGTCGCGAGTCGAATTTATTATGAAAGTTCGATTGAAAAAAGTTTTTAGAAAGATTTTAAGATTTCCTCTCCATCTTTGTATCGAGTTGCGAGTCGAATTTATTATCAGAGTTCGATTAAAAAAAGGTTTTAGAAAGATTTAAAGATTCCCCCTCCATCTTTGTATCGAGTTGCGAGTCGAATTTGTTATGGAAGTTCGATTAAAAAAGTTTTAGAAAGATTTAAAGATTCCCTCTCCATCTTTGTATCGAGTTGCGAGTCGAATTTATTATAGAAGTTCGATTAAAAATGTTTTAGAAAGATTTTTAGATTCCCTCTCCATCTTTGTATCGAGTTTCGAGTCGAATTTATTATGGAAGTTCGATTTAAAAAGTTTTAGAAAGATTTTAAGATTCCCTCTCCATCTTTGTATCGAGTTGCGAGTCAAATTTATTATGGAAATTCGATTAAAAACAGTTTTAGAAAGATTTTTAGATTTCCTCTCCATCTTTGTATCGAGTTGCGAGTCGAATTTATTATGGAAGTACGATTTAAAAAGGTTCTAGAATGAATTTAAGATTCCCTCTCCATCTTTGTATCGAGTTGCGAGTCGAATTTATTATATAAGTTCGATTTTAAAAAGTTTTAGAAAGATTTTAAGATTCCCTCTCCATCTTTGTATCGAGTTGCGCGTCGAATTTATTATGGAAGTTCGATTAAAAAAAGTTTTAGAAAGATTTTAAGATTTCCTCTCCATCTTTGTATCGAGTTGCGAGTCGAATTTATTATGGAAGTACGATTTAAAAAGGTTCTAGAATGAATTTAAGATTCCCTCTCCATCTTTGTATCGAGTTGCGAGTCGAATTTATTATGGAAGTTCGATTAAAAAAAGTTTTAGAAAGATTTTAAGATTCCCTCTCCATCTTTGTATCGAGTTGCGAGTCGAATTTATTATGGAAGTTCGATTAAAAAAAGTTTTAGAAAGATTTTAAGATTCCCTCTCCATCTTTGTATCGAGTTGCGCGTCGAATTTATTATGGAAGTTCGATTAAAAAAAGTTTTAGAAAGATTTTAAGATTTCCTCTCCATCTTTGTATCGAGTTGCGAGTCGAATTTATTATGGAAGTTCGATTTAAAAAGTTTTAGAAAGATTTAAAGATTCCCTCTCCATCTTTGTATCGAGTTGCGCGTCGAATTTATTATGAAAGTTCGATTAAAAAAAGTTTTAGAAAGATTTTAAGATTCCCTCTCCATCTTTGTATCGAGTAGCGAGTCGAATTTATTATGGAAGTTCGATTAAAAAAAGTTATCTTTGTATTGAGTTGCGAGTCGAATTTATTATGAAAGTTCGATTAAAAAAGGTTTTAGAAAGATTTTTAGATTTCCTCTCGATCTTTGTATCGAGTTGCGAGTCGAATTTATTATGGAAGTTCGATTTAAAAAGTTTTTAAAAGATTTTAAGATTTCCTCTCCATCTTTGTATCGAGTTGCGAGTCGAATTTATTATGGAAGTTCGATTTAAAAAGTTTTAGAAAGATTTTAAGATTTCCTCTCCATCTTTGTATCGAGTTGCGAGTCGAATTTATTATCAGAGTTCGATTAAAAAAAGGTTTTAGAAAGATTTAAAGATTCCCCCTCCATCTTTGTATCGAGTTGCGAGTCGAATTTGTTATGGAAGTTCGATTAAAAAAGTTTTAGAAAGATTTAAAGATTCCCTCTCCATCTTTGTATCGAGTTGCGAGTCAAATTTATTATGGAAATTCGATTTTAAAAAAATTTAGAAAGATTTTAAGATTCCCTCTCCATCTTTGTATCGAGTTGCGAGTCGAATTTATTATGGAAGTTCGATTAAAAAAAGTTTTAGAAAGATTTTAAGATTCCCTCTCCATCTTTGTATCGAGTTGCGAGTCGAATTTATTATGGAAGTTCGATTAAAAAAAGTTATCTTTGTATCGAGTTGCGAGTCGAATTTATTATGGAAGTTCGATTAAAAAAAGTTTTAGAAAGATTTTAAGATTCCCTCTCCATCTTTGTATCGAGTTGCGAGTCGAATTTGTTATGGAAGTTCGATTAAAAAAGGTTTTAGAAAGATTTTAAGATTCCCTCTCTATCTTTGTATCGAGTTGCGAGTCGAAAGTACTTGCCAGTATGGCGAGTTTCTGTATACACTGGAAAATAGTATCAAATTGCTTTTAATTTTTATAAAGCTAATTGAATCTAAGACATGTAAATATTCGGTGTCTCTTTTCTTTAAGTAATTCTAGAAAAAACATTCATAACTCATATCTGCTAATGCAAAAAATGGAACTGTGCACCCATATGATTTTCAATCGGTGAAAATGAAAATATGCTCTGATTTAAAATTAGTACCCAGTGATTTAATTAGTAGTATAAGGACTTCTGACCATGAGGGTGAAAAGCTCCTCCGCCTTCCTTTATATCTGGCTAAGAATAGATATTGATCAAGAATAAATATTAAAATCGTTGAAATCGATTGAAAAAAATTTAATTTAAAAAACATGGACAAATAATTAGCCTAAATTACTGACGAAACAGATGTTCTTATCTACTTTTTGTTATTAAAGCTATTCCCGTCAACGAAATAGGAAAACTCTAACTTTACTTTATTTATAAGATTATTGTGATGATTAATCATTTCTTTGCCTCATTTATTATTTGGTTTTAATTTGTGAATGTTTATCTTCTATCTTTTAAATTTGATTCTCCTAGTATGTTTTGAAAGTGTATATGTTGATATTAAACCTTTAGGTATATATATATATATATATATATATATATGTATTATTTGAATTCCAATGACCAAAATGCAGTCTTTACTTATGTTTTTCAATTTCAAAATATATGATATATAAAGTATTAAATTCAGGATTAGATAACTTTATAATTTAATGGCAATATCGGAATAAAATACCTTGTCAACAAGAAGAAAAAATCCATGGATTTGTTTTGTTATCGACTTTCTGAAGAAGAGGTAGTAGGTCTAACGGTCTGGTAAATATTCTTTTGGTAATTCTGAATAGTCTAAATAACTATTTATTAATAGCTTTATTAGAGAATTTAAAAACTTTATATTAAGTATTAGGCTTCATTTTTGATTTTGGAAATTTATTCCAAATCGAATATATCTGAACTATATAAATGTACTTTTATATTATGACACACACACGCACGCACACACACACACACACACACATATATATATATATATATATATATATATATATATATATATATATATATATATATATATATCAGAAGAGATGGCAAAGGCGAGATAGCAATGGGATGGCAGAGGAGGATAAAAAGGGTGGGGAAAATAGATTGGGTAGATCAGTTGGAATGTATGAAGTTATCATCCAACGAAGTGAAAATAAATATAGTTAAAAGGGGATGGTCAAAAAATGATTCATCTCTAGATGTGTTGATTAAAGAGAAAGTGGAAGGCTAAATATAAACTAAAAGAAAAAGAGATGATGAGAAAAAGTCGGGATTAACAAGTAGGAAAATTAACAATTGAGAAAATTATCAAGTAGGAAAATTATCAAGTGAGAAAATTAACTGACTTTCAACTTGTGTCATGATTAATAAAATGTTCTTCAATGTTTGTTCAGGATGAAAATAATATGAAAAATGGCAAATAATTGCTTTATCGTATTATTGAAGTGTAATAAAATGAGCCAGACGACAAACAGCTTTCGACTCGAAATTTAAAAAGAATAATAAAATTTGGTGGGGATTTGTAAAACGCATTTTTGGCATGTTCTGCATTGATCATTCCTTACATATTCGTACGTTAGTTCTCGGACGATAGACTTTAACGATTTATTTGTGGCTCAAATGACTTGAATTAAAAATATCCTTATAAAGAAACAAACGATAGTAAGAATCGACGACATTACGCTCTACTCTCGTCACGTGGGTAAAACGGATGCGCACATATCGGAGGCAATGGCTGAATCCTTAGAAAGTGACCTCCATTCTGTAGTGGAATGGAGTCAAAAATGGATGGTAACATTTAATGCTACTAAGACAAAGCTCATTTCCTTCAATAACTACAAGAAACCTCTTCAACCACTGATTTCCATGGTAAATAACACCCTACCTGAGAGTCCAACGTTCAAACTCATCGGCCTAAAATTCACAGGTAACATGAATTGGAACAAATACATAGAAGACATTACCAAGACTGCTCAAGGAAGGTGGACTCCCTCTACCGTGCTAGAAAACTTCTCACACCTGATAGTATCCTATATCTCTACAAAGCAACACTCCATCTATGCATGCAGTATTGTTGTCACATCAGGGATGGTGCACCATCCTAGTCTCTCTTTCTTAGACAAGGTCCAAAAAGAGTCGCTAATCTAATAGGTCCCTCACTATAACTGTCACATCGCCGCAATGTTGCATCCTTGTGCTTGTTTTACAAATACTTCAATAGAATGTGCTCCGATGCACTTGCTGTTCTAGCCCCCCCCCCCGACGTAAATACGTAAATACACTTGACAATCAGCTAAATCCCATCCATTCACTGTGGAGGTCAACAGATACCGGAGAGCCTTCTACTCAAATAGCTTCTTCCCTCGAACTGCCGGTCTTTGGAACTCTCTCCCTGTCCCCTGTTTTCCCGACTGTACTGACATGCAGAAATTTAAAACTAATGTGAACAAACATTTAGCTGCACAACTCCCAATTTACGATGATCCCCTATACTTTCACCCTAATTCTAAGTAGCCCCTTACGTCTACAGTGGCAACTTGCCTTGTTTAGTGTGAACCCAGTTTTTAATAATCGCGTTTGTCTCACTTACATAGTTATAATATGGATGTCAAAGTAATAGGATATTTGCCCCTAGTCATAATATTACAGACGTTAGCGATAAAATAAAGTTTGACGAGACGTCTGCGGTGAGAGTTGCCATGGTTTTGATTATAGAGGCTTTCAAAAAGAGACAAATTCATGGTTAAAATCAAACGTATGTGTAACAAAAGCATTTTTGCCATCAGTGAGTTTAATAGCTATCTTATGTTCGTAGATGCGCTTACTCAGTGTGTGTTGTGTTTCTCCGATGTAAATTGCTGTGTACTGCAAGGAATTGCATAAATGCCAGCTTGTGTGGTGCGTGTGGTGTCAATCTTTTTTATATTTTCTAATGAGATTTTTGCTAGTTTATAAGGCGGTGCGTACGGTCGAGGGCTCGAATTTGAATAGAATGCTGGAGATGTGTTCATTGCGTGTGTTTGCAGGTAGGCTGATGGATTAAATATATTAGGTCTGTGGCTTTTGGTAATTTGTTGTTAAATATGCAGAATGCTGTCTTCTAGAATTAAGAATGAAGTCTCTGAGATATTTAAGAGATGGGAGTAAGGTCTCGATATTATCAAATCCATCCGACAGATATTGGGGCTGCTTATCTTTTAGGACGCCTATTATGAGGTGTGTTTTAATTGCGGTGTTATTGTGGGAGAAAAAGTGTATATAATGTCTAAGTATCAGTATATGCATGCACGTGATTAAGAATATTTGTGGAAAGAACAAGCAAAAGTAAATATTTTAAGCTTATGGCGTGTTGATGTCTATTAAATGTATAGCTGTGAGTGAACTTTTCTAAAAAAGTTATGTTTTGGTTGAAACAAGAAAGTGTAGTTCGCAGCAGCAGCAGCAGGAGCCAATGTTTGTCGGTTAAAGTGAAAGGCGGGAGTTTTATGCTTTTCTCTGTCCGAAATCGGCTCATGGATTTAGTTCATTTTTATAGCTGTGATTGGTTGTAAATTTTGATGTATATGTTTAATTTTCATTTTGTGTTTTTCACTAATCACACGATAGAAATGTACTGCTTGATAGTGTTGTTTAAGATGTAAGCTATGTGTGTGTGTATAATTGGTCTATAAATAATTTGAAAGTGTCTTTTCCTGTAAAGCTATTTTTTGTTTAAAAATGGCATAATCCTATTCAAATATCAGAGCTTTTATTCACCACAAGGTCATATGCAGAGGTCATATGCAGAGGTTATATGCAGAGGTCATATGCAGAGGTCAGATAAAAGTGTGTAGAAATTACCGAGAAATGAATCCATACTGAAGACAAATGACAAAATATTGTACAAAATAGAAAATGAAATAATTCAGATGAAACACAAAAGAAATGTCGTCGGGAGTCAGAAAAATTGTCAAGTCCGATATGAAAAAAGGAAAAATTTACCAGTCTCAGAAGCCAGAAAAATCAAAAGACAAATCAGACCAATAAAATAGTATAGACATGTATTGAAATAGACGACGTTCGTTTCTAATATTCAAAACAACTTTATTGAGTCGTTTTCGTTGTAGTGTGAACTAAAGAAGAATGAAAGAAAATGGTGCTATCAAATGAATAATTCCACGAGTATGGAGGAAGACAAAAGGTTAGAGAGTCGATGTGGTGTGGAATAAGTGTCCCATTAATAGGAAGAGTTCATATATGAGAAAGTTTGTACGTACACATGTTTTGAAGTCAGGCCGTGTCCATGTGTGTATGTAGGTATGTGTGTGTTACATTAAGTCAACATGTGTGCAGCTGTCGACATGTTGGATTCTTGGCCTGTCAAAGTCGAACCCAGAGTCAGACGGTCCAGGGGAGTTGATTGCGTCCCAAGGGATGTTTGCGTGTTGGTCCGAGCAACATGAATGAGTTGTTTCAGTACCGTCTCCTGGCCAAGAAAGAGGAAGTAAACACTTGGCAATCTCTTTTATAATCTCCTGTCAAGTGCTCAGCTCGCCTGAGAGATGGTCACTGGTCGGGTAAGCCAGAAAGCTAGTTAAATGTTTGCACCAATCAGCGGCGAGCTTAGAAATTAAGCATAGATTGAAAATCGTTTACTACGACCTGTCGCTGCTGCTGTTGTTATTTGTAGTACCGTTTAGTGTGGTGCATAGTTGTAATGCATACAAATAGCAGGCATGTAATGGGGAAATATCTTGCTCGGGGTTTGACCACCCAGAATTTCCACTTAAAATTCGACAGAAGTTATGACCACTCAAGTGGGCTTGCTGTGTGGCTTAACCCGGATGACAATAATATCTATCTATCTATCTATCTATCTATCTATCTATCTATCAATCTATTATTTTTATTATTGGTGTTACAGAAGTCAGGCCAAATCAACATGATACCATCGGTTTCTGAAACTGATGGGATCATGTTGACTTGACTAATCTTCTGTAACATCAATAATAAATAAATATTATGCTCTTATTGTTAAATAATTGAGCACTGTGTTTGATTTCTTTTCCACAAACTAAACCAAAATTATATATATATATATGTGTGTGTGTGTGTGTATATATGTACATATATATATATATATATATATATATATATAGAGAGAGAGAGAGAGAGAGAGAGAGATCGTAGGTAAACTTTATTACGACATGATGTTTTATTTACGCTCACAGAATTCAACATAAACAACAGTTTGTGTACGATCGTTTCTGAGACAATATAGTTTTTTTTAAATTAATATCGAGTCTTTCATCAGCAACTTAGAAGCCAACATCCAGCATCAAAACCATAGAGTTATACACCACAGCAAATTAGATGGGATGAAGGGAGTGGAAGTATAGATAAAGCAAACCAGTTCAGACAGTGTACAAATCAGATTAACCGGATATGCAAAGGGGCACAAAAGGGGACAGAACGGTTGTGAGATTGCAGGTAAGGAAAAACACACATCAAGGACAAAAGAAAAAAAAATTTTACAAAGAAATATTTGCTCCCTATGGAGAATTATGCAGATATATGATCATATACAGTGAAAAGGGTAGTTAATAGTTCAATTCACTATCTGAAGACATTCAATTAATATAATGCTTACAAAAAGAATTATCAAAAACTTGTAATAGAAATTAAAAATGAAAGAATTAGAAAATTGAAAAGTTAAATAAGTTAAGAAAATTAAGTACTTAAAAAAATTTAATTCAAAATTAAAAAATTAAAATTAAAAAGTTTAAAAATTAAAAAAAATAAAGACAACAGTAAATAAGTTTCAGTTCTGCAAATACACTAGGTAGAAGTAGGATTAATGACAATTTTCAAGTAATAACGTTTAAAATAATAATGATAAAAGAAGTAATAATAATAATGAAAAACAATAACGATAATAATGGTCATCATGTTAATGATAAGAATTAAAGATAGAGGTGATGCGCTAACTGTTACGCTACGAGACCCGTTTGAAATTACGTGATAATTTATCGTTTATAAAGTTATTTTTGTCGTTACTGTTTTTAGCGATAATTGTACTACTGGCATACAATTATACCATTTTTATTTCTTCAAATCAATCATCCTATTTCATCATTTTGTTTCAAATCAATCATCCAAAGGAAATCTTGAAATAAAGAGGAAACGTTGATGAATACAAAAACAATTTTTATTTTTATCTTTTCATTTGCGATTACGTTGGAATACTATTTCTATTTTTATCATATATATATATATATATGAGTGATAATTATTATTATTATTATTATTATTATTATTATTATTATTATTATTATTGATAATAATAAAAATAATAAAAATAATAATAATAACAATAATAATAATAATAATAATAATAATAATAATAATAATAATAATAATAATAATAATAATAATAATAATAATACAATATACTTATAATAATCATTAAATTGTTTTTTTAAATTTTAATCATAATGTTAACTAAATTTATCTCTATTAAGGTTTACATAAAAAAATAAGAGAAAAATAAAATTAACATAAACGGCTTCCATTTCTTCCATTTCTTCCATTTCCTTTACCATAAAAACATAGGCAGGTGCACTCTGCTTTTTCTCCTTCATGTCTGTCGACCCACTTTCTTCACCCCCACACACATATCGTTCAAACGTTTAAATCCGGCATAGCAACCATCCAACTCCTACCTCATAACTTACAACTCGGCACTCAACAAATCCATTATTTCCTCATCTAAACTTACGATCTGTGATCTTGAAAATATGCTATAAATAGATTAACAATTCAATCTTTTAACTCTTCACCTAAGTTTAAAAACGTTTTATTTTTTTCAATTGTTTTAAATTTGACCATGTGACCTCCCGGTTTTGAATTTTGCCTTTTCTTTATCCTTTCTTTTCATTATTTCCCAATATGAACATCTGAGTGAAAGATCATACTTTTTTCCACCTGATGAGATCTTAGTTTCCAATAACTATTGATCGATAACATTGACATGCTTTTTGTACATGTTTGTATAAATAAAAATAATTATATATATATATATATATATATATATATATATATATATATATATATATATATATATATATATATATAGAGAGAGAGAGAGAGAGAGAGAGAGAGAGAGAGAGAGAGAGAGAAGGCTATCACAATGCAAGAAATGGAAATATGTCGGCGTTGAGAAGTAAGGCAAAAACAAGTGATTTTAATTATATATTTTTTCAAAAACTTTTTTTAATAATTTTTTTCCTATATAGCAAATCTAACTTGATTAGGCAAAACTTCAACACTGATCTAATCTGTGTGACCGTGTTCCATAAATTGTCAAATGGTAGGGGTTTCAAATCTCAAAAAACGTGTGGTGGCAATATTGTTTATAACGCAGTAAATATTAATATCCGCAGCAAATATAATAAAACTAAAACTATAACTGCTTTTTTAATGATTTTAATTACTTATTTAATTTTTTTTCTGAATATTTTATATTTGAACCGACCGATGAAGTGCCACATATTCATATGAATAATAAAATAATAAAAGAAAATAAAAGAAAAAGAAAAAGAAAAAGAAGAGCAAAAAAGAGAGAAAAGAAAGAAGAAAACATTTTTTTGTTTATTCGGAGAGGGGTAGGGATAACAGCCAAGAACGGTGTTCAATTAATTGTTTTTTCTAATATTTATTTAGTTTTTTTTATATATATACTATTGTTATCTTATTTTATTCTAACAATATTTACTTCTTTGCTTTTCTGAAAAAAAAATTGTAATTTATTCTTTTTTTTTTTTTAATTTTCAAATTTATTTTCATGATTAACGGCTAAATATGTTCTGGCCAGATTGTAGCACGCAGTAAATTTAATGAACGGAACTAATTTTTCAATTCTTGTTTAATTTTAAAAAAATTTCTTTTTTAATATTATCATTGTCTACTCAATCTGAAACTATTTAATGCTGTTATGATTTTAGTAAAATGTTATTAAAATTCATAGTTTAATTCACTAATGATTTTTTTAAATTTAAATTTAGTTTAATTTATTTTTTCCGAGAAAGTGGGACAACTCTTGTAAAATAGTAATGAATTATCTCCCTTATACATACAAATATAAATCTCCAATATATCATTTTTATTACAGGATTTTCAACACTTATTTGAAATTTCTAAATCTTCTATCTTACTTTTGGATATATATCATTCAATTGTAGAAGGGTAAAAGGTAATCTATATAGTAAAATTTGTTATTCTATTCTATTTTTCTATTATTACATTTTTTATATATATTTTTTTCATAACTTATATATTTATTAATATATTTCTTTCTTCATTTATTTTATTATTATTATTATTTATTTATTTATTTTTATAAATATATATATATATATATATTTGTTTCTTCAGTTATTTTAATATTATTATTATTTATTTATTTATTTTTTTATAAATATATATATATATATATATATATATATATATATATATATATATATATATATATATATATATTATTTTATTTTTAAAGATTATTATTTTCTCTTTTTTTATTTATAGAGTTTATTTGGGGGTACTTTTAATATTTTGTAGAGGAAGAAGATGAAATGTGTATCTACACACTAGGTGTGTTATTCTATTAATATAAGAAAATTATTTTTTTGTTTATTTTAATGTAGTTATATACTTATTACATAATTTATTTATCTTAACAGCAATGCTGTAATATTGCATACAGCAGTGAATGTGAATGTGAATGTGGCATGCAGTATAAATATATTACACCTCATCAGTGGAGTCAAATATAAAGGGAGTAATTGTAAATCCATATACCAAGTGTATTGTTTTACTGATGATTCTTTAATTTATATATTTTAAACTGATTCAAGTTTATTTAGAACTGTGTTAATGCTATGTGTGTGGGCTGAGGTTAAATACGAGATATGCTATATTATATATTATATTATAATGAGGAATTCAGTTCCAGCCTACTATTAAGTTCAGGTCCTAACCTAGAGTTAAATAGATCTTCTTTAATTCGAAGATTTCTAATGTCCCTCTCCGTAGCCAAGATGTTAACTTTGATATATCTGTCAGTGTTTTTGCATGTGTTAAGGTGTTTGCAGAATGATGATGCTTGTGTCTGTGTATGTTTCTTAATCCTGATATGTAGGGGTCTCATGATACTACCTATGTAAAATTTGTTGCAGATGGTGCATTGTAATCTGTAAACTGTATATATGCGGTGACAAATGTCCGTGGTATTCATTGGACAGTTAGCTAGGGTGCACTGTGTTGGGTTATATTGGTGTTTGCGTGTAGCTAGCTGCTTCCTTAGTGATGGACCCGAGTGGGCAAGCTGTATGTTCAAGCCCTCTCTTCTAATGGCCTTGCGGATTGCTGTTGTGATTTTATCACTGAAATGAGGCAGTTTAAAGAAGACAGTGTTGACTGTAAAGCGTCTCATCGTTTAGTTTTCCTGTGAGAAGTTTTTTATACTGTCCGTTGAGTTATCTGAAAAGAATTTTTTTTTTTTTGTAAAAAAAAATGAAGGCGAAATTGACTTTTAAAGGTCCTGGAGGCTATGGCAGGAAAGTTTGATGACGAAACCCACAAAGATGTCAGAAGGCTGTATGCTCTAGGGGTCACCAAAATATAGGATAGAAGATGTGACGATGTGGATATGTTAGTGTGTAAATGAGATACTGATGAAGACAAAATATAGGAGGTCATAGTTATTATTTTTCCCCCTTTGGGAAAAGAGAATTGTTCATGATATTGAATGTTTGTACACCGGCTATGGTGTCAGGACGCGTCCATGTGTGTATGCAAGTATGTGTGTCTGTAATATCAAGTCCACGTGTTGAGGCAGTAACCATTTTGGCGTCTTGTCGAACCCAGGGCCAAAAGAGGCCGGGAAAATGTCTGTTGCATCCCCAGAGAGCTGGAATTTGTGTTTGGCAGTGCCAATTAAGGAAAGAGAGAGAAGTGTTTTCTCGTGCCACAACTCCTACCCACAATAGGAATATGTGACACAAGGTCGGAAAGTGGGATTTGAAAAGCCAGCGCCCAAGAAGGTGAGCACTCTGGCCATTAAAAATTGCCTGGGTAGCCCCGTCAGCATTCCCCGGTAGGGGCGCCTCAGGCAGTAAGCAATAAACTTACTCCTCCCCAAAGAGGGTAGGCAAAGCCTGGGAGGGTGGACCTCCTAGAACTGCACAGGACAGACCCATAGACCGGCGTAAATCAAGCTCCGAAGGCCAAGACAATACCAGTTTATGGGGTGCAGTATCCATCGGAACAGATACTACACTTTGATCTTGGCCAAAAGAGGTAAAAGAGAACGGGCGGATGGCGGTCACATGTTTATATAATTATGCTAGCCATCCGAGATTCGCTTAAAAGAAAGTGACTGATTGGTCAAGTCAAGGAGGAAGTAGTTTGCCTGAACCAATCAGGAGGCAGCTAAGAAGTCATTGATATTTAAACAATATGGTGGCTTGTAGGAAACTGCTATAAACGTTTCTTTCTTTGTTCGTTCGGTTTACTCTTTCCTCTTCTTTCCATTTATATTTAATATGCATGCACGCCCATATATATTATCCCCATCTTATTTACTTCGCTATTTACAACCCACATCTTATAATTTGTATCAATTGTCAGCATGGTTCTTCGTAAAATCCTAAAGACGCCAACCTTGCCTAAAAATGGCCAAACCAAGGCCAGGGACCACACCACAAATTGGTGATCCATTTGTATTAATTTGTCGAACGAATAAAGAAACAAAAAGGGGAGTTGATAGCAGCAAATACCTTTCTTATGCCAGTTCGTCTCGCACATCAATTTCTAATTCGCCACAATTTCATCTTTTCTGCCGTCAGTCAGTGAAGAAGAAATCCTTCTAAACTAAGGCAATTTTAATTTTTGTCCCAATCCAGAGTGCGTCTTTTGAGGGAGTTGGATTTCCCCACATTAAAACTGACCTTGTGTCTAACTCTGCCGTCGTGGGGGGGGGGGGGGGGCAAGTAAATAGGGATATAAAGATTATCGAGTTCGACAAGATGCATGTGAAGAAGGTCGAAGGTTACATCGCCTGAAACGTTGTGAGAATAACATCCAAGATGAGAATAGTAGTTCGAATAGTTCAAATAATAACTTACAACAAAAAAAGTGTTAAATAAACACATTTTATTATATATATATATATATATATATATATATATATATATATATATATATATCGAAAGACAAACGAAACTGTAGAAAAGATTACATTCAAAATTATCTCCCTTAGAAAAGCATTAGTTATGTGGGAGTTACCCCCCTTTAAATCTTTTCCGCATTTTATCATTGAGATTTGATTTCCCTATTTAACGCTTCTCCCCGATGATTGTATGTGACAGAAGGATATGATGTGAGGGATGTCCAACTCTTCATGAAGGGGTACTCGATGGGAGATTTTTTCTACATTCATTGTTTCTCCCTATAACATGTGACAACAATTGCAATACCATGACCTCATCAGTCGCCAATCGAGGTGGTAACAGTTTCAGAAGCTAAGGCAGTACTGTCACCCCTGGCGACCTCAGCAGCTTTTGCTAAGTGTAGGATTTTTCGTATCTGAAAACGTCTGTTTGTCTGTCTGTCTGTCTGTCTGTCTGTCTGTCTGTCTGTCTGTCTGTCTGTCTGTCTGTCTCTCTCTCTCTCTCTCTCTCTCTCTTTATCTTTTTCTCTTGTTGAACACTCGACATGGTTAAAACTCGTCACGTCAACATTTCCCATGGCGCCAGGGAGGAAAGTTCCTACTCTTTTTATCTCAACGAGAATTCGTCCATATGGCATCGTACCATTTGTCAGCCACTTGTGTCAGCTACCAAGTCATACTCGGAGACTAGACTTTTTAAGGTGTCTAACCGTCGTCTTATTAGCATTTCGCTTGCTGCTTTAGTGCATATTCTTGCTTTTCCAGTAAGCATGTCGGACACCCATTGATAGACACAAAGGGAGCTGGTATACAGATACAACCTCTTTGCTTGCCACTGTAGTTCTATGTAAATGTCTTTCATCACAGCATCTACATCAGCCAAGTTGGTGTACTGGGCGTTGTCTGCAGGCAGCAACCAACAGCCAACATGGTTCCATCTTTCTTCAACAGAACTCCCAACGCTAGTGAACAAGCAGTGACCCATTTCTTCTCTGTTGACATACCACCCTCCTCGGGCAAGGCCCTCGTGTGTTGCTCTCACTTTCTGCAATCATCTGGGCGAGGAGGGTATCACTTGTTTGATCGTCCTACCTTTTTGTTACCACATTCGCCCTGCCATTTTATTACGCCTACTGCCATGCAAAGCCAGCTACACACTGGCAGGTGTCCCACGAGTTTTTGACACAAGGAAATAATGGTCCATCTTGTTAGAACTTGAGGGATGCCGGAAATCACATTTCCTCATACCATCGTAGGGTGCTATTCTCCCCCCTGACGTCCATGCCTAGCATGCATGCTCTGTCTCAAGCCATTCTGGGTCCTTGCACTTCAGGCCAAACTCTGCCAATTTTGCTTGAATGTGTGTCGCTGACTTGATATCTTCATTGATGTAACTGGTGTCGTAGTACATCAATGTCGCCTTTTTGATGGTCTCCTCCTGGGATAGCACAGCACCACCAGTGCATCACATTCAACCCAAAATCCAGTCTGGTTAGGCAGTATCTCTTGCTGCAAAATACCACCGTCTGGAATGGTCATAAAGTTTGTTGACCCACACCTGCAGATAGGCCTTCCTCAGATCGAGCTATGATACGTTCAATCCTTTCTGGCACCACTCACTCAACTTGCTCATACATACATCCGCATCAGCTGTGTATGCCTTTATGTATTGATTAAGCTCACGGTAGTCAAGGACTAGTTGCACCTTTGACTTGTTATGTTGTACCACTGCCGTTAAAGTGATGAGACCTTTTGGAGGTCTATGCGCTTTTGTTGGGGTACGGGATGAACCAGCCATCGTTGATCCAGGGGTCAAGCTCTTGTTCATATATGGCCCCAATGTTTGCGGCTACATGGTACTCTGTTATGCCATTCCTGAGCTTGGTTGGTGCTTTATTGTCTTCGATTTTCACAACGCATCTAGATCATTTGCCATTAATTGGACTCTGCTTGAAGTCTGGCCAATCTATGCAAAATGCAGCAGTGTGAAAAGATGACGTGACCAGTTTGCAGCAAAATGGGAATTTCATAGTTCCAGCTGAGGTAATGAGAACATCGCACAGTGCTTTGATATTGTCATATCTTAGCAGCAGGTCGAACTCCATTTTGCTTTTCCACATCACCAGGATATAGATCTCAATGAATGCACCAGTGCAAATCCTTACTAACGCTACTCCACAGCACATCTGCGTCTCACCATTGTAATGCTCCTCCTGCTTCAAGTATGGCATAACCTTGCGCTCACTATGGTATGGGAGCAGTCTGAATCAAGAAGCGCTGAGCAAGGTGTTTGGTTAACATGCATTTGAACATGATTGGTTGCACCTCATTTATATCTTGTCTGGGAGCAAAGCGGCGCTGACATCTTGTCCCCTGGCTCGTTACCTGGACAACTTTATGCCATGTGTCTGATATCACCACACTGGAAGCAGGGTATGCATCCCTGGCTTTATCCATTCAATCCTTTGCAATGTGACCACTCTAGCCACTGCAGAACCAATGTGTGGGTCCGGCCTCTGCAAATATCTAAGGTGACTCTAGGCTAACTGCACGCTCATTACAACATGTTCCTCATTTTCTTCTTCATCCCTCAAGCAACTGTTCAATCAGCATCGCCTCAATTCTTATGGATGTTCTCAGAAGTTGCAAAGAAGACATCCATTTTCTTGCCTGCTAATAGTTTTCGGGTGATAAAACGTTAGTATGCTCTACAAGGGTCAATCGCAAAAGCTCTTTACAGAGCCGCCTTCATCAGCTTAACATTGACCTTATCACTGTCGCTTAGCTGCTGATAAACATCCAAAGCGCTTCCCATTAGTCACAGGGGAATGACCACCTCGACCTGCTTGAACCCACATAAGCAACAGGTTAGCTCCACTCTCTCAAACCAGTCAATCATAAACGTGGAGCCGTCAAATTCAGGGATGAGTTTCAGGTTGAACTTTGCATCCGTCAAAAATCAACAGCACAGAGAATGCCGAAAATAGCTTGTAGGTTTTTTTGTCTCTCTGTCTTTATCTTTTTCTTTCTCTCTCGTTGAACACTCGATGTGGTCCAAACTCGTCATGTCATCTTTTTATACTGCGCCGGGAAGGAAGACCCTACTCTTTTTATCTCAACGACAATTCGCCCATACAAAACAATGCTCATTTACATAAATGAAATTTTGTCATCTCACAAAAATAACAAAATTCTATCTTGTAAACGGAACACTCTGAGTTCAATCCCGATGGACGAAACACAGCGCAACCTGCACTCTTTTTTTTGTGGACACACAGACAGAATATAAAGCAAACATTTTTTCATCTTTGCAGTTTCATAATGTTCTATTGAAACACGTTTATTTTTGACTGTTGTTGATAAAACAAATGTTGCTTAGTGTCATGCAAACACGGCAAATGGTATTCCGCCTTGAGCATTTTACCTTTGGGCCACTGAATTCTCAATGGGCCATTGTCGCTCAGCAATAGGGTTCTGAACACTGCGGGTGCAATCCTGAATCATTCGATTTATGTTCTAATGTAGCTGATACAACCCCCCTCTAAATATGTCATCGCTAATAAATTTCTAATGTAACTAATACAACCCCCCTCTAAATATGTCATCGCTAATAAATTTCAAAATTCTTTCTGCAACCAAACAATATTTGGTACAAATAAACTTCAGTCTATGACTAAGTTTTAATGATAAGCAGGGACACTTTAGTGATCGTCTCATTAGTAAGAGGTGTGATATTGAATGGGCTTTACACTCACCTTTATAACCTTTAGTCTGAAGATTTTTATCTGTGGGGTTATCTCAAAGATAATGTCTATTACTGTTGCTGTAGACGGAGGCCAACAGTCATGCATTAGGCACTCTTCCATCTTCTTCTTCGTGTGAATCAGATGATTCTGGCATTAGTTTCCCCGATGTTTTTCTAGTTAGGAATCTCTCTGGAAAGACATCGGATACTTACGGGAAGTACCACGAGAAGGTTGCCAACATCCCTAAGTGAAAGTGGTACTGTGGAACACCCAGGTCTTCAGTCCGTGTCATTATCCACTTAACCACCGTCACCTCCCTCTTCCATCATTGCATGCTTATTGCATGCAAACTTGAACAGCCCGCTCTGAGCACTTTCAATTTTTTTAAGTGAACGTATAAGCTACCACGGACACTCGGTTAAGAGAACCCTTGAAGGAGAAACCACTGATTGCAAATGAGCCAAGACAGACCATGTGAACGATATGCTAGTGGTTGACACTGACGTAAAGAGCCGGGAATGTGAACAGACAGCCAAAGTCAATGACGAACAGTGACACCACCACCTCGGGTCGCTTGCGTGACCACAAACCTGAGTTCAAATTATGAGTTTTTTGACTGCAACAACTTTAATATAATTACCATCGCTGATGGCACTCGACTTGCTCTTCGGTTGGTTTTCGTTAATGTATTTGAAATGTACTCATTTTGATTGTTATTTTTCATCACTATGTGGGTAATTTGCACGCCCACTGTCTTTCTTGGATGTGATAGTCGTTTTGCATGCTTCCTCGTTACCAATAGTAAACATCGTAGGCATTTAACTGATCGTCGATAGTAAAAATCTGTCGTTAGTGATCAAGGTGATGTTAAGCAGCATATCAGGAAACATAGAGCATTCTTGTAAGCGACTCCTCAGAACAATTTGTTCTTGACATGTGCTGCTGCTGCTGCTGTGTTTGATGGTAGTGTTATGTCCACATATTTTGCTCCATAAAGTATAAAAGGAAGAATAGGGGACTTGTGGGCATATTTTCCCCTACGCACAAAAAGCAGGGTGCAATTCGCCAAAAGCGAACACACACTAAAAATGGGACAGGAAGTTGTTTAGACATTCAAGGCCGAGAATAGCAGAATCAGCCCACTCAGTTAGTGTGGCCGGATGTATCAACCAATCAAATTGAACAGAAGGCTGTTGCTATGCAAAAGAGAGCCTCGAGAGAAATAGCGGAAAAAAGGCAGAAAGGGAAAAACATGAGAAGAGAGTTTTGGGCAGCAGACGAGAGAGGACGTTTGAAGATTGGCAGCCCACATTGCTGTCATATCGAAACAATTTATCCCCGCTCATGAAAAAAAAGTGGAATTAGAAATTTAACGGCTAAGAAAATACAGCAACGATTCTTGCCGCTGTCTATCAGACACCAAAAGGAAAACCTGGTCCGACAAAGTTGACTACAGCTGACAAGTTAACATTTACCGGATTCGAGATTACGTATATGTCGAGACAAAAAAACCCTGCCCCATGAAGGACGGACCTCAGAATCAAAAATTCTGTTATAATATTCTTCAGCCGTCAACTCGAAAAGGTATGTGCATAGAAAGAATTCCATATTAATTCGTCCTAAATTGAACTTTCATATTTTTTCCTGTCTTGTCGTATAAATGATCCCATACAACCGTCCACCACGGTTTTAATAAAACCTGCCCTCCTATTACGAATTACTTCTCATTTGTTTCCTTAACACGTAAAGAAAAGGAATTTCATATTTATTCTGTCCAAAAACAACGAGCCTTCATAATTGCTAAAATTTGGCTCTTAATTTTATATCCTGACTGATCAACTCTCTCGGATCTAACCAAACCAGCCTTGAATGGAGAAGAACTATTAGTTGATCATTTAAATAAACACTTGTTATGTTTGCAAGTCTATTATTTTCTTCATGTTTATAATTTGTGATACTCGTTTCTTCTCGATAAATTTACCTGATTATCTCCCTTTCACCGGTTTATTGACAAAAAATAAATTAAAAGTCTTATTTCACTAACGGCGAGTGTAACATGCAACTTGCTGGATCTGGATAAAACGATGGATGGGAGATACGTGGTGTGAGAGAGCGGCGGGGTGGGGGGTTCCAACCTTACACATTCTCAACATTCGTGGCTGAGTTTGTAACGTCAGTGTCCTAGTATCACATTTATAACAGTGGCAAAAGCAATGGCAGTAGCAGAAGCGATGACAGACCCAGGAGGAGGGAGATCTGCACCTCTGCACGCAACAGCAATCTTTAGCATGTGGCAGATCAGCTGATGATGAAGACGACCAATACTTTTTTCACAATCACATTGAGGCAAACGAGTCGAATTCGAGCACAAAGGCACGCAAGGACTACTGGCACAAGTATTGATCACTGCCAGGATCGCTTCACCATCTAACTCATTTGGCAACCGTTCAAATCGATGGTATGGGAAGTACTCGGTGACGGGAACTGCAGAGGGAAAATCATGAAGCAACTACGGCTGCTGCTTCTTCCTTTGCATTAGGAGTGGTGGCAGCCTCTACACACTAGATAGTGCAACCGTTGTTACTACGTGTTATCAGACAAGGAATCGCGGCAACCACAAGCGGGATATCCAAAGTTTTGCCAGATGAGGATGAAATTACGATTGATTACAGCGGCTGCAGAGATGGTAGAGATAGCAATGACGACGACTAAATGGAGGGAGAATGTCGAATGTATAGGGAGTCAGTGAGCGACGATTTGAAATGCCGCAAACCCAGCTTTAAGCATTGGGCTGTAAATCTTTGTTCGTCAGCAGCAGTGTGTCTCCCCCTGTAGCAGTATTGCAATCGCAAAACGATTTGTTGTATGGATATCAAATCCGATCAAAAGCATGTAATCGCTCTCTGGGCAGCGACAGTGAAGGAGGCGGCAGTGAATGCTATGACGAGGACGACAATAACAGCGACAATGAGGAAGAAGAACAATGGTGCAGCAAATCAACCACATCGACAACGACCATAAACTATCGATGCAGGTGGTGACAACTGAATGCTCAGGTGGTAGGAAAGAAGGCGGAAGTAGCAGCAACAGAAATAGTGGCTGTGGAACTGTCGTCTGCTTCTGATGCAAACTACACCTCACATTTCGGTTTAAATTTTAATTCAAGGTTTGATAATTTGTATCATTTGGATTATTCGGCTTCTGTTCTTATCTTGGTTATTATTTTGACAACGCTTCGGACTTTCTTCAGGTGCATCTTTTCAGACTTAGGGATCTTCTAGAACAGCAGAAATCCTAAGAAAAGTTCTCGAATGATGGGAACCAATCCACATACAAATAAACGCTAACCTGCCACAGGTAAGTTGAAATAGAAATAAAACAAAAACATTGAAAGAACATCACACGAGCCCGAGGGAATTGAGACTGTCAGAAATCCCATAAACTGACCTCCTCTACCCCCCAAAATCACAAAATTGCTTAAAGAATAAGATCCGAGTCTGAGGTTTACGTTAGATGGTGATGAGAGAAGTAGTATAGCGCTTTTGATGCACTTGCGACGTGAGAGAGAGTATTCGGTCTTGAGGAGGGTGCAGCTTTTTAAATCAAAATTGTGGGTAAAAGCGTTTCAGTGTATGACTAGTGCATTAGTGGGGTTGGTGTGTTTGAGGTCCTACCAATCCCACTAATGCACTAGTCATAGACAGAAACACTTTTACCCACAATTTTGACTTTTAAAACTGCACCTTCCTCAAGACCGAATACTCTCTCCCACGTCGCAAGTGCATCGAAAGCGCTATACTACTTCTCTCATCACCATCTAACATACACCTCAGACTCTGATCTTATTATTCCAAAAACCGCACTGAAACAATGCAATATATTGCACTACTGCGATCCCGGTTAAAATATCTTTTTTACTACACTTCATCCATATTTTTTCATTTCTCTTCCTTCCTCTCCCCTTTTTCCCATTTTAACGTCTCTCCACATGCGTTTTATTATTCATTCTTTTTTCAAATAGTTAAACGCGTGCCAATGACGTCTCTTTGTGCGTTGTCGAATAAATTTAAAATCTTCTCAGAACGAAACCGGTAAAATCTCTCATTTCTTGATGATTTTATTTCTGTATTTAAATTTGTTATTTCCGTTTGTCTTTTTCACACATCTTGTCTTTCATGGCATTTCATTTTATGATATATCGTGAAATTTATCCTCATATATATATATATATATATATAAAAACTGTCTACTCGTTTTCGAGTATGACCACTTTTTGCATATTAATGTGATACTAGTGTAAAACCTCCTGGTTAGAAGCACGGATATGACCTTTTAGGCCTGCTAGACTTTTACAGACAATATCATTAATGTGGCAGGTGTTATGATGATCGCATGGGATGCCATAATTGAAGCCATTTTTTGACTTTGTTTGATTCTGCTGCACGTGCACTCGTTGGTGATTCACCAAGCTGGTATGTGACATTGTTATCAAATTGCAAGCTTAGCATGTTAGCTGTAGTTACCATACCCCTCACCATAGGTCTGAGAAGGTATAGGATGCAGCGAGCTAAACACATAGTTGGTATCTAAATAAAGATCACATACACGAAAAGATTATAGTGACTATTGCTTGCGTAACACGACGACCACTCTCTGAGTATTGATAATTATGAACCTGGTGACAGACAAAAAGTCTGATGACCAGTATTCACTTCAACCGTAGGTGTTCTACTAGAGTTTTCCTTCTCCTAGATGCCTGTCTTAACGAAAGCTAAAAACAACATCTCTCCTAGTATACTCCTTGAGCATAACTAATAATAAGCTATCAATCTTAGCGTAATGCAATGTTCCGGCTCGCCGTACAACATTGATATGATTAGCTTACTGTATATGTCCGCTAACTCAACATTATGTGAAGTTTAATTCTCTTCCTTTGCATGGTAATTGAGGGTGGCCGAGTGTTGAACATCAGGCTGCAGAGTCAAAGGTGACTTTGTAACTGGGTTTGAACCATTCGACCGGCAGAAATGATCATCTCCTACACTGAAGATTGCGTAAGCATGAAACATGTGTCTGTACACGTGTTTCACGCTTATGCAATCTTCAGTGTAAGAGATGATAATTACTGCTGATCGAAGGATTCGAACCTAGTTACAAGGGTAAAAATAAAAAATATTTAAATAAAAATATTATATATATATATATATATATATATATATATATATATATATAAAGAGAGAGAGACAAATGAAAGAAGAGAAATAAAAGTGTGAAAATACAAAATCTATTACATCTTCAGTTGTTCAAAACAAAGTGTATTCAATTGAAAACTAGTTGTTTCCTTCCTTAAGCCATGGCTTTTCAAAGAATGGATTCTTATCAAATAGATAAGTTGGTAAAAGAAATACCAAAAAGTCATAATTTGAAAAGATGTAAATACAAGTATGATAGATAAATTTTAGAAAAAAAATGCAGAAAATGTCCAAAGAAAAATGATTGAAAATATAGGAAAAAGTTCACCGTTGAATGTGTCACAAAAAATGCAGCAGTCGGTTACAAAGGTTGCAGATCCAAGAAGAATTAATCCATGAAATGTACAAGTAATCCGGTTTTAAGAGATTGGTTTAAGATGCAAGCTGTGTATTAGAGGCCATTTTTGAAGACTTCCATGAGCTCTCGGTTACAGTTTTTTCAAAGATTTGAGTTCAAAATGATATAGTAAGGAGTAGTTTTCAAAATCAAGCAATTCCGTTAGTAAGTAGATGCTAGTCCAATGGAGGTCAGGAAATAGACTAAAGCCGTTGCAGAGGTTGAAATTCAAAGTCAAAGTCAGGTTGAAAAAGGGTGAATTGGGAACGGGAGAGTTGTGAAATGGTTTATACGAGTGATGTGAAGGGTTCACTAGATACAAGCCCGATTCAGATATAAAAATAGAATTTTAGAGCAATAGTTTCATTAAGTGGAAACAGATTAAGTGACTGATTTATATTAAGTAAACAAAGCCAACATCGGTTGTGCTAACAGAGTGCAGCGGTGGGGATGTAGGATTAATATTAATGAATAATGCTGGGATTGGAGAAGGGTTAAAGCTCTGTATAATAGTTAGGGAAATTAAACTAAAAAACTAAAAAGCTAAAGAGCTAAAAACAAATGAAAGTATAATTAAATAAATACAGTGCAAAGGATTAAAGTTAAAAATAAAAAATTAATGGTATAAAAAAATAAAAAGATAGAAAATATAAACATGTAAAGTTAAAAGTTTAAAGATTTATTAGTCCAAAAATGTAAACATTCTATTAATACATTTTTTTTAAATTGAAAAAGTAAAAAATTTCATAACTAATTAAATAAATTAAATTATTATTGAATGTTTAATGTCGAATTATTTTTTAATATTTAAATAGATGGATGAAAATAAATGAAGTATTACCTCGATTAGGAGAATAGTTATAAAAGTAAAGTAGAAAGGCCAAGAGTAATTATGATATTACTAATGTTTAGGGAAAGGTGATTTAGTCTCACGATGTTAAGGAGATCAATATACAGGGTTAGGGAAGGGGTAGGATAATTAGAGGTAAATGTGTAAACATGAAATATTTAGCATATAGTTAATTAAATTTCACTGAATAAAAACGATGATAGGGAAATATGGTGGAAAAGAAGAACTATTAAAAGTTGGTTGCAAATATTAAATCTTTAAATTCTGTGGATTGTGTTTTGATAAAGAAGATAAGATTTGAAGGCAAATTGTGAGGGGAAATATGCTTGTAGTTGAAGATTGGTATCAAACTTAAAATGGTAGAAAATCATCCATGCGAAGATAGAAAATTTAAGGATGATATAAGTACTAGTAGTAGTCCTCAATATGTGTTGAAAATAAAGGTTAAGTAAGACTAGAAGGAGGAAATGTTTCAGGTAATTGAGGTAAATTGTTGTAATATTGGTCCGTTGTTAGTTAGGATTGATTATTGAATGAGGGAGGGGTATCAGTGATGGCAATAAAATTGATATATTTAAATTTTCTTTCATGCCTGCATGCCGAAAGAAATTCACTTTTAGAATTTATAATCTTTTTACTCTTGGCAGCAGTAACTATCATGACGGTTTCTAAAGTACATAGTTGGCAAAATCCAGATCATGGAGTATAAGACCTATACTTTTTCTAAATCAACGAATGTAGGGAGTAAGGAATGTTTTTACGTTTAGAATTTTTGATTAAATTAGATAGGGAAGTTCCTGCAATTTGGTCGTTATTACTTTTAAAAGAGTAGATATGGTTGGATATGCGTTTTTCTATAGGGAAAGCACTGACACCTATGTAAGTGTGTATTTTATATTGAGCTGTAATAGCATTAAGCATGTTATTTGTAGTGGTAGTAGTGTCCTGGGCCTGAATGCTTAACTTCTGACTAGAGGTTAAGTTGGAATTGTTCGATAGCGAAACCATTTGGGTTTAGTTTTCAGTATCGTGATGCCGTGAGAGTTGAGAATGTGTAGGGTTATGGGGTGAAAGTGGTATACGTGTACTGGTGTTACTTTGTATATTAGCATTTTGAGGGAATTGTTTCACAGTGCATGCGTATATAACGTCTTTTTTTATACAATCAGTGTTTAGCGGACATTCTCTATCTTTCTAGCAGTTACAATTGGTTGCATGGGATATTGTGAGTACCGCTGACTAAGCAAATTTAATTTTCTTATTGTTAGAAGTAATAATTATTTGTGCGATGTTTGGCATTGTAGAATAAGAATTTTTATCGAATTTTTGTTCAAGATCGTGCGATATCTATGTGGATGTTTGAAGAATTTTTCAATAATTTTTAAGAATTCTTTAAGAATATGAGTTTTAGGGTCGGTTAAACCAAAGATTTTTCTTTCTCCTTAGTCGTTTATGTGGTCTAGGTTTTTGGGGGTCAATTAGTTTGGCATTGTTAGTACTGTTTTTATAAGCGTTATTATTCTTAGAGGTTGTTGCATTCTTCTGTTTTCTATCTTTTACTGCCATGTTATGTGTAATTATGCTCGAAGGTTTATTTTCCCGATTGATAGAATTGTTTTTATATGTTATTTTATCATTGTAGCCTGAATTAAGAAAGACATTATTGTGGAAATTCGAATTTTGGTCGAAAATAGATTTATTAGCAAATAGTTTAGATATTCTGTTAGATACCAAGGGGATTATGGAATTAATAATGGATTTTTGGTGGTTGAAGTGCTTATGAACGTAAAATAGTGTTAAGTTTTGCTTATGGTAGCGGCTAAAAGATTCAGAATTCAAGTCTAATGTAAGGTCAAGGAAATTAGATATTATCTTCTCAGGTTCTACGGTAATAGAAACCCCAAAGTTTTTAAAAATGGTATGTAAACACTTAATTGTACTATTGTATTGTCTCGGTTTCTCTCTGGTAACAAAGAGTGCATCATGTCTGTACAACCCACCCTGCAGATACACAATTTCCATCTTAAGCTCTCATAATAGGTATAGACCTACCAAATCAGGTACCTTAGCAGAGTCTGACGGCCCCAAAGTTGGACACGAGAAGAAGAAAAATATCAAAGTTATTAGGTGTGTCCTTCCCCTAGATTTTCAATCTTCTGCATTTTGTCTTAAAATTTATCTATCATACTTGTATTTACATTTTTTCAAATTATGACTTTTTGTATTTCTTTTACCAACTTATCTATTTGTATTTCTCTAATGATAAGAATCCATTCTTTGAAAAGCCATGGCTTAAGGAAGGAAACATAAATATTCTTTAATTGAATACACCTTGTTTTGAACAACTAAAGATGTAATAGATTTTGTATTTTCACAACTTTTATTTCTCTTCTTTCATTTGTCTATATAATTGCTCAATCTCCTATATCGAGCATTAATTCTCTCATGATAGGTTCAAATTTAAAGGTATACATTATAGCTTTATATTCATATCTTTTGTCTTTTGTAAACGTTGGTACACGACGAGCTTTTAGATGACCGCATGCCCAGCGAATTGCTCCATAGAATAAGAGAGCTGGCAGAAGAGGCTCCAGCTGATAATCCCCTCATAAAACAGCTTTTCTTTTCACGTCTGCCGTTAAAAGTCAAAGCAATTCTGGCACCAATGATGGAGATAATAGTAGCTTCATCGCCGGATAAAGTGATGGTTTTCACAAAATGGCCCATCACCGCGTCTGCAGGCTGAAGTCTATAAATTCTCTGCCACGGCTAGAGACACGAGCCAACAGGCCACGTCTGTGGCTGTACTCGAGGCTATAGAGCGGTTTACCAGAGAGATAAGGAAATTAAGCACGAGGAGATCACAATCGCCCAGACGTTTGTATCAAAGTCGTTCACCATCTCCACGCTGCCGCAACTCAAACAAACCTTGTGCTTTTATCACAGTCGTTTTGGCGCACAATCACATAACTGCAAATAAATAACCCTGTTCATTTATGAACCAGGGAAACTAATATCTGGAGACTTAAGCACGACACAATCTTCACTGAAGCTACAAAATCGTGCCCTCTTTCTTACGGACTCCATCTCCTATACACGTTGCTTGGTTGACATGGAAGCCACCTACAATATTTGGCCACTGAAACTCCTCACTGAGAAACCACCAGCCTCGCCCATTTCACTGCAAGTTGTAAATCACTCCCCTATTCCTACGCACGGTCGAATTTCTAGCTCTTTGGACTTGGAATTGTGCAGAGACTTTACGTGGGTATTTACTGTAGCGGATTTACCTTATCCAATTCTGGGCTTGGACTTTCTGCAGCACTTTAAACTTTTAGTAGACATGTGCAGACATCGGCTGATAGATGCTAATACAGAAGTTTCCATCTCTGGTTTGAAAACAAACACCTCATCTATCAGCCTGGTATTTTTTATTGCCGCTACCGATGACCCATAATATACTCTACTACACTCCTACCCGGAGTTCACTAACTTGAATTTTGTTGTGAACAAACCAACTCACTCAACAAAACACTACATTGAGACCACAGAAGCTGCTATGTTCTCACACCCTCGTGAGAAACTAAAAAGTGGAAAAAGCGGAGTTTAACCATATGCTGCATATGGTAATTATACGCCCCTCGCATATGGTCCTGAAGCGCTCCGGAGATTGGCATCCAACTGGGGACTATCGACGACTCAATGCCATGACGATACCTGATCGTTACCAAATCCCACATATACAAGACTTTGCTTCATCTCTGCACGGTTGTACGACCTTCTCAAAACTGGACTTAGTAAAGGCTTACCATCAGATTCCACTGAATCCGGCCGACATGCCCAAAACTGCGGTAACAACTCCATTTGGAGAGTTTGAATTCCTGACTATGCTTTTCTGTTTGTAAAATGCCGCTAGTACCTTCCAACACTTCATGAACGAAGTAATGCGAGATCTTGACTTTGTTTATAATTATATAGACGACATTCTTGTGGCAAGTGCCTCACCTGAGGAACATGTCACACATCTCCGCCTACTCTTCAAATGGTTTCAGCAATACCAGGTAAGTATTAACCCTGGTAAATGCGTTTTCGGTGCATCGTAACTAGTTTTCTTGGGCCACATTATCAGCCCTGAAGGCATATCTCCCTTGCCTGAAAAAGTTAAAGTCTACAAGACCTTCAACCATCCACTTTGCTTCGCCAACTAAGGCACTTCCTCGGTCTGTTTAACTACTACAGACGCTTTAATCCACACTGTGCAGATCTCCTGTCTCCTCTTTCCGACCTGTTACGTAACAGGAAGAAGAAAAATGAGCAGATTTCACTGAATGATATTCAGCTGGAAACTTTCAATGAAGTGAAGGAAAAACTAGCGACGACATCCTTGCTTGCACATCCTGTGTCCAATGCCCAGTTTTCACCGTTGATGCATCGGGCACAGCTGTAGGTGCAGTGTTGCAACAGCAGCACCAAGGCCAAATATAATCTCTTAAATACTTTTCGAGACAGCTGAAACCACCAGAACAATGTTACAGCATGTTTGGCTGCAAACTCCTGGCAATGTACCTCGCAGTGAAACACTTTCAGCATTCACCGTCCGCTTACATACACACTGCATGCTAAACCACACAAATATTCTCCTCACAAAATTTGGACTTTGTTTCACAATTTACTAACGATATCCAACATATTTCTGGTGAACAGAATGCTGCGGCAGACACCTTGTCCTGCCTTCCTATCAATTCTCAGTCCTCACTTTCGGATATCGACATACAACAGATGGCCTTAGACCAGCCACGTCTGGACACTCTGGATCTGTTGTCACCTGTGTTTGCAACTTGCAAATTCACATACCTGCCCGTGCCCACTTCGGACACGCAAATCATTTGTAACACCTCAACAGATTCACCTCGCCCTTTTGTTCCACTGACTCATCGTAGGGTTGTCTTTGATACCCTTCAAAACTTGGCACACCCCAGACTCAAAGACACAGTGAAGCTGATTTCGGTTAGATTTTTTTGGCCGAATGTGAGGTGCGACATCACTGCCTGAACACGTTCCTGCGTATCCTGCCAAAAGTCAAAGGTGCACAAGCAAATCCATGCACCCCTTGGAACATTCAGCACTCCAGACGCTCGGTTCAGCCATATTCACATTGATCTGGTTGAACCATGGTCGGTCAGTCAGGGATTTACTTATCTATTGACCTGCATAGATCGCTTTACACGGTGGCCTGAAGCCATTCCCTCTAAAAGACATTTCGGATGAATCTGTAGTGCGAGCCCTTATATCAGCCTGGATATCGCATTACGGTGTTCCCACAACTATTATCACTGACCGTGGTGGACAGTTTGAATCCCACCTATTCCAGAAACTTTCTAGGATCTTAGGGATTAAACGTATCAGTACTACTAGCTATCATCCAGCTTCTAACGGAATGATAGAATGCTTCCATTGTCAATCGAAAGCCGCGTTGCGTGCTTATCCTGATCAACAGCGACGGAGCGAGTATGTACTTATTGTCCTTCTTGGCTGTCGCACTGTGATCAAAGAGGGCCTTGGATACTTGCCAGCAGAACGTGTTTATGGAGTACCTCGATAGATTTAACGGTAACAGATACAGCTCTGTACACAGACAGACTGCGAGCTTATTTTAATAAGCTCCCACCGATGAACCCTAGGCAACAGACCACAAAATCTTAGGTCCCTAAAGACATTTATTCATGGAGTCATGTTTTTTTTTAAAAAGACTGTGAAAGCCCCTCTTACTCCACCTTATACTGGTTCTAATCACATGCTTTCACACACTGACAAATTATTCTCAACTGTATCTATTGACAGGGTAAAAAGAGTCTTTCTACACACAAAAACACAAGAGCCACATATTCCTCCTACATACATATTGAATCAACCTACTCTTACACCTCCAAAAGACAATTACGTCACCACTACACGCAGTGCATTGGCCCAGAAAACTGTGTAAGACTCTATATATAGAGAATGAGCTTTTTTGAGCGATTGTACTCTATTGTACAATTACTGCTTTCCACAGAAAAACAAACATTTTCCACAAAAAAATAATTTTCACAGAAAATACATAAACATTTTCTCAAAAAAAAAAAACTTTTTGCAGAAAAGGCATGAACATTGAACACTTGTTTTAACCAAAGAAAACTTTTTCACTGAAAAGTAAAGACATTTTTTTTTTAATTCTGTAAACTTAATTGACATATTTTTTTATTTTTATCTTTTATAACAGCTACTTTTAGCAAACGACTACCTTTTTCTCTATCGCTTTGCCGCCTAAGCAGGGTGTGATGTAGCGGTTATAAACAAACCTATTTTCTCCCTCCGAAAAATGTCCCAATTGAGTGAGCTGGTCACACACTGACCAATTAGTCTGCAGGGCGCATGGATTCCTTCTGTCGGCTGAAGAACTACTTCAGCCCCTTTGGGAATCACAGGCGGTCCCCAGAGAGACCCTGGCAAGCAACGAGGAAATATTTCTTTCACTCCCTTTCCACCGGATGCTCACAGCAAATACTATCTTCGCCTGAAGATAGTTGTTGACAGACCTCAGGCAACTTTAAGAATTCTTAATTTCCTTTTCCTCTCTCGGACACTGTCCAGTTTCTTTCTACCTATACCAAACGGTATAGGTAACCTTTGCGAATAAACCCTTTTCGTTGTTGTTATAAAGAGCTTTGTGTCTGAAACCTAAAAGAGGGACAATGTCCCCCTTCTTTACAATCACCTCCCCAGAATCTACATTTTCCAGCCCTTTTTCAACTTTGTTTTTAACTGCCTACTATATTTCCAAACCTTATAAACTACTCAAGCATTTATCTGCCCTCTCCCATTGCAACCAGGTTAGATAGGAAGTCAGTTTAATGTGGGAGGAACATCCAGGTGATTTCAGGATACATTGTTCTTGTTTCGTCATCCATGACCGGGTAGAAGTCTTAAGTAAGTTTTAATTATATTCTTAGTATCACCTTCAATCCCCGGAAGACTGATTAATATTGCCACTTTATCCATTGTGCTATGGGGTTCGATATAAAGATTCCCGAGTTCGACAAGACACAGCTTAAGAAGGTTGAAGGTTACATCAGACGAAACGGTGTTGGACTAACATTCAAGATGAGAACCGAACAATCCAAAGAATTCATAATATTAATTTCTTAAGTCATACAGGGTGACCATCTCTCAAAATGCCACTGATGGAATAATTATCAAAATCCACAATCCTTTCTGACATCCAACCATATTTGGTACAAATAAACTTCACTCTATGCCTGACTTGCCCACCAAGTTTTAATCATAAATCGTCAACAGTCTTTGTTTTATCGTCGTTCAATGATATGCGGGAACACTTTTGTAGGTGTGATTCTGAATGGGCTTCATACTCACCGCCAATTTTTATCTGCAGTGTTATTTAAAAGATACTGTCTATCAAAACGATGGCCAGACTATTCCTAAACTGAAGAGGGCCATCACAGCACAAATGAAGGCAATGCCAGTGTGTCAGAGTTATTGGCAATTTCGCACGTCGTATTCAGGTGTGCTTATTTGAACACGCCTCTATCATATCAAAGTAATAACAACAACAAATAAGCGCCTTATTTCTCTCCCAAAGGGGGAAAAAAAGAAAGAAAGACCACTTCTTTGCCTTTGCCATTGACATTGTCACTTTTATATTAATTCTGGCCTTGTGTCTAATTTGCAAACGTTACAAATCCTGTTTCGCTCGAAACGAAACTCGTACTCATAAATTCACTTATTTTAATTTACTTTTATCTATACTTTACTTAAGCATCCAGTTTTGCTTGCAAACACAGCACGCCACCCGCTGCCTCTTCGAACGATGAACAGCAGCTGGTTCAACGTCAGCAGTCTGGGGATTCTCCCTTTCAACCTCGTTACACTCCCCCGTGATCTGATGATCACATAGATGACAACCCGGGGCGGGTCTCCTCTGTAGTATGGTACTTCCTTCCTTTGATTCGTCTGCAGAAGTGTCATCTGTTGCATAAATGTTGTTTACCTCAAGGGGATCACCACCAGCTTCGTTGATGGTGATCACTCTTGCACTTTGGGTTGAGCGTTCGCCATCACTTCCACTGTCTGAAGTATCCAGGCCTATGACGGGACGCAAGTCTCTTACATGGCGGGGCATCCGATCGACAAGGACAATCTGTTGACTGATCATACTTGTAACACGTCCATAGAGGTAACATTGTATCAATAGATTGCTCCCATAATGATGCACTGTTTCCCTGCTTCGATTAGCTTTACGCTTTTATAACAACGCTTCACAATGCGATTACTGGAGGTAACATGCACGCAACGAAAATGCAATCGTACTCCCCATTCACCTAGAAAGCCCCGAGGACCTTACTGCGAAATGCTGTGTCGTTGGCAACAAGTATTTCAGCTGGCACCTACGCTCGCAGAACAGGCCTTCCAAGTGGCTGATGATGCTTGCTGCATCTTATCGTCTCAGATGACGCCACATTTAAAACTGCATGGGCCCGCAGTCAGTGATTCAGTTACATCCAGAATCCACCAGTGCTATGCACTTTTTGTCATTAACAACAGCTTTAATCACAGGGAGCGCTTCTTTTAATTGGAATGGGGAGAGAGTGGCGCATGCCACTCGCTGCCTCTTCGAACGACGAACCGCAGCTAGCTCAACGTCAGCAGTTCTCCCTTTCAACCTCGTTACATTTTTATGTTGAACATTCATAAGAAAAGGCGTGGATACAATTTGGGGAGGCCAAGGGGGGGAGGAGAGTGAGGAGTGATGCTGCAAGTAGGAAGCGGGCAAAGAAACCGTCACTAACCAACAACAAGAGTGAAGATAAGACATTCATTCATTTTTTTCATTTAAACCAAAGTTATCTTTCTTGAATTTTGAGTTATCTCCCCTTTATCAACATGGCGGACATCTAGTCCTTAGCGAAGCAAAAACCTCGGTTTTTCCAAACAAAACCGTATTTATGTAATTTTAAGGGTATTAAATCCTTCATTTGGCGTTGTATGACAAAGTTGGTGCTTCCAAACGGCATCAACCGACTTCAAAGTAAGTGAAATTTGCTTTTTATTTTAAATTTTAATACTTTCAAAATCAGGAAGTTGCTTTCCTAAATAATCTATTAATCGTTCATGTACAATAAAAATGTAATATTTTTAACGTGATTTTTTTTTAAAAAACATGTTTTAACGCAAAAAGTTTGGGATTAATTCCTATTTCAGTCACGTACATTATTTAGAGTGAAATAGATTCCGTCATTACTCTCAGTTTGTTTTTATTTTTTACTTAAAACCATGTTTAATTTTAATAAATCACATACAAAAATAATAAGACAGCGAGTTTTAACGTACACACGAAACGTCGAAATGGAAACGTGATCGGAAAAATATAGTTGCCCTCTTTATAAACAAGTCAAGGGAGAGGCCAAGGGCACATAACTCGTGTATATAATTTCGGTAAACATAGCCCTACACTCTGTTATTCCATCTGCGAAATTAAAAAAACAAACTTTTCTGTACTTTTGTAAACAGTCTCGAAAACTTGTCGGTAAAAGAAAAAACTAAACGAACAAAATAATTAGTTTCGCGTATAAATGTAACGTAAATTGATCAGCCCCTTCCTGGCCATCAGGTGTTAATGATTGCGCACTTCTGGACCACATAGCGTGTTTAAAGACATATATTCAAATATTTTTTTAAGTGAGATAAATTTTGTGTACAAATCTTGCGCATTTTTTATGCTGAAAATGAATAGATGGACCAACCCATCCGATTTGTGGCTCGGTGGGAAGTGATTCTGGTGGAGTTAGGTGGCGTGGCTACTATTGATTCACATACAAAAATAATTATTTTATTGATAACCTGCTTTAGCATACCTCCCGACCCACGATTAATCTCCAAGAAATTAAGAAAATGGCCAAAATAATAAAAAATGGTTACATGTCCTTAAAAATGCTATTTTTGGAAGGGGGGGGGGGGGCAAATCGGTACTTCTGCAGTTTACGGACCGTGCTGAAATAACGTTATTATTTAGACCCCCATTTTTAACAATTCTGTACTTTCACCTAATAATTTAATAAACAAAAGATAACGTAATAAGTTAATTTAAAACTTCAAAATTCTTATCTAAAAAATAGCACCGAGTTGTTTTGAGTTAGTTTTTCTCCCACTCGTTCTATCGCTTCGAGTAGTGACGATGTTTTCTTTCTTTTGGTTTACTTCAACTTTTGGCGACCTTGCCAGCTCGACGAGAAGTCGACGATCCTTATGCATAATTTTCGCACGTTGAATTTAACACAAGGATTGCGACAATCGTATTTACCTTAAAAACTACCTCGCAGGCCAAGTTTTAACGGCCCCGTTACGCTCACTGCGCGCATATCGTTTCTGTCTTTTGTTTTTTATATTGCCACCTGGACTTTGGGTTAGGGTTAATGAAGGCCGTGTTTTTTTAACACTATTATTCCTGGCACTACTATTCACAAAGACATGTGGCTTACTTGTAATGGCATAGCAAAAAGGCCTTATGTACATCAGCAGGTGAACAACCATAGCCAAAACTTTCCATGGTACATTTTCATTAGGAGTGTTAATTTTACAATACACTTTTAGGGACCGTATAAAGTCAATTTTACATATATATATATATATATATATATATATATATATATATATATATATATATATACGATACAATTTCTACTCTATATTTACTACTTAAGGTCGTCACCATTATAATGTATTTTCTTTCTCTGAACTCTCAACACGTGGCGATATTGATATTCACGAGAAAAGCATAATTTATTTAATCGCTCTATTTATTTATATCTATTGGTTCTTTTTGACTTTAAAAGCAGCCGAGCTAAAATCTCTAAATACGGTTCTAATTTTTATGTTATGTTATTAAAAATGCTTGTACAGATCGACCCCCATGGCGACGATATTATCTCTGGTAAATCCAAGTAAATGTTAAGATCGACAGTATAAAAAGAATGCGATAAAAATGGTTTTGTGTTTTTTTGTTTGTTTTTCAAAATATTAAATGAGGAATCATTTCCAGTTAAAATCGATTTAGTATTACTATTACGCATGTAATCTGAAGAAAAAACACGTTTGAAATGTTGTCGGAATTTTCGTGTCGTTAACGAAAAAACCGCTCTAAACGATGGTTATGTTATCTAGGAAAATCATCATAAAAAAACTTATAACAAGAGATAAGGAATGGGACAATACAAGATGTTCGTATAGTTTTATTTACAAAAAAAGATAGCCTGGACTGCTTTTTTTTTCCAAAGCTGGAATAAATAAATAAATTATTCCTGGATAACATGCAAAAAAAATAAGAATCAAAAAAATACAACATCAGTATCTCTGAACATAAAGGTTAGATACAACAAAAATTGACACAATCAAAGTTAAGGAATAAATCCTTTTAAAACATGAACTTACTATAAAGTCCGTATTCTCACAAATCAATCAAAAGTCTCTTTTTTTTCTTTACACCAAAGTTACAATCAAAAGAAATAAAATTAACAAACCGTGCCGAAGTCCAACATAATTTCCACGATAAAATTAACTCTTTTTTTATTTTATCAAACGTCCGTCAGAAAGTTCCTTTTCTTCTTCTTTTTCTTCAATATTTTCTTTTAGCAAATCCGATGCAATATGTATGGCACAAGAACAGTACACATTTCAAATAAACACAATACTCACTATTTTTCATCGTTCGTCTTGAATGGCGATCACGCGCAAATGTTCTGATTCGACTAGCATAGTTGAATATATCAAATCGATCTGTGTGCACAGACGATTAATCTCTATGATTCCTAATCTCCGATTAGAATCTTCTCGACAGCAAAGTATTTCACTTCTCGGGAGCCAATCTCTTCAACATAGGCAATTTCGTTCCCGGAGCTATCTCTTGTCTCGTTCACATACTTCAATCTCCTTATTTCAAGTCTCTGGCTTGAAACAACTTCCCAAGGACAATTCTTGACCGAGGGGAAAATATTACATAAACAACATGTAATTCATCCAAGAGATATCATATCTCTTAAATTTCTTCAAGTAGAATTCTTGCAAATTTAACGTCCCCACGTGGACGGAGAAACAGTTTTAACATGTGTCCTCTTCAACGACTTACTCTGTTCTGATTAAATTTCGCGCCGATATATCCAGACACGACAAATTGCATCATTGCTAAAAATAGAAATCACGTGACACAACATGGCCTTCACCGCCTAACACCTACGCAATATCCATATGACCTTCGACCTGCACGTAGGCCCCCCCTACCCTTCAACAAAGGGAAGTAACCGTTGACTTACTTAGAAAAACGTCTAGAAATTTCCACAATGTGTAGATATGCGAGAATAATCGAGATTTTAACAAAATGAAGTCTTACTAGAACCGGAAGTCGTGTATTATGGCTCTTGGCGCCATATTCTTTTTTGTATCGCTCAAAATTAAAAAAAAGTTTTAAAGCGTCTTTCTTTCCTTATTACTACATAATAGTAGTACATTGATTTTAACCCTAAAACGTTTTTAGTGTCATAATCTTTAAAAAATTTTATCGTCTATGCACTAATTTTGTTCGAATTTTAACCGTCGATCTTAACATTTACCGGTACTTCTATCGATCCTGACCCGATTTCCGTGAACTTCGCGTCGGGAGCGTTCGGCCATGCTACGTAAACGCCCGAGAGATTACAAGCCGAATGGTGGAGAGATACCTAGCGATTAACCAATCAGCGAACAGCCGACAAGTTTTTACAAAGCAGTATTCAGATCGATTGAAGACGCAGACAGCTGTTCGAAAGCCAGTGCAAACGAATTTTTTTAAGAAACTTTTTTTTATAAACGAAAAAAAAAAGAAACAAAAATAATGAATTGCGAAGAGCTGTATACCGCAGTAAAATCGCGAGAAGGAGCAATTTCTTTCTGTCAGGAAAGAAAGTTGGTGGCCAAAAAGAAAACATGCCCCAAATGCCACTACATGTGTCGCTTGGCTGAAAGGAAAGCTACCAGGGATGGCTTTTCGTGGAGTTGTACTGGAATTCCGTGAGAAGCGGCACTTTTTTTTTCGCAATCCAGAATGGAATTCAGAAAAATACTGAAATTGATCTACTTGTGGTCCCAGGAAATGGCAACCTCTAAAAATCTATGCATAGAATGCAGCGTTGTATCGCCGAACACGCAGACCGACTGGAGAAATTTTCTAAGGGAGGTCTGTGTCGACCATTTTGAACGATATCTGCATTGGATCAGAGGCTCAGGGCATACCGTTGAGATCGATGAGTCCGTGTTTAACCGCAGGAAAAACAACGTTGACAGGGTCGTCCAACCGCTCTGGCTCTTCGGAGAATACGACCCTGCAGAGAAAGAGGGTTTCCTTGTGACGGTGACGAACAGGAACGCCAAAAGCCTCCTTCCACTTGTAAAGAAGTTCGTCTTGCCTGGGACCACAGTAATATCGGACTGTTGGAAGGCAAGTTATGAGAGGAGAAGTACAAGAATATGACCGTGAATCATAGTCAACATTTCGTGGACCCAGTAATGAGGGCGACCACCAACCACGTCAAGAGAATGTGGAAGGAAGCCAAACAAAGGAACAAGAAAAAATGTGGCACCAGCAGGGAACTAGTAGACAGCTATCTGCACAAATTCATGTGGAGACAAAAGTTTCGAAAAACCCATTTGTCTCCATATTAGCACAGATAGCAGAAGCCTACCCGGTTGATCAGCTTCCTTCCACTTTCTCGACGAACCCCTTCTCTTCTGCCTGTTCGTCATCGTCCACTGCGCAAAAGAAAACATTGAAACATAAAAAAATAAAACTTTCTTTTTAACCAGTTGTTTTTCTCACATTGTTTGTTTACATAAAATAAAAATAAATTTATTTGATAACAGTAATTTCGCTATATTTTGCTAGTTTTTTTTTGTTGTTTCTTTAAAATTTTTCTTGGAAATATAACTAAAAATCTTACGACGCAGCAACGTATCGAAATTGTCTTTCTGCTACCATTCGGCTCATCATCTCTCGGGCGTTTACATAGCATGGCCGAACGCTTATGATGCGAAGCTCACGGAAATTGGGTCAGGATCGATAGAAACACCCATTTACCAAAATCCAGTAACAGGTTACGACAACAGCCGAAAGGCAATCACACAAAATGAAAAACATGTTCCAGAAACGAAAAAAACAACCGATAAAACATTTATTGACGTTTTTACTTTGTTGCATTGCATTTTTTGTAAATTGTCGATTTTTATTTTATTTTTATTTTGTTTGTAATAAATGTAATTGTTTGTAATAAATGTAATTGTTTGTAATAAATGTAATTGTTTGTAATAAATGTAATTGTTTTAAAAAAAAAATATTTTGATGAGGTATTTAAAATCCTGTTACCAAGAATTGATTTTTTTTGGTGCCGTCACATTCGTAAAGCAATTAAATCTAGTTAAAAATCTATGCTTTTTTAGTGTTGGTGTCAGCTGGTTATTTTACTCGCTGATAAGGAATGGACACCCAGTGGAATTCAGTTCTGATGGAGTTAGTTTTTGGAGGACGAGTGTGTGTGAGAGAGGGGGAGAAATGTTATACAAAATATATGCAGAAATAAGGGGTAAGAAAAGAAAAGCACATATTCACAAAAGAGTATTTTATACATGTCAAAACCTACAAAGGTTGAAAACAAAAGAATTCTTGTCTTTACAAAATAAGAGATTCTGGTAGCTTGTGAAAAGCAACAAAGGCTTTGGTGAATACAAAAAACGACAAGATTAGTTTTAAGTAGCACCGCTAAAGATGAGCAAACATTGACAGAATTTTGTGGTCGTAATCAAAATTCGCCTTTAGGAAAAAAAAAAGGGTGGGAACAACAAGGACATAAAAAGGAGCAAATAATAAATTCGACCCAGAAATGTAATTCGATACAATTTTATTTATATTAGAAATAAAAGTTATTGCTTTGTTAACCTCGTTAACCACAGGTAACAATAAAAAAAACTACAATAAAATTAAAAATAGCCAATAAAATTAGAATTAAGCTAAAGAAAACTACATAAAAGAATGGAGAAAAATGTGAACTAGTCTTGCTTTTCTCCCAAAATAAAGAAGGACAGGCTTACTTGAAAAAATAAAGGCTGAAAAAAGAAGCGATGTGCAATAAAAATTGTTTTTCTTAAGACTGGCTTCAAATGTCTGTTTTTCTCTCTTTCTGATATCTTTTAAAAAACAAAACCTCTAAAAAGTTAAAGGTGCTTGGGCTCTCGCTCAAGAATTATATAAAAAGTCTGGTTTTTATATTTACCCTTTCAAAGGAAATTGTAGAAAAGTTCTGAGACGATTCTCTTTTCTTTTAATCTTCAGGCTTTTCTCAACCCTACTAAATTTGGTTAAAAACCTCTGGTTTTTAACTTCTTTCAAATAAAACCCACAAAAGGTTTAAATCTTCTTTCAAAGAAAACAAACAAAGGGTTAAAAAAACTTCTGTTAATTGAAAACCCGCTGGTTTTTCTTTCTTCAAAAGAAAAGTTTTACGTCTGTATCTCATATAGACAGAGTCCGGGTTGAGAGAACCTTCTTTGTAGCCTGCCAAATAAAGAACTGGCAAAAATTTGCGCCCTTATTTAAAAGTGGAGTACGTTCCAAAGTGTCCTCTCCTAACCCAGAACTGCTATGTTGCCACCGTCGCCTATGCCGCCATGGGCTATGATGATGATGATGCTGATAGGTGAAAGGGAGGGAAAAGCAAAGAGCTATGGTGAAAATGAGAGATGGAGAGGGACAAGCAACTACATGGCACTGAAGATAGTTCATAGAGTGCAAAGGACAGCGAGTTTAACACTCAGCAGTAAATGTTGACCACCCGCACTTCCAGCACTGTTTAAAGGGGAAGAAAATAAAATTTCTAAAACATATGTTCGAATGTGTAAAGAATATACAAAGGAACTCAAATACAAGTAAGACAATAGAGAAGGAAGGAGGCAATTTGCTGAGCTAGTGAGGAAGGTTGTCGACAATTAAGGGCTATGAAATATTCACAAGACAGAACAGCCGTGATTAACTGAAGATCAATTAAATTTTCGCCTTTTCTATACGCTAGAATCTCTGAGGTAGATTCCAAATAATAACTTGATAATTTCACGTAGACGCTTCCGATTGGTTAAAAAATATACATTTGAAGCTATTAATCAAACTGGATCTGCACACAACCGATTTTAGGGAATTTTATTTTGTAGCTCAAAGGGTAAACTTTTACTGCTACAAATTCAAAGTATTGACAGAGAATCCAAGTCGACTGGAAAGCCATTTAAAATTTTTTTTTTATACCCTAACCTGCCCCTTTGTATGCTTAGTGTTGTCTGCCTTTTTACATTTTTTTTTCACTGCTTTCAAATCGTAAACCGTTTCGGTCATTTTCGAGGCTGACTCGAGATTCTACGTTAATACTCAGAACTGACTCCATAAGAACTGAATTCCTATGGATTCCCATTCCTTACAAGTACTTGTAGAAAGATGGGACACAATGGTGGAAGGTGGAGCAAACAAGCTCCTCCAAGGGGACAAAAATAGCCATGTACGAACGCATTAGCATTCCCCAATAGGGGTCCCTTAGACGATATGCAATAACTCCCCTGAAGATGAGCTAATACCTGGGAGGGTTCACCTCTTCGGATCAACCCAGACCATACCTCATCCTGCCAAAGAAGGGTCTGGTGTTGTCACGGTAGTTCCTAAGTTGTTGGATTGTCTGCCTGCTGCAGTGCAGCTAAGACGCTTTTTAATCTACTTTCAGAGATCTAAAACCTACACGTATAAACAGAACTATGTGGCAATATTTTTCTTTTAGGGTTGAGTTTGAACTTCTCAACTTTGATTAGCGAATTAAAAAAAAATCATTATTGACTAGGCATTTAAATTCTATAAAAATGTAAGTAAAAGAAAAATATTGTAAAACAAAATTTAAGAAATCCTATTAATAATGAAATTACGAAATTATTCCACCATAATGCATTTCAGTTTATTGTAAACAAGTTAGCCATTTGAATTTTTTGGTAAAATGTCACTCAAACAGTATTTTTGGAGAGGTCCATCGGAAAGACACTCATAAATTCGCTATCAAGCCATAAAATCCTGTCAAACCATGGACTAAACGAAAGGAAAATGATTTATCTATAAGTTTATCAATGTTATTTGTATGTGTATTTTGTTTTTATAACTTTGAGATAACAAAATAATGAATATTGTAAAACCATTTTACAAAAAAGTTTGGTGTAAACGGTTAGTTGGGTAGTTGCATATTTAACTCAATTCCAAAGTTGGCTTTCAAAATCAAGAAAATAATGTTTTTTTAAGGTAATATATGTTCATATTAGTTGCTAAAATAATTTAGCCTTAATTGGTTATCAAAGTTTAACCACTGTAGTTCAGTAAGTTTTCGTTAAAAAAATTTTGAACATTTAGATTGGGGAAACAAAAGTTTGGAAGATTTTTTTATGTAATTATCAAAAAGATCTGTCCGGAAAGTTGTTTGGAAATCCATAAAAAAAGGCACACCAGCAACCAAATTTTACTGGAAAATCATTAATTTTTGCCAATTTGGCTTTTTCGCTTACTGTAGTATCAGCAACAAGGCAGCATCAGCAGCTGTAAAATGAAATGATAGAACAGATCAAGAAGGAATTGAACAATTCAGGATTCGACGATGAGGCGAGATCAGAGATAAAAACATGATTGTGACAACGGTGTCATCAGCAGTGAAGGTGTCGTCATAGCATCTCCTTTCTTCCGTGAGGGTCTCAGGCTGAACACTGATGGTCACATCCACCTGAGTGAGGTTATGAAACCCTGGATCGACCAGGTATGTGTGACAGCAAGACTCAGTGCCCTGCTATCCCAGCCAGAAGAACTTTTAGTAACATTTCACCTGACCTCTGACCTCAACCTCCTGACCTCTTTGTGTCATGAGACACCAACAGATCCAGCTGCAGCATGAAAGTTGAGCTGAAGGCCAGGATCTCGTGAGCCTCTGGGTGTCTCAGTTTTTTCTGAGTTATCTCTGAGTCATCTCTTTTTATATAGGGTGAAGAATTGAGAGTGACTTCCCTTAGTTAGTTGTTGTTGGAAGACAATATGGCTTCATGCACGAACGGTTAATGGTTTCCAGTTGGAAGGAAGAAGTGACACAGATCAACATTGGTAGCAGAAGCTGTCTTCTTTCTGTGATTAAGATGTTATCTTGTTCAGCAAACGTTGAAACACAATTAAAAGAAAGATGGCTTTGTGTAGTAAAAGCCCACCTATTTTAATAAATCAGGATTCTTATGCAGAATGGAAGCAAGATATCAGCATATGGTCTTTCTTTACGGATTTGTCTAAAGAGAAACAGGGCCCAGCTGTATTTTTGACATTGTCACAAAATATAAGAGAATGTGTTCGACATTTGGCAACAACGGATATCGGTGGACTGACTATAATTATGGACAAATAAGACGAAATTGATTTACTGGATGAGAACACAGTAGCATATATGTCATTTAAAGAAATTTTATTCATACAAAAGGGTGGCCGGAGTTAATATAAATTAATTTCTGGTACGATATGAATTTTTATACCAGAAATTAAGGAAATTTGGAATTACTCTGCCAGAACGAGTCCAAGCCTGTTTTGTTTTGAATGCAACAAATGTATGGGAGGAAAATGAAAAATTAGCAAATACCACATGTTCTAGCTTGACATATGCAACGATGAAAGATACATTGAAGAAAGTGTTTTCTGATATTTCATCAACGGAATGTAAAACCGTCCCTGCTATCAAAGAAGAAATTGAAACAGTCAATTACAATGGATACATAAGTATCTAAGGAAATAAAAATTATCGGGATTATAATACAAATCCAACGGACAGACAAGGTAAGATAATGTGTTGTTTTAAATGTAATTCGACTAAGCATTTTGCCCGAGATTGTACGAGATTCAATTCTAGAAACAATATCAACACTGTCATGGATTCAGATCAGGTGAACTTTACTTTGTTTAATATTGATTCATGTTATCGAACATTGATAAATGATTCTAATGTAAAAATGTCAAATCTTGTGAAAGAGACATTGGGTATGGCAGTGTCAACTCTGCTTGTTCACAAACTGTTACTGGAGAACTTTAGTTTAACATATTCTTTGATACATTAAATGACTAAGATAAGCAGTTAGTGGAATCTGTTAGGTCTAACATAACATTTTGTTTGGGAGATGGAGTGGAAGTGAAAGCCATTTATTTAAATTTCCCTATTGTTATAGGGGGTATAAAAGGTGTCAGAGGTTATATTGAGGCTGACATCGTAAAAACTGATTTACCCCTGTTATTAAGTCATAAATCTATGAAAACTGCAGGAATGCTATTAAATTAAAAAAAATGACAGCTGTTGATATTTTGGCAGATATATGAAATTGCAAATCACGACTTCTGGACATTATCGTCTTCCGCTAACTAATATGCTTTTGGAGGTTAAAAATGCCCCAGGCATAGTGCTGCATTGTGAGACTTAAAGAGGATGCTCTAGAGTGGAAAAAAGGAAAAAGGCTGAGAAATTACACAGACATTTTGTTCATGCATCTAAAGAGAAATTAATAGAAATTAAAAAGGATTTCTGAATCAGATCAAAGATGTTTGTGATTCTTGTTCAGTTTGTCTGAGGTTTAGAAGACCCCTCCTCGACCAGTTGTAGGATTGGCTCTTGGTAACAGGTTTAATAACACTATGTTTGGATTTAAAGGAGCATCAACATAACCAATGCTGGATTCTGCACCTAATTGATACATCCACTAGGTACTCTGCGGCCAGACTGATTAAAATAAAAAAGAGCGAAGAAATTATTCACAACATATTTTTAATGTGGATATTTTATTTTGGAGCTCCTAAACGATTTTTGAGTGACAATGGAGGAGAGTTTAATAATGAGGGCTACCGACAGATGAACGAAAATCTGAATATTGAAACATGCATGACAATGGTACTGTAGAACGTCACAATCTAATAATTGCGGAAGCAATGAAAAAAACATTACATGAAAAATGTAAGCTAGAAATATCTCTGGCATGGGCTATCAGTGCCAAAAATACACTTCAGAATCATTCTGGATATAGTCCAAATGAGTTTGTATTTGGGTCAAACATTAACACCCCCTCAGTTTTGAATGATCGATTACCTGCATTGGAAACTGCAACAACCAGTGACATGGTTAGAATAAATTTAAATGTCCTACATGCAGCTAGGAAAAGTTTCATGGAAGCTGAATCAAGTGAAAGAATTCGGAGAGCTTTGAGATCCAATATAAGGATTTATGTGGATGAAGGTTTTGTGACAGGTGACCGTGTCTACTATAGAAGACAAAACTCTGAAGGATGGCATGGTCCTGCTAAAGTTTTGGGTAAAGAAGGTCAATGTGTATTGATCAGACATGGACGAGCATTTTCAGGATGCATCCATGCCACTTGATGAAGGTAGACAAGGAATTGCGAAGTCCAAGGAATGAAGAAATACAAATTCTTCAAATGAGATGAATGAAGTCTTAGAGGACAATATAATAACAATTCAAATAGCGATAGAAGGGAAGTGAAAAAAAAAACAGTATAAAACCAAATAGAAACGAAGTTGTAAAGTATAAATTGAAAGAGAGTGATGAATGTAGTAATGACGAAGGTCGCAAATCACTCTGTCAACTTTCAAAGCAGCTCTCACTGTTCGTTACGGGCACTTGCTTCGCACCGATCCGAATGAGACGGTATGAGACCCGCTTTTATATACCAAGGCACACCTAATTTGCATGTAAATGCAGCGAGACTCTGCGTGAACCGCATGCTACAAAGGCTCATGGACGCCATGTTAGATTTCCTTCTTTCATCCGCACACAGGACAGACACACGCAAGGACGCTTCGTAGGTAAGCCCCCCTCATGTTCCCTACACTCCCCTCTGATCTCATGATCACAGAGATGGCAGGGAGGCACCGATCGCCTTCGCCGGTTTCTTCTTTGGAGGGGGACAACGCAAGCCTCATCCTCGCTTGTGCTCTCGTCCGCGGTCTGAGGGTCGAGAAACATCGCGTCCGCTGGGATACTGCTGATATCCGAGTCACTGTCCGATGGGGCTGCTGCAAGCCAGAGCGATGCCTCACTGCTCTCTGACTCCGACTCGCTCTTGTCGTCCAGTGATGGTTGCGTTGCTAACCGTAGGTCTTTAGCGTGACTGGGCATACCGTCGACTTGCACTGCCTGTGGGCTGATTACCTCAGTGACGCGTCCAACTCCGTATTTTGTCGTACACTTGCCACGCGGGTTCTTAATCCAGACGACATCCCCTTTTTTCAGTTTCTCTTTGGTTACTTCAAGTTCGGGCAGCGGGTTAGTCTCTATGCCTTTCACCCTGACGTGATACCTGTGCAAGGTGTCAGCCGGCGCTGTAGAGGGTGAAACATTATCCTTTGGGGTTACGTTATACAGGTAGACTGCTTCAAATACCGTGCAGCCCGTCCTGGCCGAAATGGTTTTGACGGTTCTGTGATTCTGCTCGATGACCCCATTTCCACTCAGTACGTGGGCGCATCGAAACCTCAGGTGTACTCCCCAGCCATCAGCAAACTTTCTGAACTGCTCACTAGTGAATGCAGCGGCATTGTCGGTTAATATCTCCGTTGAGAGGTCACGTTCAAGAAAAATACTGTTTAACTGACGGACGATGATGGCTGCATCTTGCCAGCGCAGCATGCGCCATATCACAAACCTGGATGGACCGCAATCAATGAGAGTCAGGAAATCCTCGCCGTTGTGGTGAGTAATATCCATCGCCAGCCGGCTCCAATGGCTTTCCACTCCCAGCTTTTCTTTTCTCCCAGCGAACGGGTGCTGGATCAATGGATTGGCATGCTACACAATCTTTGACCACTTTCCTGACGTCTGCCTTCTGTACTCCTGGTTTAACCAACTTAGCGAAATATAGGGTCCGCTTCACCCCAGGGTGCCCGGTTTGTTGGTGGACTTCTTTGATGTGATTAGATCGAACGGGGCTCACGGAAGCGGCGCAGGCGGGCTGCATGGGTTCAATAGTCTTTCTTATGGCATCAAGCCATCTTTGAGGTACTCTTGTCAAACAATCTGCTTTGTTCAGGCTGGATTTGACCAGGGACACCTCTATTGACAGTGCATATTCGTTCACCAGCTTCATGATCGTGTCGAGCCCCGTCGGATGAGCATCTCGCTCGTGGCTTTGGTTCGTACTCTGTCCCTCCCGGTGAGAGTATCTGAAATCCACTTATGGACGCAAGCAGAATCCGTGAATAGTCGCAGGGTGGTTGTCTTCCAAAGAATTGCCAAGTTTATCCCCTTGATAACTGCATCAAGTTCTGCCAGGTTTATGTGCTGGGAGTCCTTTTCTGGGCGTAACCAGCAAGCGTCTTCCACCACCGTTCCATCATGGACCACCGATACGCCAATTGCGAGAGAGCTTGAATCAACCCACACACTAAGGTTCTGGCTGTCGACGCACCATCTGCTCCGCGCTGGGTCTTCCTTGTGCACCCTGGTGAGGACCTCTTTGAGCATTGTATTGAGAGGGACGTCATGAGTTTTGTCATCCCATCCGGTGGTGACGTCGGAGGCTCTTCGCTTAATAAATGCCACCGCAACACAAAGCCAGCCGCCCACAGGAAGGTGTCCAACTAACTTTCCGCACAAGGAAAATACGTTTCGTCGTGTAACAATACAAGGCATGTCCGGGGTTTCATTTCCTCGTTTCCAATACAGAACGTCATCGTCCTCCCAGACCTGCAAACCAAGTACCCGTGCGCCATCCCGTAGGCTTTCCGGTTCCTTGCTGAGAAGGCCAAAGTTGTAGAGATGCTCCCTCACGCGCGCCGCAGATACAATTTCCTCGTCCACGTACACGTCATCAATATATGCAGACGTTGCCCGCTGAATGCGCTCATCCTTAGTCAGAATGGCGTCAACAATCATTTGCATAATTGATGGCTCCAGATTAAGTCCAAATCCCATGCAGGTTAAGCAATACCTTTTCCCCTTGATGAGCACCGTTTGATAGGGCCATAGTGATCTGTGTACACGCACTTGAAGGTATGCTTTGTGAAGATCCAGTACAGATACATTAGATCCCGCTTGCCGCCATTCCCTCAACTTTTCAGTGCATACGTCCGCGCGAGCTGTAAAAGGGTCCACGTGCTCATTCAATTCTCGATAGTCGAGCACCGGCCTCACCTTCTGCTTATTCTGTTGGATAACCACCATTAACGGGATCAGGCACTTTGGGGGACCCAATTCCTTCTCTGAATAAGGGACTAGCCATCCATTACTAATCCAAGTTTGTAGTTCCTTGTCGTATTCTGCACGAGCTCTGGGGGGAATTATTGTATTCTGGCACCTTATTGCATAATTTCTCTGGTGGCTGCTCCTCCGACCACTTCCAGGAGGCTGTCCAGGACTTCGTGCGCTGGTCGAATTCCGCACAAAAATCAGGCTGTTCCAGCTTCATAGCTGCACTCAGAGCAAGGCCCGCTTTTGCGAAATGTGCCCTACCCTCACCATCAATGCGTACACCACCCAATTCCTTGATGATGTCCATTCCCAGGAGCAGGTCGTAACCGAGTAGGTCACCGTTTACAACCAAGGCTCGTACGGTTACTGTGGGCCCATCGCCGACACCTGCGCGAATGATGCTAACGCCACAAGAGGCAATCGAGCCACCGCCAACCGTCAATACCGGGATCCTTTCCTTACCCCATACGTCACAGCATGCCTTGCGCACGAGGGTCTGCGTGCATCCGGTGTCTACGAGCGCAAAGCGCTCACACCGTTTACGCGCATGCTCACTGTGGGTAGCGCCTTATTTGGCGACGATCTGGGGAGAAGACTGGCGCTATAGCTTACTCACCTTGCTCGTTTCCCGGACAACCTTTTGCCACGTGACTCAGCTTGTTGCACCGGTAGCAACGCACGCGTTTTAACGTTCCTCGATCGGGCGCGTCCTTTGCACTGCTTCGGCTTCGGCAGTCTTTTGAAAAATGATTCAGCTCGCCACATTTGTAGCATCTCACGTCTTCTGTTGGTGGTGAAGACGCTTCTGCAGCTGCTGAAACCGGCTCTGTGTCCTTTTTCAAAATGTTTCGGGCTCTGGCCAACAACTCGTCAAGCCCAATCTTACTGAGTCTGGACGATGTTCGCAGCAGTCTGCTGGCGCCGTGTGGGATTCCAGTCAGAAAAGCGCATCCCAGTATTTGCTCGCTTGTTCCACCAAACGGCACGGCTAGCCTCCTCAAATCGGCCAGGTAGACGTCCACAGTCTCATCTAGCCCAAGCCGCCGTTCGGTGAACTGCCTCCAGGCGACGAAAGGGTCCATAGCAAAGGCTGCGTATAGCGCCTGCCTAACTTCCTCCAGACCTGGTTCGTCTCCGAGCTGCTGATACACCGAATATGCTCCTTTGGTCAGCCTCAGCGGGATGACCAGTGCAGGATCCTTTATCTTGCAAAGTCTGCAGACGCGCTCGGCTTTCTCCCACCACTCGACTACAGAGGGTCCGGAGCCGTCGAACTCGGGTATTGATCTCAAGTCAAATTTGTCCATCGCCGAAATAGCTTGTAGTAATGACGAAGGTCGCAAATCACTCTGTCAACTTTCAAAGCATCTCTCACTGTTCGTTACGTGCACTTACTTCGCACCGACCCGAATGAGACGGTACGAGACCAGCTTTTATATACCAAGGCACACCTAATTTGCATGTAAATGCAACGAGACTCTGCGTGACTCTGCGTGAACCGCATGCTACAAAGGCTCATGGACGCCATGTTGGATTTCCTTCTTTCATCCGCGCACAGGACACACACACGAGGACGCTTCGTAAGTAAGCCCCCCTCATGTTCCCTACAATGAATGGAAAAAAGGAATGGCTATGAACACACAACCAAAGTCAACGGGAAAATATAACCATTGGCTAAATATAAAACCTGAAGCCGAAGATGAAAATCCTCTATGTATCAATTGGGATCATGTTGATCAATGGAGAGAATTTCCTCAAGCAATAGAGGGAGTAAGTTATCAATAACATGCAGTTTTGCTTTCTTCTGAACCAGAACAAACAGAAGATGTGATAAAAGAAAAGAGAATTGGAAAATATGGAAATTCATGAAGTATATGAATGTGTGTCTGATATGGGACAAAAATGTATATCAACAAGATGGGTGATAACAGAAAAATTTGTGAAAGATAATGAAGGCTCATCTTGTTGCACATAGTTATGAAGAAGATTCTCATAACCTAAAAATAGATTCTCCAACGTGCAGTCGTCAGGCTATGTGTCTCGTATTGTTAACGGCCTCAGTTATGATGTGATAGGTGGAGACTTGATTTTACCTCAGCATTTCTGCAAGGTAATATGCTGGAGAGAGAGGTATTTCTTAGACCACCATCTGATGTGTGTTCAGAATCACAGGTGTGGAAGCTGAAAAGATGTATTTATGGATTAAACGATGAACCTCGTTCATGGTATAAGCAAGTTAATCATGAGTTAACACACTTAAATAAAAGGAATAGCAGGTGCATTTGACAATGCATTGTTTCTTTGGCATGATGTCACTGGTGACTTGATTAGCATTCTGGCAATACATGTTGATTTCATATTCTGTGGAAATGATTTATTTAAGAAAAATGTGATCGCAGAATTGGAAAAGATATTTAAAATTGGAAAGCATGAAAGTGAAATATTCAAATTTTTGGGATTGAGTGTAAAGCAAACAAAAAATGGGATTATTTTAGATCAAAATGTTTCAGCCTTATCGCCAATAGACATAAGGAAAGGAAGATCATTAAGGAAAAATGATGAATTGAGTCAAGAGGAGAAGACAGACTAAAAAGATTGACAGGTCAAATGATGTGGGTATTCACCCAAACACGACCAGATGTATCATTTGATGTGTGTAGAATGAGTGATATTGGAAAATCTCAAAAGGTGAAGTTACTCTTCGAGGCAAACAAATCGCAAATGAAGTTAAAATCAAATACAGGATCCGTATCTTTTCCCCAGCTTGGAAAACCTTCAGATCTGAATGTTGTTTAGTATTCAGATGCCACCTCTGCTAGTCTGGGGGATGGATCTTCACAGGGTGGTTTTATCATCTTTGTTTGTGGCAAGATGAACAGAATGACTCCTATATGCTGGTCATCAAACAAATTGACTGTGTAACAAAAAGCCCATTAGCTTCAGAGACTCTTGCACTTAGTGAAGCGGCTAATGCTGGAATGTTGATAGCTGCAAAGCTTCAAGAGATATTCAGACTTCCTAGGTTGCTTGAAGACAATGCGTCTCTGGTAAGGACATCAACTTTTGTGAGTGACCGAGGCAACCTCATTGAAGGCGGGATCATCATATGAAATCGACAAAACAAGTCATGAAGACAAACTGGCTCAAGTTTGATAAATAAATCTCAAAAAATGAAACTTGTTTTTTCCATGACAGTAATTTAACGAAAAAATATCGTTTGCACCTCGTATATTATATTACTCTATAGCAAAACGTAATCAATTGGAGAATAGATATAGTTTTTGAAATTTATCTTGAAAATAATCTTCCGAATATATTTTATCTTCGTCTTTTTCGTTAACAGATACAGTTTTCGTTTTCTGCCGCAACTGATGAACCTTGCATTTTGTCAAGATGAGACGTCTCAATGTTGTGAACCGCAAAAACACCTTGAAGGTTGTAAAAGAGCTTGATGCCTTCCCCAAAGTTCCAGAAAGCTACAAGGAGACAACAGCCACTGGTGGAGGCGGTAAGCATTATTAGTAGCAACTAGCTGTGTTGTGTCTACCTGGCGTTGCTCAGAAGTTGTTTATTAAAAAAAAAAAAATTTTTAGAATGCAATTTTGAACATCTTGTTGAAAATCTTTTAGATCCAAATAAGTAAGGAATTACAAAAAAAAAATGACTAAAATGTGTTTTTCATTTAAATGTTTATTTTTCTCTCTCTTTTTCTCTTTTTTTACTTTACTTTTGGACAGTTTATTATGAAAATTGAGTTTCACTGGAAAGGCATTGTTCTTGACGCTGATGTTGGCATTTGTACTAAAAATAATATTTTGTAATCAAACGAATTATTTGAGTTATTGTCAAAAGAAAACATTTCTGAGGAAATTGTTTTCCAATTAATGCATGTGGAAAAATGTTATCTATTATGAAAACGATCTGAAAATAACTATTGGTTGGTGCAAAAACAATGGCGTTTTTTGACGTTCAACTTCAAAAGACCATAACTTCTTTTATACCAAACTTTATTAATCAAAATAAGAACCATTAGAATCAACACATTTTTGTCAACGAGAAACAAGTTTACTTATTCCATTATCATAAAAATCCTGAGTTCTGGAAGCGATGAAGTCATTGAAGGCCGATTCGGCATCATCTCGGCTTTTGAAGCATTTCTTGCACAGGAACTTGTCAAGATGCTTGATAAAGTGATAATCGGTGGGTGAGAGGTCCGGTGAATATGACGGATGAGGCAGTCTCGTAGCCCAATTTGTTCAGCTTCTGCAGGGTCAGTTCTGCCACATGCAGGCGAGCGTTGTCATGGAGGAGAATTGGTCCCTGCATATTGACTAATCTCGGACGCATATGTTGGAGCTTCTGGTGCATTTTGTCAATTTGTTGGCAGTACTTCTCCGCCGTAATGGTTTCGCCCAGATTCAAGAAGCTGTGATGGATGAGACCGGTCGCAGACCACTCAAACAGTCACCATAATCTTTTTTTGGTGCAATTTCGGCTTCGGGAAGTGTTTTGGAGCTTCACCGGCATCCAACCACTGTGCCGAACGTTGCTGATTGTCATAGAGGATCCACTGCTCATCACACGTCACAATTCGCTTGAGAAATGGGCAATTTCTCTTGCGCAGCAAGAGCGTCAGAAGACACCTTAAAACAACGATTTTTTTTATTATCGTTCAGTTCGTGCGGCACCCATTTATCCAGCTTTTTTGACTTCCCTATTTGCTTCAAATTGTAAACGACTGTTGAATGGTTGACCTCGAGTTCATCAGCACTTCTCGTGTGGTTTTGCGAGGATCAGCTTCAATTAAGGCTTTCAAGTTTTTGTTATCAACCGCAGTTGGACAGCCTTGACCGTCTTCATCTTCGACGCTCTAGTCACCATTGCGAAATTTCTTGAACCACCTTTGTGCCATACATTCGTTAGTGGTTACTGGGCCAAACGCATCATTGATGTCACGAGCTGTCTCGGCAGCTTTTCGGCCTAGTTTAAACTGGAACAAGAATAGTGGATTTCGATTTTGCCCATGCTGTCGAAAAGCCTGCAAAAACAATAAATGAAGAGATTAAAAATGGAAGCAAATAACACGATTCGATAGAGCGAAAAACGCGCTTTAAAATGACCTATAACAATGCTATATTTATCAATAAATTAATTCAGAAAACATATAAATATAACATATGTGAGAAAACGCCATTGTTTTTGCACCAATCAGTATCTGAATGTAAATCTCACAAGAATTAGTAAGAGTTATTTCCCTTTCCATTATGAACCTTCAAACATATTTAAAAATAGATTTAAACACTAAAATTCTGTATAAAACATTGGAAAAAATATAGCAGCCTAAATCAACTTTTTAAATATGAGTTGAAAAATTGGCCTGTATTTTGGGAATAAGTTTTAAAATTATCAAGTTTTTGCGAAAATCTGAAATGTTGAAATTCTTGAAAATTGGTTGATTTGATATGGAATGATTAACATGACATAAATTGAGATTGGAAGGCGTACACAGAAAAATGACGAAACTAATAAAAATGTTAAATGATTACAATTACGGGTAAAGATTGAGAAAATTAGGATTAACTACTATACTATTGCTGGGGCAATCTAATGACTAGAAAAGTTGGTGAAAATTATGGGAGTTCTTAGCATGACAGTATAAAAAAACAAAAGACAACATTTAATCAGGCTTATTTTCAAACCAGTTAGAATTCACATGGTAACATATAACAGTAATAAAAGGTGGAGCAAAGTAATATATTTTATGAACATTGAGGAAAAGAAAACGAACAGCAGAATTATAAAGTTCGCAGAAAAATTCGGGAAGATTTGAATGATTGGTTGGTTGTTGAGGAGTTAAAATTAGCTGGTTACAGTCGACCCACAAATTCTCACCGAGCTGTAATCGCAATGTAAACAAATAAAACTGCAGAAAGTTTGGGTCCCTTGAAGATAGGATTCTAACATGTTTTTGTATGAGTGTATATTGGCAGACATCTTTCTTCTTTCTCGTTTTTTTATTATTTTTATTTAGAGAAAGGTGTATGCGAGTTCAAAGGTGTAGCATATTTCAGAGTATTTGGTGACAAGGTAATAATTCCTGACTTTCATAGCAGACTGCATTTTTATCCATATGAGTCTTTCATTTTCAAATACTTAAGTTTATTTTACTCGGCAAATTTGGTTTTCACCATGATTCATGCATACATCAATTTTTGGTAGGGAATAAAATCCCAGCTAATTTTATTGTCCTCTAGGTAGTTGAATTCTCTCATCCATTTTTTTCAATGTGACCAAACCATTAGTCTCCCGTTTTGCACACATCTTCCTATACTATTCAAATTTAATCTTCCTCTGAGGTCATAGGTCTAAAGATTTTTTTTTCAGACTCACATACATCCATTGTATCATTCTCATATCATTTCTTTTCATGCAACACATGTCCTAGACCCTCACTGGCCAGGTTTCACACTGTACAGATGTCTGATATCTCTTCTTCGTCGGCAGTGGTAACACTCTGCTTATTTGTAATGGCAGGAGTTCCTTAAACTTACTCTTGTAAAATAAAAGTTCTTTAAAAAAAAGTTTTTTAATTAAATAATAGAAAATATTTTAGACTTTAAAGTAGGGGTTCAACATACTATATCAGTATATAATCTAATTGATCAAAACTTGGTTCAAATTAGAAATCTCAGTTTTTGTGTCAATATTGATCAGCATTGATCAATACCCAATTCTGCATGAACATATTTGTTATTTCCCAAAAAGTTGAAAATCGCCCTCCCCCATGGCTATACAAAGGCCATGCCTCCCCTCACATGCAATGAGACACTTGTTTTTACATCCATTCAGAGTGTCACAACGGTTTTGACAAATTTCTTTATAACTACTTTATCCGTATGAATTTTCCGATTTTCTTTCCAGTGTCCATCCTCACTTTCCTCATCATAATCATACTCGTCATATCGGAAATAATGTATTACTCTGAATCGGAGCTGGAATTCGATTACATGGTTGACACTAATGTTGATGGGTAAGTTTTTTATGATCTTTCGGATCTTCTAATATATAAAGTACAGCCAGTCTGTTTCATGCGGTTTTGGCATCAATAGTTTTCTTCTGTCAAAATCGGTATTTGATTCTGGTTTGTCAGTTTTGCAGCAAAAAAGAATAAAATATAATTCGATTTAATCCTTTTGAGATAATACTTTGTCTGAGTCAAGATTATTTTTTTTTTTTTTAAATATTGATTGGAACATAAAATATTTTTGGAAAAAAATGTTGGACCCGTGGCACAACAGATAAAAGTGCGAAGTGATAATCACAATAATAATGATACAATTACAAATTACTTAAGTCATGGCTGATGGAACAAATGCAAGCTACCCCTGTGGATTAAAAGGTTCCGTTTGAAATTCTGTATGGATTCCCGAGTTTGACAAATCCAAATAATACAAAATGTTTCAACTTCTTTGCATGCTTCAGTTGTTTTTCTCGCCATTGACAGAAATTGTCCTTTCCTCCATCTTGTATGAAACGTAGTGCATGCCTCCTTCTGCACCACCAGCCTGTTGAGCTTTTCATCGTCACCCGGCAATGGCATGCATCTACTTGCTGTGGTTCATTGTCGATGATCTTCTCAACTTTACTGACAAACACGGATGTTTTGAAGGCGTCAGATTTGTATGTACAGGATCCAATTCCGACCCAGAAAACAGCAATTCTTCCCTCTTTGTCAGAAACATCGGTCATGAACAAAAGAAAAAATGAGAGAAGCGAGATTAAGAAGCTGCTGAAAGTAAACCCACGTTCCACTTTCTACTCGCCATAATAAATATTCCCTAAATTTCAGTTTCTTTGAGGCATTTTAAAGGGTTGTTGGGGCGACATAATATGGGCATAACCTTCAATTTGAAAATTCAAATATTCCAGATTTGTATTTTTTTTTCATGGAAATCACTCCAGACAAGGCATGAAGCCACTTGATAAAGCTAACGAGAACAATAGATGATTATCGCAAAGACAGAAAATGCCTATTAGCCTTAGTTTTGAAAAGACTGAGGCTATAGGTAAGAGGAAAACAATCAGCAGGAAGAGAGTTCCACAAACCTGTAGTTTTTGGAAAGAAGCTGCTAGAATAGGAAGCTGTATTACAATGAGCTATCAAAACAGTGAATTGATGGAGACCACTAGACCAACGAGTGAAACTGTTTCATTATGGGGTGCCCTGCTTGAGTGAATATGTGCGCTTGGCGAAATCAGTGCATGTTACTTTGACATTAGAGCCTATGGTGAAGTCATCCCTGAGAACCCAGAGTTGTAAACAGGTTTGAACTCGCGGTCAGATTCAAAATGGAGGGTCACAAAAAGATCAGAGGAAAAAGTTGAGTGGTGGGCGGGGAAGAATGACGTCACGCCTGTGGCGAGAACAAAAGAAAGGTTTTTTAGTCAGTTGCCGTTGGGAGATTGAAGGAAATGGTCGAAATTAAGATGTAATTCTTAAAGAAACCAATAGCGAATTGGGCGCAAAGAAGGAAACCAAGATGTATATCTAATAATGTCAAGAACTTTACCACAAATACCATAACTATGAAATTTGTGCAGAAGACCAGAATTATTAAATTTGATGCCAATTAAGCATGATTCCTTAAATTTAAATTTCTTAAGATCTCTTAAATTGTAATGAATTTGGATCAGAATTAAAATAAGAGTTTGAGACATAAAGTTTAGTAGCATTATATGTTGAGTTTAATCTTCATAAGGGGACATAAAGTTGGCAAAATTGTTTTGTTTGGGGAATTAATTTTACCTGTCCTGGGACGAGTATTCTTCCAGTGTCCATATATTTTGAGTTAAAGAAAAGTGTTTGTGCCTGTTAAAATAAATGATTTATTATGTAAGAATTTATTCATAAACAACAATTATTCTTTAAAATAAAGACCATTATTATCCACGACCTTCTACCAACAATCTACAAGTTTTCGGATTTGGTCAAAGAACCAATCCTTCCTGTTTGAATCGAAACATTATTGCAAGGCTTCTTCAGTGTTATCGAAAGCCTCAAATCCGTGATGCTTTATAAATTTCTGCATTGATTAGAATAGACCATAGTCAGATGGAGTTACATCTGGACTATAAATTTCTGCATTGATTAGAATAGACCATAGTCAGATAGAGTTACATCTGGACTATAAATTTCTGCATTGATTAGAATAGACCATAGTCAGATGGAGTTACATCTGGACTATAAGCTTTCCAACTCTGTTCAACTCTTCAATCTTGTTGCTGGTCTTTCTGGCGGTTTCATGCGGCTTTGCAATGGCTTTGGATTATTTGGATTATTCAGACGATTGGTCTCATCTTGGATGTTATTCTCACAACGTTTTGGCCGATGTAACCTCCGACCTTCTTAAGGTGCATCTTGTTGAACTCAGCAATCTGTATAGAGTTTCCAAAAAACTCTTTATTCAATCCATTGGAGTAACTTGCTCTCGTTCCATCAGCCATGACGGGGTAGAAGTGTTAAGTAATTTGTAACTGTATTCTTACGACTGCACTGAGGATTGAACCATCAACCTCCAGAACACTGTCATTTAGACTGATTATTACTCAGTCCTTATATCCGCTACGTCTTGTTGAAAGAAAGCGCTTTTTTGATGAGCAAGACTTGAGTGCATTTCAATCACTCGATCATGTAGTTCATAAAAAAGTGCAATGTTGATCACATGATCTTTCGGCACAAGCCGAAAATGCAAGATTCTTTTAAAGTTCCATCAAACGGAAATCAGGATCTTCTTTTCAAATTATTTTAACATAGAGCACAAATTTTTTCCTTGAACTTTTGGGATATTTACTCACGTGGAGAAATACAAATGTGCATTACTTTGTTTGACAATTTTCCTGTAATGAACTTTACTTTTTCTTGTAGGAAAATAAAAATTAACGTTGACATCACAGTATCAATGAAATGTCATGGTAAGTAAAACATTTTTTTTCTGTCGTCTTTATTATGGTCGCGCAAAAGAAATGAAGGTACTTTATTTTTTAACCAAAAATGAAATACTCCTGATTGAAAAAAATCTATGAAAAATCAGAATTGTCTGATCTTAGTGAAATTTTTATCATTCATTTATTAATTAATAAATGAATAATACCATAAAGTATTTGTTTTAAAGGCAGTTTGTGTTTCAAGTTCTGAAGACATTTTTTTTTTACATTTAAATTTCTGATTTTTTAGTATCATTTTCTACCAGAAGCGTCTTAAAAATTTTTTTTCCTCTAACAGAAAAGATGTCATGGGGGAAAAATGTAAGTCTGGCTTCATGCTTCACACATGTGTTCTTTTACCATTTTTAAGGAATGTGTGCATTTCATATGTATAGGAACAATGTATTTATTAATAATGTTTAATCTACATGTCTTATTTATGGTTTTCATAGATTATATAGACAATCTACCATCTACCAATAAATGTTACACCCTTCTTCAACATCATCTTTTATTTTCTATGCGTGCAGAAGTCAAAGTAATGTGCAACCTTTTCTTGGCAACGCTACATGTGTGCAAATAATAATTTTAAATGCTCTACCCACACGTTACTAATCTTTATAGAATAGAATATCCAATATTCATATTTTTCAGCTTCTTAGCAACATTTTAAACGAAAGCACAGAAATTTCATTGATTTTGTTTTTGTTTTTCTCCTTTTCACAATTTAAATAAACTAGATTTGAATATTATTATTCCTACTGCCAATTCTCAATTTCTTATAGACTCTATGCCCTTTCACTTACCTCCATTTCTCTTGCTCAGGACAAGTTGGGAAAACTTGTACTTGTGGGGGGTAGGGCATGTCCCTAGCCAACTCCAGTCCTCACTTCAAAATTCTTCAACTCCTCATCATACGACCGGACCTGAACGTGAATCGACTGGTAATAGTGCTGGAAGAGATGGATCAGTTTCGCCGGTATGCCATCTGCCTGCATGATACACCAAATGGAGTCCCTGATGAGTCAAAAACTGCTGCAAAGTTGATAAAGCCCAGGACAGCTGGTAGTTTGAGTCTAGTACATGTTGAAGGTTGAAGATATGGTCAATTCACTTTCTATCTGGATAGAATACAGACCTTTTGATGGACAAGAGTATTGCAAAGACCTTTTGATGCTCTTGTAGTTTGAATGAAGCTTGCTATTTCAAAAAAAGTTGGAAGGATTGTCCCACAACATGAATTGTTTTTCCGCGCATATTTTATCCCCACATTCACGTAAGCTGCCTATCCTCATTAACCCACCTTGAAATATCATCTCTTTCTCCGTAAATACAATCTTATGCATAAAAGCCATCAAAATTGTAAATTCTAATCATCTTGATAAAGTTTCTATTTAATAAAGAAACAAAATATTTGTCAAACAAAAATGGTTTTGATATGAATCTGCATTTTCCGAATGTCGACTCTTGTCACCCGCTATTTATTTATTTTTCTTTACAATATATATATATATATATATATATATAAATACAAGGCTTTACGCGCTCCACTACTTTTGGAGCTGCTCCCGCTCCTACTCCCCATTTTCAAAAAGGAGCCGCTCCTGCTCCAACTCCTATAAAAAGGAGCGGCTCTTTTTCAGTGCTCCATAATAAAAATGTACCTTCTTTCATAAACGTTCTATTCTGCCAATAAGTGGTCGAAGGATAGGTGTTGGCGTCAAAGGATCTCGTCAATATGGGTTGAGATGTCACTTTAAGTGTAAGACCGTAAGATAATATTTGACAACATCTCGCTAATATTTTGAGTGTTATAGGAGAACATGTCGGACGAAGTATAGGATTATACGTAAATTTTCGTTTCCTGAGAACAAGAAAACAATTTTGCTTTTTTAAATACATGGAAATTTTCTAAGAATTTAAAGCCAGTTTAAATGACTTTCTACTCGATAGTTTATAAATTCCTTTCAAGTTTTGTACACACACGAAGTAATTGATGTTTTGTCAATTAAGATGACTGACTTGTTTACGAAGAAATCTAAATGAATTATGATGGATTTAATCTCGTAACTTGATTACGAACCGGCTTGAAATAATAACATTATTTAGACAACGATTTTTTACATGGGGAGAATGGGGGTGGTGCTTTGTTAACTATTCTGTACTTTAACGTAACAATTTAATAAACAGAAGATATCGTAAAACCTTTAATTTCGTAACGTAATTACGAACCGAATTGAAATAACATTATTTAGAAAGCCATTCTTAACATGGAGTGAGGGGGGCTTTGTTAACTATTCTGTACTTTCACCTAACAATTTAATAAACAAAGGACATCGTAAAAATTTAATTTAACTTGAAAATCTTATCTAAAAAATAGCCCGGTTCGTAAACTGCACAAGTACCAAAAAATAATATAAAAAATATTCTTCACTTTGGAGGGGGGGGGGGGGGGGGTAGCCCCGTATTTACAAGTATATCTCCTGTAAAAACGGTTCTAAAATCTATTTTCAATCGATATTTATTCGATAATTGCCGAATCCACATATATCCTCCCCAAAGTTATATGAATTAAATAGTAGGGTAGACTGTACTCTGAAACCTTGATTTGGCAACTTACCTCCCCTATCTAGAGTGCTAATTATCGGAGTTTTTATTCAACAGAAAGATAGCAGTGTACTTTTTAAAAGGGCCTTAGTAATTATCTCAGGTCAGCTAGTAAACATTTTGAATTCTCTCTCGCCCCCCCCCCTCCCGACCTGCACTCAGATGGTGTCAAAATCGTTCGTACCCCTAACTCAAATGTATTTCAACTTTCTTTAATCTTTCCAAAGAAATAGAACACTCAAGTCACTGACTGCAATAAAAACTTTAATGATGCCTTTGATCTGTCTAATCGCTTGATAGCAAGTCGACGGGGTTGGGGGGGGGGGTGTTAACGAATAAAACAATAAAAAAAAAGATTGTTAAAATCATTACAATTTAATCGTCTTCCACCTGAGCCCCCTCCCTCTCTCTACCAGAGATATAATTTTAAAAAATAATTCAGAGTAAACTCTGAGACTTTCTTTACTTTTCCTTTTTATTGCTGAATAAAAAACTAATGTTTAAAAAAAAATCAAATAATTTTGGAGCAAGGAGCGCGGAGCGATAAAACCACCGCTCTTTAGTCCCAAATGGAGTTGCTCCCGCTCAACTCCCGCTGAATATAAAATGAGCCCTCCTCTCCTTCGCTCCAGCAAAAAGGAGCGCGCTCTTTTTTGGAGGGCTCCGTAAAGCCCTGTATATATATATATATATATATATATATATGAGAAGAATATCTGTTCTAGGATGGGTAAAATGAATTCTCTGAACAGAACAGTTTTGCACCACTTTTATCTCCCCTTACGACGATTAAGATCACGACATAATGCTACTAAATCTTATGTCTAGATTCCTTATTCTAATTTTGATCAAAATCCGTTACATGATTTTGAGTTTAAAAAATGTCTAAAATTTAAGGCTTAATCTTAGGGGGTCTTAAGAAGAAATTAAAATTCAGAGAATTTCGTTTAATTAGTGACTATGAATGAAATTTAATGTAAATCTGAAATATTTGAATTTTCAAATGGGAGGTTAGGTCCATATTATGCCCTTAAAACCCCTTTAAAATACTCCCAAAAAACTTGGAGACCTATTGTTAAAATTTAACAAAAATCGGAGGTATCTGAATTTTCACACAGGGTTTAAACCCTTTCTTAACCCCTATTGCATATAACTAAATTAAACTAAATATAGCCCACATTACCACCTTTATGCCTAGCAGCTGTATTCCAAAATTCACAATGATCACTTAGTTTAGGAGTGAATCCTGTACATGCAAATATATAAACATATACACATACCTAACGTTATATATATGTATATATATTTGTAGCAACATTTAGGTGATCACAATATGCAGATAAATGCGGAAATATGCGGATAAAGAAGCTCAATATTACTAATATGGTGGGTGACACATACCGAATAGATGCATTAAATTGTTTGCACAATGAATGACACGTGACAGAATAAGATTTCTGTTACTTTAAACACCTTTTGGAAATAAGGTCATGAAAAAGATATAAAAAATATAAATGTTAATTAAAAAGAGAAAAACACCTGTAGCAATATTTCGATGTGTTCGTGTGAAAATAATGCTGAGAACAGTATTTTTCATAGATAGAATAGATTAAGTAAGAGAATGGAAAATTCTATTTAGAAGTCAAATTAAAGTTTAAGAGTATGTGTAGGATATGATGTCTATAACAGGAAGTCGCTAGTGATACGTGGCGAATAATCTGATCAGATCTTTCTCTTTTTTTACTGAATCTTGAGAGAAGTTGGGTTTTGGGATAGCTGATTCCTACCCTATGCGGGATGGGTTGGGGGTATTATGTGTGTATACTGTAAAGAAAAATAACATCCTAAAAAAGATTGTTGAACCCTAAGTGATTTTGTGCTGTAATTATTTTATCAACACTCTTCACAACAGAAGAACAACGAAGTAGAAGAGGAGAGAGCACGAACTGCTGCTAGGTGTCATCAAACCAACAAGACCCGAGCTCTCCAAATAAACTGCAGGGATAGAAGAATCGGTCCCTGTAATGTTGCACACCAACTGTGTATTGTTTTGAAAAATAAAAATATTTGGTATTCTGTTTTATCAAGATTAGCAATGCATGGGTAGAGAATGTAAATGAATTCTCTGAGCATATTGAGTGCTGCTAAGAATGGCTGTGTATTGTTGGCTACGCACATGTGTAGAAAATAGAAGATGGTATAAAGGTGGACAAACATGTTCCCTTTATTAATAATTAGCCTACAACAAACTATAAAGACAGTAACTGTTACCTGTATATGTAGATTAAAGATAATTAAATACATTGTTCCCAATCACAGTAGAATGCACATTTATTTCTAACTAGCGGAACCCGTCGCCCGGCGTTGCACGGGAGAAAGTACTACCTATAGCATGACGTCGAATTAAAAAAGAAATGGCCTATTGTTTTTTCTCCCCCCACCCCTCTACCGTGTTTGCAGATGCTATAAATTAAAAATTTAAAAAAAAGTGGTATAGTAGAATGGGATCGAACGCTGAAACTGACGATCATGAAACCTGCCTTCCTAACCACTCCGCCACCGTTTCGAGTTAAAAATACATGTGAAAATAGGTTAATTAAGCTAAGCTTGATTATGGCCATGCGTGTTATGTTAAGATTCATCAAGGACACGGTTTATGTCATTTGTTGATGTTGAAAATGACTGGATTTGGGCAAGTTTTCTATAGTATGCATGTTAAAGGTGTATGATTTTGAAAATGTAAATGTATCGGGGTCTACCAGTATCTTGGTGCTTATTGAATTAAATAGGAAGTCGATTCGATCAAGAAATTGTAGCCGCCATGTTGGATGAATAAATGTTGCAGGAACTGTGTTCATTAATTTCATTCGCTTAATTCCGGAATGAATATAAATGTAGAAGTTATAGGTAGAATTAGAAATAACGTAATCTGATATTCGCGGAAAATCATCGGAGTGAACGGGAGCGGTCATTAAGTCTTTGCGTATTGCTTTATATTATGTAGTAAATTAATACCAGGCAAATAATAAATAAGGACGGACTGTTTTGTGAAAATTAAACTGTGTTTATTAGTTCCCGGTGTCGATGAGTGTAGTGACAGTACATAATTGTTAGGGAGAAAAGTTTTTGCTACCAAGTTTATGCAGTTGTTTTGGCGGATGGTGGGCCAAATGTAATATTTAGTGTTAGCTAGAAAAAAATAATAACAAATTTACTAAAACACGCTCGAGTGACTAAGTGTAGTATAGTGGTGAGTTTAGTAGCCTGTGATGCATGTGGTTATTTTCCTATACTCCAGGAAGGTACAGGGGGAAAAAACGTCTCTACTTTATATATTAGATAAAGGTAAAGAATGTATGTTCTAAACATAAATACAAAAACGTACATTTTCCCCATGATGTCTTTTCGGTAAGGCAATGTGCCCAATAACAGAGCTTATCTTTAAAATGGTAGGCCAGTGATTGAGAAAGAATTTTGGTCGGAATTTTCGAACTCATGTTGGTACAAGTTTTTCCATGAGATATTGAGATATACTTTTGTTACGAAGGAGTTCCAGGCCGAAGGGAAGAACTAGCCTATAAAGTAATTTAACCTCAAAGTTGGTCAATAACTGTTGCCTACAGTTTCCTACATTTCTTGGCCTTTTGGCTAAGATCAAAGTGTAGTATCTGTTCCGATGGATACTGCACCCCATAGACTGGTATTGTCTTAGCCTTCAGGGCTTGATTTATGGCGGTCTATGGGTTTGTCCTGTGCAGTTCTAGGAGGTCCACCTTCCCAGGCTTCACCTCCCCTCTTTGGGGAGGAGTAAGTTTATTGTTTACTGCCTGAGGTGCCCCTACCGGGGAATGCCGACGGGGCTACCCAGGCAATTTTTAATGGCCAGAGTACTCACCTCTCAGGCGCTAACTTTTCAAACCCCACTTTCCCGACCCGACCTTAGGTCACATCTTACTTGTGGGAGTAAGATAAAACTGGCCTTGTGCCTAACTTCTGGAGAAGAGTAAATAAAAACTGTTTCCTACAGTTTTGTTTATTCTTCCTGTATAACACTGCTCATATTTCTTTCTCATTGTATTGTACTGACATTACAAGCAAACCTTTTTTTACGTATATAAGTAAAAGAAGTGCAAAGGGCACAATAAAAAAGACTTCCTCAGAATACAAAATGAGATTGGATCACAATCACAAATTCTTAAAAACTATGTATTATTTTTAACACTAAGTTTTTCAGGCTGTTTACATGTAATCGCCTAAAAAAAATTGAAAAGCACATTTTTCTTTTTGGATCAATTAGCATCAAGTACAGAGCTCTAATAATAGCTTATTGTCTTTAACAACAAACATTTGTAATTGCGAAAAAAAACTAAAAGAAAACAAGCACCGATAATTTCATAAGAATGCAGTATTTACAAAATACTGAGAAAATTTTAAAAAATGAAATAAAAACATTTTGCCAAGAAAAAAAAGTATTGATAATTATAAAAAATTAAATATTTAACGATTTTTTTTTTAATTTTAAAAAGTAATTTATTTTTTCGTTGGTAGGCTTTTATCTGTGTTTGAATTATTTTGGTGTGTCCAGTCACGACTCCCCCTCCTCTAAAAATGGACATCCTTATTTTTTTTCGTTAACACTCTGAAAAAGCTCCCAATTATTTAAGAATTTAGAGTGGGGGATCAGTTTCACACATAAATTTAACATAAAATGAGACATTCTAACATTTTAGAGCAGTTATCCATAAAAAATGTTATTTTGCATTGGGAGATAAATTCTGTGCGTTTATTTGGCAGTGTCTACTTTTTTAAGCGATTATGCATGGTTTTACAAGCTTGCCAGTCGGACTAATGGTAAAAAAATTTAGTGATCATCCCTAAAAAGTTAGAATGGTCCGGAAATGTGGGATAATTTTACGTTAAATATATATACGAAACGATCTCCCACTCTAAATTCTAAAATTTTTTTTTTTTCCGGTAAGTTTTTCAAGGTGTTCACATGTAATCACTTACAACAAAGTAGAATCTTATTTTGGGGGAGTGATTTAGCTGTAGGTGTTAATGTAAAAATTTGCCATTATTATTAGTAGTAGTATTACTATTATTATTATCTGTATATTGTTTTTCTTTTGACAGTAAAACAACCAATCTATGACCAAATCTTTATAATTAGGATGAAAATATGAACACTTTTTGATATAGGAAAGGCACAGAATAGTTAACACCCCCTCTATCCCTATCCCGCCCTCCTCATGTTAAGAATGGTTATTTAGAAACTCATTCTTAACATGGGGAGGGGGTTTTGTTAACTATTTTGTTCCTACATCGTCTTATTTTGCAAACCAATCGTTGACTATTTTGAATTGTTTATAAAAAATTCAAATAGCATTTTGTCAACTAACGACAAACTAATGCAAATCGGCTTCGTTTTAAAAGAGAAATAAATCTTTAGTTGTCTCACAATTTTCAATCAATTACAAGGAAAATATTTGAGAAAAAATATTTAGAAAAATCTACTCATGTTATATATTCCCCTGTGTATTTTACGTTTGCAAAAATATGCAGAAATTTCACAGGATTTTTACAGTAATTTGAAAATTTTTAAAAAGCAAATTTCTAAGTAAATATTTAGAAATTTGAAAAGAATCTGAATCGGTAATTGTATCGGAATCAGGAAAATTTTGGAATCGTCGCATCACTAGTCAAAATTTTCAAACTCATGTTGGTACGAGTGTTGCTATGAGATCTCATTGCTGACAAGATACTTTTGCTACCAAGGGGTTCTAGGCCCAAGGAAAAGAACTAGCCTATGAAGTAATTTAACCTCAAAGTTGCTCGATAACTGTTTCCTACAGTTTTGTTTATTCTTCCTGTATAACACTTCTCATATTTCTTTCTCATTGTATTGTACTGACATTACAAGCAAACCTTTTTTTACGTATATAAGTAAAAGAAGTGCAAAGGGCATAATAAAAAAGACTTCCTCAGAATACAAAATGAGCTTGGATCACAATCACAAATTCTTAAAAAGCAGTAGACATAAGAAGGTAAGGAGGGGATAAAAAGAGAAGTAAAAATAAAATTAGATTTTTTAAAATTTGTAATTAAAATCCAATCATTTAGTATTCTGAGTCTTTCTATAAATAAAGACGAAATATTATCTCTCTACATGAGTTAGTTTTGATTGTATCATTATGCGGTTATCGTGCGATTGTATCGTTATGCGGTTATCGTGCGATTTTTCCACTTGGTTTTAGTACTTTACACTAATGCATTTTTGAATTTAAACAAAGAATTGATTAATACTGAATAATAGAGTACTTATAAAATCGACTTGGCATCGGTAGTTTCTGGATGTTTACATAAATGGCCGGAAAAAGCCGAATGAAAAGTCTGTTGCCTGCGTCCCAAAAATCCAAAATGAGGCTGGAAAAAATGTTTTTTTTACACCTAATTTTCTTCTTTTTTTTTTCAAAGAAAAATATCACTGAACAAGTGTTAAAACGGTGTTAGGGTTAGGGTTTGTTAAAATTCATTATAGCTTTGATCAATTTTTATTTCCAATTAGTGAATTTTGCGATTCAATCAATTAAAATGTTAACTTCTCGTCTACTTATTTTCTCGCATTCTGATTAGATAAGTGCTTCGGCATTTTCCGGCCGTCTATGTAAACATCCAGAAACTAGCGATGCCAAATCGATTTTAGCATTGGTCTTAATCTGGACAAGTGCCAATAATAGATTTCCAACAAAAACAAACAAAAAAACAACTCGAAAGCTGAGACTCATGATTGAAAGCAGGATCTAAAGATCGTCAATCTGACGTTCTCCCAACTGAGCTACTTTGGTTGGCTAAACATTTTGTAATTTGAAGCCGTTTTATTTATATTCACTTCTGCTACTATTTAGGGCATTTTTTTAAATGCATCCATTTTAAAAATCATCCTAGGTGGATTCATTATTTTTTTTAAAGAAACTAAATTCAAATACATTTTTTTTTTGTTAAGACCATGTATCAATGTTTCACAAAAGAAACTGACGAACCATAATCGAACATAGGAAGAAACCTATAAATCACAAAATTTGAGAAAGAGACTCACTTTACTTTATGATATAGAAGATTTGTACTTTTGAACACAGTCCATTTTTTATTTTTTATTTTTCATAAAAAACGTTTTACTTTTGTTTCCAGCAATTGGTGCTGATTGTCTCGACATGACGGGTCAAGATGTCCAGGCATTTGGCCAGCTGCAACAGGACGATGCCTATTTTGACCTCACCCCTGCCCAACAACAATACCAAAACATGCTACAGGAGTTCAACCAATATCTGCGTGAAGACTACCATGCAATCCAAGAAGTCCTTTGGTTGACCTCTGGATTTGCGTCTTTGGCTGCATCGATGCCTGATCCGTGAGTTGAACACACATAACTTATAAACAGCATTTAAAAATGAACACACACTTCCTCCCCATCACTGTCTCAACCCCTCCCACCCTAACACTATCTCCTGCCCTATTACCTCGCATTTTGTATGTCTCACTTCTTCATAGCATTAATGTATGTATAAATATTGACTCTGTTACTTTAACATGCATTCTTGAGAAAGTTCACACAAAATATGTTAAAACAAATCATGTCTCTGTGTTAATGTGTCAATCTCTTTTTGTTCTAATTAGTCTTTTTGCTTAAATGTTTTCAATTTTATACCTATATAGTCATCCACAGACAGACTGTTTCGCTGTATCACAGCTCTTCAGTGTGGCTATATATATTTCCCGGCTCTACCTACCCAGGATGTAGTGAAAGCATTTTAGTTTTTAATTTTTATTTATTTGCCCATTTTTTAATTTACGGTAGACAACTCCTATTATATTCTTCAATTTAAAATGAGTTATCTCCCTTGCTGATTTTTATTTTTAGGTGATTATTTTCAAATGTTGTACAAATTTATTGCATGATCGGAAGATTATAATTGCTCTTAATTATAAAATGAAAATGATGCGGGGGCAAGAGTTCAGATTCCAAAAAATACATTGTAGTTTTTAGTGCATGACTAGTGGTTTCCTTTGGTTTCCTGACCTAAAGTGCACCAAACATTGATGTTATTGTGTTTTCCTTTCCCTTTGCAAAATGCAATCATGTTTTGCAAAGCCAAAATCAAAAACAATTTTCCTCTAAAAAAGCCAAACCAAACACCATCAATAAGTATTTGAAGATATAAAGAATTTGAAGCATAAAAACATTTACCAAAATGATCGGATTTAGCATTAAATAACCCGAAAAAAAATTGATATGCAAAATAACCAAAGTCGTTTCTCTTTGATCATTTCTCAGCCGTTGTCAATCCCGATATGCAAAGAAAAAAATAAACATACACAAAAGGTGATTGTTCGTTGTAAATCAACAATGGCTTCTGTTTATTTAATACCAATAGGACTCGTGACCTGACATTGTCCGGGAAAATTGAGGAAATCACTGAACTCCTGCTTTCAGTGATTTATTGGGGGAGGAGAGGGTGAGTTACTCACGGTGTATGTGTGTGGGTGTGGGTGGGTGTTGGTGACTTTGCTTTTAATTTACATTTTATGACTGGATTGCGAAGTTAAGCATTGTTGAGCCTGGTCAGTACCAGATGGGTGACCATTTGGGAATACCAGGCGCTGTCTGTAGGACGACGACGTCGACAACTCCCTGCGAGAACTGCAAAAACCTAACGTTGTCATCTCTCTTAACCGAGATTTATATGCGAGTGGGGACTGCTTGTGAATTTGATACTCCTATGAAACTTCCTTGTTTGGAGGAAATCTGTTCACCCCACCCAAGGTGAAAGCCATAACAGGATTGCAATTATGTTCACCCAGAATTAAATTGAGTTAAAAGTTTGTTTTCACCAAAAATGCCCAAAAGATCGATGATTTAAAATTTGTAAATCGAACTGTGTGTTATTTTCAAATTGAAATTAAAAATAATGGAAACACAAAGTTAATTAATGGGATGTTCTTTTACAAAGCAATATGCAAATTAGTTAACCTTACCACATCATCAACGAATGTTCCGTGTAAAATCTTAGGTCTCTTCTTTTCGGGATCTCTCTCTCTCTCTCTCTCTCTCCGTCGCTGTTCATGTTTTTAAAACAAACATCTGTGTCAGCACTACATCATCGTTTCTTTGTTTTCATCTTCGATACAGTCTATCTCATGTGGCCTTTTCGGCACAGTCTATCTCATGTGGCCTTTTCGGCACAGTCTATCTCATGTGGCCTTTTCGGCACAGTCTATCTCATGTGGCCTTTTCGGCACAGTCTATCTCATGTGGCCTTTTCGGCACAGTCTATCTCATGTGGCCTTTTCGGCACAGTCTATCTCATGTGGCCTTTTCGGCACAGTCTATCTCATGTGGCCTTTTCGGCACAGTCTATCTCATGTGGCCTTTTCGGCACAGTCTATCTCATGTGGCCTTTTCGGCACAGTCTATCTCATGTGGCCTTTTCGGCACAGTCTATCTCATGTGGCCTTTTCGGCACAGTCTATCTCATGTGGCCTTTTCGGCACAGTCTATCTCATGTGGCCTTTTCGGCACAGTCTATCTCATGTGGCCTTTTCGGCACAGTCTATCTCATGTGGCCTTTTCGGCACAGTCTATCTCATGTGGCTTTGCTTTAAGAGGCGCTGATTTGAGTCTTTTGCAGAAGACTGAAAACTTTTTCGATGTTCAGTATTTTGAGCAAATGCGAAATGTTGCATATCTTTGTTAGTAGAATGTCATGGACAATGATAGTCTTTATTTCGAAGGATTGTTTTTGTTTTTAAATAATTTCTTGCATAAAAAATCATTATTTAAACATGGCACACAAATTTTTCCTTCAACTAGTAGTTATGTTTTTGTGTGTAACACTAAGGGAGGTAATTCAGTATATAATAAAACAAAACTAATCAGCAGTAGCTGACTGAAGTAAAAGTATTGTTTGTAATGACAGACTTTTTTTTCCAATTGTATTTAATTATACAATTTTTCAGTAATTTGGAAACCAACATTTCAAGAGGAAACGCGAGTTTAGTTTAGAAATCATACGTTTTTGTGTGTAAGAAAAAATTCTCAAGTTAAATATCTGTGTGTCATTTTTAATGGCAAAATTTGTCTTCTGTTTCTATGGGCATCTATCTTTTGGGGGGTTTTTACCCCGCCTTATAGACCGGTATTGTCCGGGCCTTCGGGTCTGGATTTATGTCGGTCTATCGGTTGTCCGTCCTGTGCAGTTCTAGGAGGTGCACCCTCCCAGGTTTTGCCTTCTCACCCTTTTAGAAGGGGTAAGTTTATTGCTAATCGCCTGAGGCGCCCCTACCGGGGAATGCCGACGGGGCTGCCCAGGCAATTTTTAATGACGCATTAAGTATTACTATTGAATTATTACTATTGAATTATTACTATTGAATTATTACTATTGAATTATTACTATTGAAGTATTACTATTGTAGTATTACTATTGAATTATTACTATTGTAGTATTACTATTGAAGTATTACTATTGAAGTATTACTATTGAAGTATTACTATTGAAGTATTACTATTGAAGTATTACTATTGAAGTATTACTATTGTAGTATTACTATTGAATTATTACTATTGAAGTATTACTATTGAAGTATTACTATTGAAGTATTACTATTGTAGTATTACTATTGAATTATTACTATTGTAGTATTACTATTGAATTATTACTATTGAAGTATTACTATTGAATTATTACTATTGAAGTATTACTATTGAATTATTACTATTGAAGTATTACTATTGAAGTATTACTATTGAAGTATTACTATTGAAGTATTACTATTGAATTATTACTATTGAAGTATTACTATTGAATTATTACTATTGAATTATTACTATTGAAGTATTACTATTGAATTATTACTATTGAATTATTACTATTGTAGTATTACTATTGAAGTATTACTATTGAAGTATTACTATTGAAGTATTACTATTGAATTATTACTATTGAAGTATTACTATTGAATTATTACTATTGAATTATTACTATTGTAGTATTACTATTGAAGTATTACTATTGAAGTATTACTATTGAAGTATTACTATTGAATTATTACTATTGAAGTATTACTATTGAATTATTACTATTGAAGTATTACTATTGAAGTATTACTATTGAAGTATTACTATTGAAGTATTACTATTGAAGTATTACTATTGAATTATTACTATTGAAGTATTACTATTGAATTATTACTATTGAAGTATTACTATTGAATTATTACTATTGAATTATTACTATTGTAGTATTACTATTGAAGTATTACTATTGAAGTATTACTATTGAATTATTACTATTGAAGTATTACTATTGAAGTATTACTATTGAATTATTACTATTGAATTATTACTATTGAAGTATTACTATTGAAGTATTACTATTGAAGTATTACTATTGAATTATTACTATTGAAGTATTACTATTGAAGTATTACTATTGAATTATTACTATTGAATTATTACTATTGAATTATTACTATTGAAGTATTACTATTGAAGTATTACTATTGAAGTATTACTATTGAATTATTACTATTGAAGTATTACTATTGAAGTATTACTATTGAAGTATTACTATTGAAGTATTACTATTGAATTATTACTATTGAAGTATTACTATTGAAGTATTACTATTGAAGTATTACTATTGAAGTATTACTATTGAAGTATTACTATTGAAGTATTACTATTGAAGTATTACTATTGAAGTATTACTATTGAAGTATTACTATTGAAGTATTACTATTGAAGTATTACTATTGAATTATTACTATTGAAGTATTACTATTGAATTATTACTATTGAAGTATTACTATTGAATTATTACTATTGAATTATTACTATTGTAGTATTACTATTGAAGTATTACTATTGAAGTATTACTATTGAAGTATTACTATTGAAGTATTACTATTGAAGTATTACTATTGAATTATTACTATTGTAGTATTACTATTGAAGTATTACTATTGAAGTATTACTATTGAAGTATTACTATTGAATTATTACTATTGAATTATTACTATTGTAGTATTACTATTGAAGTATTACTATTGAAGTATTACTATTGAAGTATTACTATTGAAGTATTACTATTGAATTATTACTATTGAAGTATTACTATTGAATTATTACTATTGAATTATTACTATTGTAGTATTACTATTGAAGTATTACTATTGAAGTATTACTATTGAATTATTACTATTGAAGTATTACTATTGAAGTATTACTATTGAAGTATTACTATTGAATTATTACTATTGAATTATTACTATTGTAGTATTACTATTGAAGTATTACTATTGAAGTATTACTATTGAAGTATTACTATTGAAGTATTACTATTGAATTATTACTATTGAAGTATTACTATTGAATTATTACTATTGAAGTATTACTATTGAATTATTACTATTGAAGTATTACTATTGAAGTATTACTATTGAAGTATTACTATTGAAGTATTACTATTGAATTATTACTATTGAAGTATTACTATTGAATTATTACTATTGAAGTATTACTATTGAATTATTACTATTGAATTATTACTATTGTAGTATTACTATTGAAGTATTACTATTGAAGTATTACTATTGAAGTATTACTATTGAATTATTACTATTGAAGTATTACTATTGAAGTATTACTATTGAATTATTACTATTGAAGTATTACTATTGAAGTATTACTATTGAATTATTACTATTGAAGTATTACTATTGAAGTATTACTATTGAAGTATTACTATTGAATTATTACTATTGAAGTATTACTATTGAAGTATTACTATTGAATTATTACTATTGAATTATTACTATTGAAGTATTACTATTGAAGTATTACTATTGAAGTATTACTATTGAATTATTACTATTGAATTATTACTATTGAAGTATTACTATTGAAGTATTACTATTGAAGTATTACTATTGAATTATTACTATTGAAGTATTACTATTGAAGTATTACTATTGAAGTATTACTATTGAAGTATTACTATTGAAGTATTACTATTGAAGTATTACTATTGAAGTATTACTATTGAAGTATTACTATTGAAGTATTACTATTGAAGTATTACTATTGAAGTGTTACTATTGAATTATTACTATTGAAGTATTTCTATTGTTTGTAAACAAGACGGCAACTGTTTTTTTTTCCAAGTGACTTTAATTATAAAAGTTGTTGGAAAGCAATGAAAAATGTATACAATAATTTTTGACAACATAGGCACACTAGTGCATCTCAATATATATAAAATGTACAGACAGGGTAATTTTCTAAGCTAATGAACAGATCATTATGAATTTGGGAATATATATTCTAAAAAATGTGATGAGTAACATGGACACATTAATTTTTTTGTAAATGTTAACATTTAAGGAGTGACCTAACCCCCCCCCCCACACCTGCACCCCCCCCCCCCCAAAAAAAAGAAACTTTTAAAATAAGTTAAATACAAAATATTTAATAGAGAAAAGAGTTACTCTACATCGAATTTATTTTGAGTTATATTAAGTAATACATTTTTAAAAGGATCGGTGTGCACGTGTGAGCGTCAATAATATGTATGTGCTTGGTAAAAATCCTTAACTATTGAACTTAACATTATGAATTATGGAATATGTATTTAGGCAACAGGATATGTAATGTGGGCACATCATTTCTTTTTTTTTTTTTTTTAACTATACCATAAACTAAAACCGTACCATACCCCCCCCCAAAAAAAAAGAAAAGAACATTAAAACTTTAAACCAATGCTATATTTATTGCTTATATTGTTCTGATATAAGTATTGTATTAGTATCTCTATCTATTTATGTATCTATCATATATATATATGTATAGATATGTATTGTCAGCAAATCATTATCTAAGCAAGTTTGATTTTGTTTCTTTTTCTTTTTTCGACTCTACAAGCAATTTTCTGAGTATCATAGTTGGTGTAGTAAGGACCGCAGAGATTGAAAATACTTGAGATGGATCATACACAATCTTGTATTCTTTCTACACCAATTATCCCCGATACTCAGATTGCTAGCAATAGAAATAGGAAAAAAAGAGAACTCTAAAGATTTTAATCAAAACACATACCTTGATATATATCTATTTGTATACTAAAGCTGACTTAACGTTTGTTTCCCTAAGACTTTTTTTCCTATATATTTTGATTCCACAAAATACATGCTAGAATATTCCTTGGTTTGGGGATTAAGTTATGTTTTAAAATAAATTCATTTTAATTCTTCTAATTAACCTTAATTTGCAATTTATTCAACTGAGTAAGTTTCTGTCTATCACTCTCTTCCTCTCTCACTGTTTGTTTTGTGACCACCCACTCTTATTTTATACCGCCGACAACTCCCTGCGAGAACTGCAAAAACCTAACGTTGTCATCTCTCTTAACCGAGATATATATGCGAGTGGGGACTGCTTGTGAATTTGATACTCCTATGAAACTTCCTTGTTTGGAGGAAATCTGTTCACCCCACCCAAGGTGAATGCCATAACAGGATTGCAATTATGTTCACCCAGAATTAAATTGAGTTAAAAGTTTGTTTTCACCAAAAATGCCCAAAAGATCGCTGATTTAAAATTTGTAAATCGAACTGTGTGTTATTTTCAAATTGAAATTAAAAATAATGGAAACACAAAGTTAATTAATGGGATGTTCTTTTACAAAGCAATATGCAAATTAGTTAACCTTACCACATCATCAACGAATGTTCTGTGTAAAATCTTAGGTCTCTTCTTTTCGGGATCTCTCTCTCTCTCTCTCTCTCTCCGTCGCTGTTCATGTTTTTAAAACAAACATCTGTGTCAGCACTACATCATCGTTTCTTTGTTTTCATCTTCGATACAGTCTATCTCATGTGGCCTTTTCGGCACAGTCTATCTCATGTGGCCTTTTCGGCACAGTCTATCTCATGTGGCCTTTTCGGCACAGTCTATCTCATGTGGCCTTTTCGGCACAGTCTATCTCATGTGGCCTTTTCGGCACAGTCTATCTCATGTGGCCTTTTCGGCACAGTCTATCTCATGTGGCCTTTTCGGCACAGTCTATCTCATGTGGCCTTTTCGGCACAGTCTATCTCATGTGGCCTTTTCGGCACAGTCTATCTCATGTGGCCTTTTCGGCACAGTCTATCGCATGTGGCCTTTTCGGCACAGTCTATCTCATGTGGCCTTTTCGGCACAGTCTATCTCATGTGGCCTTTTCGGCACAGTCTATCTCATGTGGCCTTGCTTGAAGAGGCGCTGATTTGAGTCTTTTGCAGAAGACTGAAAACTTTTTCGATGTTCAGTATTTTGAGCAAATGCGAAATGTTGCATATCTTTGTTGGCAGAACGTCATGGACAATGATAGTCTTTATTTCGAAGGATTGTTTTTGTTTTTAAATAACTTCTTGCATAAAAAATCATTATTTAAACATGGCACACAAATTTTTCCTTCAACTAGTAGTTATGTTTTTGTGTGTAACACTAAGGGAAGTAATTCAGTATATAATAAAACAAAACTAATCAGCAGTAGCTGACTGAAGTAAAAGTATTGTTTGTAATGTAAACACGACAGACTTTTTTTTTCCAATTGTATTTAATTATACAATTTTTCAGTAATTTGGAAACCAACATTTCAAGAGGAAACGCGAGTTTAGTTTAGAAATCATACGTTTTTGTGTGTAAGAAAAAATTCTCAAGTTAAATATCTGTGTGTCATTTTTAATGGCAAAATTTGTCTTCTGTTTCTATGGGCATCTATCTTTTGGGGGGTTTTTACCCCGCCTTATAGACCGGTATTGTCCGGGCCTTCGGGTCTGGATTTATGTCGGTCTATCGGTTGTCCGTCCTGTGCAGTTCTAGGAGGTGCACCCTCCCAGGTTTTGCCTTCTCACCCTTTGAGAAGGGGTTAGTTTATTGCTAATCGCCTTAGACACCCCTACCAGGGAATGCCGACGGGGCTGCCCAGGCAATTTTTAATGACGTATTAAGTATTACTATTGAAGTATTACTATTGAAGTATTACTTTTGAAGTATTACTATTGAATTATTACTATTGAAGTATTACTATTGAATTATTACTATTGAAGTATTACTAATGAATTATTACTATTGAATTATTACTATTGAAGTATTACTATTGAATTATTACTATTGAAGTATTACTATTGAAGTATTACTATTGAATTATTACTATTGAATTATTACTATTGAAGTATTACTATTGAAGTATTACTATTGAATTATTACTATTGAAGTATTACTATTGAAGTATTACTATTGAAGTATTACTATTGAATTATTACTATTGAAGTATTACTATTGAATTATTACTATTGAATTATTACTATTGAATTATTACTATTGAAGTATTACTATTGAAGTATTACTATTGAATTATTACTATTGAAGTATTACTATTGAAGTATTACTATTGAAGTATTACTATTGAATTATTACTATTGAAGTATTACTATTGAAGTATTACTATTGAATTATTACTATTGAATTATTACTATTGAAATATTACTATTGAATTATTACTATTGAAGTATTACTATTGAATTATTACTATTGAAGTATTACTATTGAATTATTACTATTGAATTATTACTATTGAATTATTACTATTGAAGTATTACTATTGAATTATTACTATTGAAGTATTACTATTGAATTATTACTATTGAATTATTACTATTGAATTATTACTATTGAATTAGTACTATTGAAGTATTACTATTGAAGTATTACTATTGAATTATTACTATTGAAGTATTACTATTGAATTATTACTATTGAATTATTACTATTGAATTATTACTATTGAATTAGTACTATTGAATTAGTACTATTGAATTATTACTATTGAAGTATTACTATTGAAGTATTACTATTGAAGTATTACTATTGAAGTATTACTATTGAAGTATTACTATTGAAGTATTACTATTGAAGTATTACTATTGAAGTATTACTATTGAAGTATTACTATTGAATTATTACTATTGAATTATTACTATTGAATTATTACTATTGAATTATTACTATTGAATTATTACTATTGAATTATTACTATTGAATTATTACTATTGAATTATTACTATTGAAGTATTACTATTGAAGTATTACTATTGAAGTATTACTATTGAATTATTACTATTGAAGTATTACTATTGAATTATTACTATTGAATTATTACTATTGAATTATTACTATTGAATTATTACTATTGAAGTATTACTATTGAATTATTACTATTGAAGTATTACTATTGAAGTATTACTATTGAATTATTACTATTGAAGTATTACTATTGAAGTATTACTATTGAAGTATTACTATTGAAGTATTACTATTGAAGTATTACTATTGTTTGTAAACAAGACGGCAACTGTTTTTTTTTCCAAGTGACTTTAATTATAAAAGTTGTTGGAAAGAAATGAAAAATGTATACAATAATTTTTGACAACATAGGCACACTAGTGCATCTCAATATATATAAAATGTACAGACAGCGTAATCTTCTAAGCTAATGAACAGATCATTATGAATTTGGGAATATATATTCTAAAAAATGTGATGAGTAACATGGACACATTAATTTTGTTGTAAATGTTAACAGTTAAGGAGTGACCTAACCCCCCCCCCCCCCACCTGCACACCCCCCCCCCCAAAAAAAAAGAAACTTTTAAAATAAGTTAAATACAAAATATTTAATAGAGAAAAGAGTTACTCTACATCGAATTTATTTTGAGTTATATTAAGTAATACATTTTTAAAAGGATCGGTGCGCACGTGTGAGCGTCAATAATATGTATGTGCTTCGTAAAAATCCTTAACTATTGAACTTAACATTATGAATTATGGAATATGTATTTTAGGCAACAGGATATGTAATGTGGGCACATCATTTTTTAATTTTTTTTATAAACTATACCATGGGGGGGGGGGCACTAAAACCGTACCATACCCCCCAAAAAAAGGAAAAGAACATTAAAACTTTAAACCAATGCTATATTTATTGCTTATATTGTTCTGATATAAGTATTGTATTAGTATCTCTATCTATTTATGTATCTATCATATATATATGTGTATAGATATGTATTGTCAGTAAATCATTATCTAAGCAAGTTTGATTTGGTTTCTTTTTCTTTTTTCGACTCTACAAGCAATTTTCTGAGTATCATAGTTGGTGTAGTAAGGACCGCAGAGATTGAAAATACTTGAGATGGATCATACACAATCTTGTATTCTTTCTACACCAATTATCCCCGATACTCAGATTGCTAGCAATAGAAATAGGAAAAAAAGAGAACTCTAAAGATTTTAATCAAAACACATACCTTGATATATATCTATTTGTATACTAAAGCTGACTTAACGTTTGTTTCCCTAAGACTTTTTTTCCTATATATTTTGATTCCACAAAATACATGCTAGAATATTCCTTGGTTTGGGGATTAAGTTATGTTTTAAAATAAATTCATTTTAATTCTTCTAATTAACCTTAATTTGCAATTTACTCAACTGAGTAAGTTTCTGTCTATCACTCTCTTCCTCTCACTGTTTGTTTTGTGACCACCCACTCTTATTTTATACCGTTTCGATCACTCTCGCTTTTGTGACCCTCTCGTTTACAGTTGAATGTAATAAACAAAGCAATAAATAAAAAGATTGGAATAGTCCATTATAAACAGAAAGGGAATATCATTACAATAGTTCATTATAAACAGAAAGGGAATATCATTAGAATAGTTCAATTTAAGCAGAAGGGAATATCATTAGAATAGTTCATTATAAGCAGAAGGGAATATCATTAGAATAGTTCATTATAAGCAGAAGGGAATATCATTAGAATAGTTCATTATAAACAGAAGGGAATATCATTAGAATAGTTCATTATAAGCAGAAGGGAATATCATTAGAATAGTTCATTATAAGCAGAAAAGAATATCATTACAATAGTTCATTATAAACAGAAGGGAATATCATTAGAATAGTTCATTATAAACAGAAAAGAATATCATTAGAATAGTTCCTTATAAACAAGAGGGAATATCATTACAATAGTTCATTATAAGCAGAAGGGAATATCATTACAATAGTTCATTATAAACAGAAGGGAATATCATTACAATAGTTCATTATAAACAGAAAAGAATATCATTAGAATAGTTCATTATAAACAGAAGGGAATACCCCTAGAATAGTTCATCATAAACAGAAAAGAATATCATTACAATAGTTCATTATAAGCAGAAGGGAATATCATTACAATAGTTCATTATAAACATAAGGGAATATCATTACAATAGTTCATTATAAACAGAAAAGAATATCATTAGAATAGTTCATTATAAACAGAAGGGAATACCCCTAGAATAGTTCATCATAAACAGAAGAGAATATCCTTACAATAGTTCATTATAAACAGAAAGGAATATCATTAGAATAGTTCATTATAAACAGAAGGGAATATCATTAGAATAGTTCATTATAAACAAGAGGGAATATCATTACAATAGTTCATTATAAGCAGAAGGGAATATCATTACAATAGTTCATCATAAACAGAAAAGAATATCATTAGAATAGTTCATTATAAACAAGAGGGAATATCATTAGAATAGTTCATCATAAACAGAAAAGAATATCATTACAATAGTTCATTATAAACAGAAGGGAATATCATTACAATAGTTCATCATAAACAGAAAAGAATATCATTAGAATAGTTCATTATAAACAAGAGGGAATATCATTAGAATAGTTCATCATAAACAGAAAAGAATATCATTACAATAGTTCATTATAAACAGAAGGGAATATCATTACAATAGTTCATCATAAACAGAAAAGAATATCATTAGAATAGTTCATTATAAACAAGAGGGAATATCATTAGAATAGTTCATCATAAACAGAAAAGAATATCATTACAATAGTTCATTATAAACAGAAGGGAATATCATTAGAATAGTTCATTATAAACAGAAGGGAATACCCTTAGAATAGTTCATCATAAACAGAAAAGAATATCATTACAATAGTTCATTATGAACAGAAGGGAATATCATTAGAATAGTTCATTATAAACAGAAGGGAATATCATTAGAATAGTTCATTTGTCAATAGAAGGGAATATCATTTTCAATAGTTCATTATAAACAGAAGGGAATATCATTACAATAGTTCATTATAAACAGAAGGGAATATCATTAGAATAGTTCATTATAAACAGAAAAGAATATCATTACAATAGTTCATTATAAACAAGAGGGAATATCATTAGAATAGTTCATTATAAACCACAAGTTAACGTCAAGGGGAAAGAGGGGAAAAAAGATTGAAGAGATATAATTAGCAGAGCGCAACTAATTTGTGATTTTGTCTTTTTATTTTTTATATTTAACTGGCTTTGCAAATTCATTTATTTTTCTGATATAAAACTTTATCATTAATATATTACAGTGACTTCAAAAGGAGTGGTCCCCCAGATGCGTGCCGCATTCATGGTTCCCTAACTGTCAACCGGGTCGCTGGGAACTTTCACATAACTGCAGGGAAGTAAGTTTTATCTTTTGTTATGAATTTCCGTTTTTTTTGAATATGTGATACCAATTGGATCGTCAAAAGTTTATGGCTTATCAAGTCTTGAATATAAAAGACTGCCTTTATAATGAAAATGTTTTATTGAAAGAAATTTCATCAATGTTTTTTGTTTGTCAGATCAATTCCAGTGATCCCGCGTGGCCATGCACACTTGGCCTTACTTGTTCCAGAAAGTGGTAAGCAAGACAAGACTTTCAAAAATGTTCCTTTCTTTTTTTTATGGTTTTTCTTTTTTCTTTTATCCTTTAGCTTTTAAAAAAAATTTTTTTAATCTTTTTCTCCATTTTTTTTTCTCTTTTCCCGTTTCTTTATTTTAAATTTTTTTCCCCTTTTTTGTTTATTTTTCTACCTTTTCTCATATCACTGGGGACAGGCAATGTTACAGACCTTTTTTCAGTTAAAACAACTTATCTTTTGGTTATGATCAAAGTGTAGTATCTGTTCTGATGCTACACTTCATCTTTTCTGTCCTTGGTCAGTGAAAGAGAAATCATTTTAGACTGAGATAATTTTTATTTTTGTTTCAATCCAGAGTGCCCTTTTTTGGAGAGCTGGATTTTCCTAACATTAAAAACAGACCTTGTGTTTAATTTTGCCCTCGTGGGGAGGCAAGTAAATAGGAACTTATAAAATAATAAAAATGAATTATTTAAGATTCAATATTTTAAAGTTATTAGCGTAAAAACAACTAAATAATATTACATCTCTAATTAATTTTTAATTTATTTTAAACATTTAAATTCATAAAAACTTCTTTTTTTTTCATCTCCCATACTGTAAAATCAAAATTTAAAAAACTTTTAAAATTAAAATTCTAAAAGTTTTCAATGATTTTGTTTATTAAAAATAGTAAAAATGAAGAATAACGAACCAGTATATGTAACAATATTTCCATATGCTAAAACATGAAAAATTATTTAGTAGAGATCTTGAGACATCAATCTATCAACAACTTGTTCATCCAAGTCATCATGTTTTGATTTTGTGTGCTATGGATGCAAATAAATATAAAAATTAATAATTAAACTGAAAATAAAATCGATAACTTGTAAACAAGGGGACGTTACTGTTATTGCTTGATTTGTACATTTTTTGGGTTGTGCTTCCATAGAAGTTTATTACAAATCATTTGTCACTTATAAATAAAAATTATTTTCAAAATAGGAGCTGCCATTTTTAATAAAATATATAATTTTTAATTAGTAAAATTATTCTTAATTTAGTTAATATTCCCATTGAGAATTGATTGCAATAGAAGACTGCAAAATCTCATTTTAAACTTGATATCTCATTTTTAAACAAAACAAATATCTATATAAAATTTTATATGAAAGAAAATAATGTATTCTAGAAAACCCTAGTATTTAAAGCTCTAACAATTTTTTTCCTACATTTAAATTATCAGCTATTTTTGTAGATCTTGTTTGGAAAAATTGGAGATGAGGCGCTGCGATAACTTACGTGATATTTTATTTATCTGTTTCGTTTTTCTTTTAAGGGTGATTGATTCAGCATGTTTTTCAGAAAGTAGTTAAAATAAAATGACTACTGCACTTTTAATAAGTATTAATGACAAATTAATAATAATAAAATAATCTTATTAGTAAAAATTAATAATAAATAATTTAATGACCATAAAAATTAAAAAATGATAATAAAATTATCGGTGAAATTACTCTGCAGCTGTGCTTACATCTTTATCAGTCAGATTTTAAGACAATTCACGGTCATGGGGAGACAACTCGTATTGCTGTTTTAGTTTAACCGTCTAATTCAAATTTTTCTACCATGGCCTAGGATAGAAACTCCAGATTCTCCTTTTGGTGCATAAATGATTCCAAGTCTTCGGAATAAATACCATTAGGAAATAAATGAACAGCTAAATTTTAATTATTTCAAATTAATTGATCATTCACACCCCTAAAAGACTCTTTCCACTGTCCGATGCATCCACCCAAATCAAAGAATTTTCTTACATGTCTCTCTAAATGAATTCTCCTTATGAGGACTTGGAAAAAGTGAGAGTATATGTATACATATATAAATTACATATATAAATTACATATATAAATTACATATATAAATTACATGTATAAATTACATATATAAATTACATGTATAAATTAGGTGTATAAATAAGTAAATCATAAATATAATTAGATTTTTTTTAAATTTTTTTTTTTTTAAATTACTTAAATAATTAAATTTAGAATCAGGTAGGTTTAAATCAAAATATTATATATAATTAAGATAAAATGATATAATCAAATCGATACAGCAAAAGATTACTCAAAAGAAATAAACTAATGTCTGTGTTGGTCTCTGTGGTTGTTAGGGTTGCCCTAATTCTATTCTTTAAATGTTCACTTTATATCCTTATATTTCATCATCCGACAACTCCAAGAAAAACACTTGGCCGCAAACAAGACCCTATATGTAGCTTTTGTCGACCCCGAGAAGGCCTTTGATTGAGTGCCAAGGAGGATCCTATGGTGGGCGATGAGGAGGCTGGGACTGGAGGAATATCTGGTGCGGACTGTGCAGTCAATGTACTTGAATGCTAGAAGTCGTGTGCGTGTGGGGGACGAGTATAGTGAGCCATTCAGTGTGGGGGTTGGTGTGCACCAGGGTTCGGTATTGAGCCCTCCCTTCTCTTCATCATCGTCTTGGAGTCCCTGTTACGCGAACTGAGAACTGGATATCCTTAGAATCTCCTGTATGCGGATGACCTCACAATTGCTGATACTTCACTCAAAGCTCTAGTTAAGAGAATCACCTCCTGGAGGAATAGTATGGAGGACAAGAGCCTCCGAGTCAATATGGCAAAGACAAAGGTAATGATTGCTGATCCCAACTTGAATTCCATAAAATGATCAGGAAAGTTTCCTTGCGTGGTCTGCCTGAGTGGTACAGAGAGAAACTCCATCTTTTGCCCGTCTGTTCCTACTGGGTCCACAAGAGATGCAATGAAATCAGTGGAAATCGGTGGCCTATTTCGACCGGATCAGCAATACAGGTGTCCTTACAGCAGGCCAGTAAAAGAGGTTGTGGTTGGGGATAGCAAACTGGAAGCTGTAGCTGAGTTCTTCTACCTGGGCGACTCCCTTTCAGCCGATAATGGTTGTGAGACTGCTGCTATTGGCTGAAGCAAGTCTGCCTGGAGGGGCTTTAAAGATAATTAGCATTGATGTTCCCTTTAAATCCGTCCAAGACCCTTTTTCTATGTCTGTTGGTCTCACCAGCTTATTAAAAGCGCTTGCCTTTATTTCAATTTTTGTTGGGGTCGTTAATAGCTTCTAGGATGTGAAATTTCTCCGAATTGCACAGAAAGCAAAAGTTTGAGATTATGGAAAATGTCGGCTCTCTCTACTATTTTCCATTTGATAATGAAGGATGTTCTCATCCTTCAATTGCCATAATCTGATCGCTCGTGTATGACTTGCTTTGTCCTTATAATCAAAGGTGTACCTATGTTTAAAAGTACTCTGCATTATACCTATGTATGTTCCGGTTCTTTCATTGGGTTGACTTGTGACAATTGCTTTGTATGCTAGGGATTTCACCTTACAATCCCCGCTTAAAGGGCAGTTTTCTTTGTTCCTGCAAGAGCAGCCTGCACTTTCATGTTTTTGGCTTAGCAGAGATTAAATAGTTTGTGTGGGAAAGCAAGTTTGTGTTGTGCAGCAATTTTAGGAAAATGTGGCCTACTCGTGTTTTGATATTGAGAGAAAAGAGGGGTCAAAACCAGGTATCTTCCTCTTTCTACTGTGGTTGTTAGGTGTGTGGTCTTGGGTGGGCAACTATGAGATCTACTCATTGAATCTGCTATTGCGGAGTCCTTCGTTGTAGTATGGTGTTGCTTGCATGTTCTTGAAAACGGGGGGGGGGGGTATTATCCTTTAGTAATGTATTTAAGGGTTTCGTTTTGTATATATATATATATATATAAATATGTATGTATATATATATAAAATGATGTGTCACGTTTTTCTCGTAGCAATTAAAATTTAGCATTATAAACTGAATTCTATTTCCAAAATGCCATTAAAATTTCAGTATCAAATGTTTCTTTTCCTCATTTCAGAGTACAATTTCTCTCATCGAATTGATCATTTTTCATTTGGGGATCTCGGATCAAAGTTTGTACATCCATTGGATGGCGAGGTGATGCTTGCAAAGGACAGTGAGTTCAACGTTCATTCTTCTTTCATTTTGTTTTTCTATCTTTTCTATTCACATTTCTCTCTCTCTTTATCTCTCTCTCTTTATCTCTATCTTTCTTTTTATGTCTATCTCTCGCTATCTCTTTGTTTATCTTTCTCTTTATCTTTTTGTCTATCTCTTTCTTTCTTTATGTCTACTTCTCTCTCTCTCTCTATCTATCTTTATATCTATCCCTTTCTCTCTCTCTCTCTGTTTTTACGTCTGTCTATCTCGCCCTTTTCGCTCTTTCTCTTTTCTATTAAAATAAAACAACGGTTGTGAGACATTGTTAATTTTCTTTACTTTTCAAATTCGTTTTGCAGATTTTCATATGTTCCAGTATTTTATGCAAGTCGTCCCCACGGAGGTGCGCACTTATAAAAATAATATGGACACTTATCAATTCGCAGTCACCGAAAAAGTGAGCCATTTTTTTTTTCACATTTATTTATTTTATTCATACTTTTTACAATTACAATGAAGAAGGACATTTTGGGATTTAGTACTCTTCTCAGCTATAAACATAAAATATTTAATATTTTAAGTTTTATAGCAATACGTGCTGGAGTCGTATCTCCAACACAAAGTCCATTGTGTTTTCACACGAGTACACACGAGGCTGTAATATCAACGGAAGAAGTCAATGGGGAAGAAAAAGTAATAATAAATGGACGGTTGAATTTACATATGAATACATACATTTATTTCTCACAGACGGTTTGTCAAAGACAATGTAAGATGGACATAATAAAAGATGATACATGAAAGGAGACGATGTAAAACACGGACGATGTAAAGTAAATACAACTTAGATTATCTCTGGAAAACGAATCCTGTGACACACCCGGATTGTTGTGATGCTGTTTAGATGTACGCTCATCAAGAATTAATGCGACAAATTCTGTGACACCGGTTGAATATCTGTCTGGGAATGATAACTGCGACCAATAAATAGGACATTTAACGTGAGTCATGAAAACACTGCTAAGATGGAGCACTAGGTTGGACACATCCGGATAGCTTCAATACCAACGCTAGAAAAGAGAAAAAACTCATTTAGAATCTTGTACATGTGCGGAGTGAGTCTTTTTTGTACTTCCGAATAGAAGATTGCACTCTCTTGTTGTTCAGTTAAGTTGCCTCAACTTATTTCTCTTCATACTAGTCGAGGATCTGTTCTCGGCAATCAGTCAGATATTGACTTTATTGCCGTCTGGTTGAAGTATGGTCCTCCCAGGCTTTACCTTCTCTTTGAGAAGGGGTTAGTTTATTACTAATCGCCTGAGGTGTGTCAACCGGGGAATGCCAACTTTTTGTAGGCAACCATTTTTTTTTCTTAAATCAACATGGAGTAAGCTCTGCAAAATGTGGCCAGTCCTTCGGGCTATCCGTCTAACTACCAGGGGGAGTGTATGTAGCAGCTCTGTTCGAAGTGTGATACTGTATGGACGTGAATGCTGGGAGGTTACCCAGTCTTCACTTACCCGTCTTCAACATAATGACAGAACAATGATCAGATGGATATGCAATATCGGGTGAGATCAGATGGATATGCAATATCGGGTGAGATCAGACTCAATATATGAACTCTATTATCCTATTGGGGAGTCTATGTTGGTTTGGCTATGTTGAGAGGAGCGATTCTTGGATAAGAAAATGCCGGACCTTCACTGGAAGACTGGAAGAAAGTAGGATGACCCAAGAAAACTTGTATGCAAACGATCAACAAGAATCTTAGACAATGGAATTCGAATGGAATCGATCCCCAAGACCACCAGGGCGATTGAGTTTTCTCTTCTGGCTGCTTCCCACAAAGGACTCTGAGGTGGGTGGAGAGCAAAACAAAATATCCTTTTAACTTATGGCTTCATTGATACCCCCTCTTTAAACAAAAAAAGAACTCTTTCAGAGGTCTCTGACCTATCCAGTTCTGATGAGGACCTAACACCCATCAGAATTTAAACCCCAAAGATTTGAAAATGCTCCCATCCATGTGATAATAAAAACAACTGATAAAAAAGAAATTAAGAAAATATCACCATTTAGGATAGAAAAGATTTTCTCAAAAAAAATCAAACCAACCATGGTAAAAAATTTACCGAATCAAAAGTAAACCAAAGAGACCAAGTCGAAGAAATCCTAAAATGGAAAACATTTGATGAAAATAAAAACCTACCTTCACCCACATCTAAATTCCTGAAAAGGAGTTAAAAAATGTAGCAAACTTTCAAGTTGCTCCTTGGAAGAAATAAAAACAAATTTTTTAAACTAAGGAGTAACCAATGCCAGACGTATCAATATTAGGAAAAACGGGGAAACTATTGAAACAAACACATATGTACTTTTTTTCAACACTCTAAATACTCCTAACAAGATCAAAATAGGATATTTAAAAATAAGGGAACCAAGGTGCATAAACTGCAATGGGAACCATATAGAAAACTCCAGAGAATGCAAAGTCTGGAAGAAGGAAAAGAAAATCTCAAAAATAAAGTAAACTAGGAACATTCCTTTCCCAGAAAGTTGGCAGAAACAAAGACATATGTAAGAAAAAAAGACATATGTAGATATAAGAAAAGAATCCGAACCAAAATAAAGATACTAAGTATGCGAAAACAGGGAATAAAAACTGAAGAATTATCCCATTTAATCAATGATATGAGAAAGTTGTTGTTGCTAGAAATAAAAACAATTCTCAAAAACCCAACCACAAGAAAAAGACAGCATTCACAAGAAAATGTTAAAAATAAGGATCCATCAGAACAAGTTACAAACTAAGTTAAATATAGAAAAGAAAAATATTTACTTTATAGAAACAACCAACACCAATAAAACGAGTGACATAACACCTCCCCCCCCCCCACTAAGAAGAATGAAAAAGAAAAACGTAACATTAAATCAACAAAACTCAAGAAAAACTGAAGAAAAAAAAATCAATCAGAAGCACTGGAGGGTATGGAAACAGAGAACCAGATTCCTACAGACAAATAGGAATTTTCTCTTCCATGATTTATAAGATCTTACAATGGAACATATGTGGTATGAAATCAAATTATGAAGAATTACTTAAACTCATGAAAAACTTATCTGTATTTAAGAAACTCACCTCAAAGATAAAAACGAAATAAATATTAAAAATCATGCCTCACATAATTATATCCACAGTAGTAATGACAGCGCCTTAGGAAACACTGCCATTATTGTAAATAACAAGATACCAGAAAAGCAAATTCTTTTAAAAACAAATTTACAGGCAGTTGCTGTATGAATATCTGTTGATCAAAAATAACAATAACAAAAATATGTTTCTTATACATCCCTCTGAAAGAGAAGATTAATGAAACAGCTAGATAATTTAATCATACAACTTCCATAACCTTAGATCTTAGATGGTGACTTCAATAGTCATAATCAAATTTGGGGAAGTAAAGAAACCAATGGAGAAGGTAAAATTATAGAATTATAATCAATAAAATGAATCTGTCTTTTCAATCAAAGAACATACACCTACCTCCACCCAACAACAGGTTCATATTCTGCTTTAGACCTCACACTGTCACCCCACTACTTTCCTAGATTTCAATTGGAAGGTACTCAGCGATACTTGCGGCAGTGATCACTTTCCAATGATCTTAGAAAAAACCCAATTCCAAAACTGAAGAAAAAATCATATACTGGAATCTAAACAGAGCAAACTGGGATAAATATAAAATTCTATGTCAAAATAAACTCCTCCCAAATCAAAAATAACAAAGATGATGTAACATTTCACCAAAACACTTTTAGAAATTGATGAAAAAAGCATACCTAAAACTTCCAACTCCAACAAACCAAAACAACCTTGGTTTAACCACCAATGCACAATTGCCATATGCATATATTGTGCTGCTCTGGAAAAATTTTAATTAAAGTATAGGTTTGGCCAACTATAGTAATATTTTATGAGGATAATTTTAGAAACTATATGTAAACAAAATGGATTTATTAGGAAAATGACTATTGAATGCCTAAATATTAAAAAAAAAATGTTAATGGATACTGCATGTATATCAATGTGCTAAAATTATTGAATATCCTCATTATTTTCAAAATCATTCTCATTCAATGATTTCATTGAGTTTTTTATTTTTTGTCAGAATTTGGATACTTTGTTCAGTTCCATTTTCTTAATGAACATTTTTCTTTGTAAAGCAAGAACGATCTTTATATTGTAGTTATGAAAGCAACTCTTCTCTTCCAAGAATGTTAGAAGTTTGGTTTGGTTTGGTAGTTTTGTTTTACGGCATATCAACCCTTTTTGGGTTATTTAATGCCGAATCTGGTCATTATAGTAAAAGTTTTTATGCTTCAAGTTCTTTATATCTTCAAATGTTTAATCATCGTTTTTGGTTTGGTAGTTTTGTTTTACGGCATATCAACCCTTTTTGGGCCATCTAATGCCGAATCCGGTCATTATAGTAAAAGATTTATGCTTCAAGTTCTAAAAATAAAATAAAAAAGGGGAGGGAGAAAAGGAGAGGGGCTGTTGTTTTTGTTTTTGGTTTTGTAGAACATAATTAAGTTTTACAAAAAAAAAAAAAAAAAAAACCGTCAATGTAGGTGAATTTCGTCTCAGGGAGCCACAGGGCAGCCTGATCTGGTATCACCAGATGTTAGAAGTGATTATGTATTTCTTTCTGTAACTTTAAAAATGGTGCATGTTCGTTAGTATATCAACAAAAATATCTTTAAATATATTTATAGAAATATATCAATTAACTTTATAATTTGCTTTATTTAATTGCTAAGTTTAGTTCATAGCATAGGAAGTTCATATTTAATTTTGTTCATAGCATAGGAGGTTCATATTTAATTTTGTTCATAGCATAGGAAGTTTATAGCCTATGGAGTTCACAGAGTAGGAGTTTTACGGTATTATTCTCATGTTGGTTGCTACTTTCAGAACGTTTCTGTTGATGTAACCTCCAACCTTCTTCACGTGCATCTTTTTTTTTTTTTAAATCTTTTATTTAATCCACAGGGATAGATTGTTCTCGTTCTGTCAGCCATGACTGGGTAAAAGTGTTAATTATGCTATTCTTGGTTATTATTGCCTGTAGTAAGGATCGAACCTTCAATCTTCAGAAGACTGTCACTTAGAATTGATTGTTAATCAATGCACCATGTGTCCATGGCTGATGAGACGAGTATAATCTACCCCAATCCATCAAATAAAGGATTCAGTTCAAAATTCTCTATAGGTTTCCGAGTTTCATATAAAGATTTCCGAGTTTGAAAAGTTGTACCTGAAGAAGGTCGGAAGTTTCATTGGCTAAAACGTTGTGAAAAAATAACAACCATGATGAGTTTGAATAATCCAAATGATCCCCCATCTCAAATTCCGAAAATATTCTCTATTATTGTTTACATATTTTTTTTTATGATCAAGACTAAGAGCCACTTAAGGATAATGAATACAATTTACAACAAGTACTTATTGATATAAGATTTGAAGAAGATCATGTTGTATGCCTCATGGAAGCAATTAATGTTTTTTTACATTATTCAAGGAGTAGTAATCGCAGGGGCAGAAAACTTATGGTTTGCTTTTTTTTTTGTTTTAATTTTATTCTTTTATTTTTTCCTTGAAGAACCGGACTATAAACCATGACAAAGGAAGTCATGGCGTGGCTGGTATTTTTATCAAATATGATTTGGCGTCCTTGAAAATCAGAGTTAGAGAAGAACACAAACCTTACTGGCAGTTTCTGGTTCGACTGTGTGGAATTATCGGAGGAATGTTTTCCGTCTCTGGTTAGTACCAGCATTTTTATTTATTTATTTGTTGTTAATTTTAAATTTTTTAAGAATTTGCATTTTTTGATAAAATTGGTAAATTGTCTACATACATACGTACATAATTACTGTACTTAAATCATAAGATGTTATTTGATGGTGCGTTAGGGTGTGTGTATGGTGGTTGGGAGGCTTCAGTTGCGTTATCTAATCTTGTTTGTTACAATGTCATGAATGGGAACGTCAATCTTCCTCTTGATGATTTTTTTTCACCCTGCCGCCATAATGAGGCGACCTCCGTGCTCATATGCACAAGCTGTACTATTTAGGTGATTTTTAAAAAAATTGTTACATTGCATTTTTGTGCTTATATTCTTTTTTCTTTCTTCATTTCCTTTTTTTCTTTCTGCTCCACCCTTTATTTATTTCAAATTTCTCAATTTTATTTGGTTTTTCTTTTTCCTTTCTTTTTTAATTTTATTCTTTTTTACTTTTCCCAGCACTGCTTTTATTTATTTTCATGTTGACATTTTTGATACTTGTTTACTGTTGACATTTTTTGATACTTGTTTACTGCTGTATTTTTTATACTTGTTTACTGTTGTATTTTTTGATACTTGTTTACTGTTGTATTTTTTGATACTTGTTTACTGTTGACATTTTTATACTTGTTTACTGTTGACAATTTTTTATACTTGTTTACTGTTGACAATTTTTTATACTTGTTTACTGTTGTATTTTTTGATACTTGTTTACTGTTGACAATTTTTTATACTTGTTTACTGTTGACAATTTTTTATACTTGTTTACTGTTGACAATTTTTTATACTTGTTTACTGTTGACAATTTTTTATACTTGTTTACTGTTGACAATTTTTTATACTTGTTTACTGTTGACAATTTTTTATACTTGTTTACTGTTGACAATTTTTATACTTGTTTACTGTTGTATTTTTTGATACTTGTTTACTGCTGTATTTTTTATACTTGTTTACTGTTGTATTTTTTGATACTTGTTTACTGTTGTATTTTTTTATACTTGTTTACTGTTGTATTTTTTGTTTGGTTTTCATTTCTGCTTATAACCTTTTGGATCTTTCTTTTCAGGGATGCTTCATGGTTTAGTTGGTTTCCTCTTGGACGTCATCAACTGCCGATTCCAACATTCTCCCTCCAAAAAGCTGGAAATGAAAAGTGATTCTGCCGTGCCAATGGCCTCTGAAGGACTGCCCTTTAATATGGCAAACACATTTGTACCCCCGGCAAGTTCAAGCCCTCCAGTCTCTCCGACTCCACCACCACCACCACATCAACCTCTGACCCCTACATTAGCTACAGCTCCTTCTCCTCCTCTCGTGCTGCCAGTTGTTAAAGATCCACAGAGTTTAACAGATGTGAATTTGGTGGACTTGTAGGTGTCAGTGAGATTGGGTGGGAAAATATCTGATCTTAATGGCGAAACGATGGACGTTATGCAATGCTTCGTTACAATCACATCGCCATTAAAAATTGTGTCGAATTATTTTTTAAATCGGCCAATTTTAAGGATGGCGACTCTAAGAGCAATAAACGCCACTAACAAACAAGTAGTTTTTGTGTATTTAATTAAAATTATACAAAGTTAGGTTTTTAATTTTTTTATTTACTTCAAGGCACACTGCCACTGAGACGTAAGGGGCTACTGTGAATTAGGGGCCAGATTTATAGGGGCATCCTGAGTGGGAAGTTCTGCAGTGAGATGCTTGTTCACATTACATTTAAATTTCTGCATGTTGTTACAGTCAGGGAAACTGGGAGCAGAGAGGGAATTTCAAAGGCAAGTGGTTTGAGGAAAGAAGCTATTAGAGTAGAAGACCTTTCAGCATCTGGGGACCTACAGTGAAGGGGTGTGATTTTGCTTTTTGTCTGGGGGTATTTATGTTGAGGGGGACACAAGTGCAGCAAGTTCATCGGAGCACATTCCATGGTAGTACTTGTAAAACAAGCACAGGAATGCAACATTGTCACGATGAGACGGGCTGGAGTTTGGTAGACAATGTGGGACTTATTAAGTTAGAGACTCTTTTTTGGACCCAATACTCCATGCATGGGCAAATGGTGGCTTTGTAGAGATACAGAACATCTGATGCGTATCTATTATTAGATTTCTGTTTGTTCTAATGAACCCTAATTAGTCACAATGAATGCATCAAGTGACACTTTTCTGTCTATCACTTTCAATCTCTCTTCACTCTGTATGATTTTTGACCATCCTCTTTGATACTCTATTACTATCCCTTGTGTCACTCTTTCTATCTCTCTGTTTATTCATCTATTTCCTTCTCTCGCTGTTTCCTTTATTCATCCTCCCCCTCCCTTTCTATATTATCTATTATGAAGAGAGACAGCAAGAAAAGAGTAGAAATACTACTGTTTAACACATAGCTGGAGAAGCAAAGAGAGAGAAAGAGAGTAGCAAGGGAGATATAGTGAACAAAAAGAGGTTTGAGATTTTTACTTTATTTTAAATGTAACTGGTTTTAAAAATTTACTTGTTCCTGTTTTAAACAATCTAACCAAAGTTCAATGGTTGACCCAAAAAGTTATTTTTCTAGCAACAATGAGCTTTGCATTTTAGCCAATTGCCATATAAGAAGCATAGCTATGTGTAACTGCACATATGCAGTAAATCACATACAATATCACATACAATGCAGTATATCACATACAATATCACATACAATGCAGTATATCACATACAATATCACATACAATGCAGTATATCATATATATCATATACAATGCAGTATACCACATATCACATACAATGCAGTATATCACATACAATATCACATATAATATCACATACAATGCAGTATATCACATACAATATCACATACAATGCAGTATATCACATATAATATCATATACAATGCAGTATATCACATACAATATCACATACAATGCAGTATATCACATACAATATCACATACAATGCAGTATATCACATACAATATCATATACAATGCAGTATACCACATACAATATCACATATAATGAAGTATATCACATACAATATCACATACAATGCAGTATATCACATACAGTATCACATACAATATCACATACAATGCAGTATATCACATACAATATCACATACAATATCACATACAATATGCTAAATGCAACAGCTTCTACATCTGTAATACGGTTAGACTCCTACAGATATGAGTCAAAGAACACTTACACGTCATCATCATATCTAGTTTAAAATGCTGGCATGTGTTGGACGGCTTTAAGAAATTGACTTCCAAAGTAACCTATCTCTAGTCAAGTCTTTTTATCACTTCCTCCCATATTTTCCTTCACCTTCCTTCCCCTGTGAACTGAACTTGCTATCTCAACTATTCTACATCAACTAACCAAGAAATCACATCCATTTTCTCAACGTGGTCATACCATTAAAGTTTCCTGTTCTGCACACATCTTCCTATACTGTCCAGATTTAATCTTCCTTTGAGGTCATCAGATCTAAGCCTGTTTTAAGACTCACATTACACATCTATCGTATCATTCTCATATCATTTCTCTCCATGCAATGCATGTCCTCAACTCTCACTTCCATCATCACATTGTGTACACATGCCTGATAGATTCTTTCCTTGGTCGACAATGGTAACGCTCTGCTGGTTAGTAATAGCAGAAGTTCCTTGAACTTACTCCATCCACTCTTTATTCTTGGAATCATACTAGCACCTCTGTACACTCTGTACTCCAATAGTATCACCAAGGTAACAAAAGTTCTCGACAACCTCAATGACTTTGTCATCCAGATATACTTTCTTCATATTTGAGTTGTGGGTGGGTGTGCTTTGTGTTTACTTTAAAATTTAACAAAAGAATAAATGGCTGACTTGTATGAATGAACCAAAATGCATTATGATGGAATTTAATTTTTTAATGAAATTTAGTGCTCAGACTTAGTTTGCTTTGCTATGGGTTGTGTGTGCGTGTTTTTGTTTAGTTTTAATTGACAATTTATCAAAAGAATGAAATGGCTGACTTGTTTATGAAAGAAGTTAAAAATGCATTATGGTGGAATTTAATTTTGTAATGACATCAATTTATGAGGTGGGAGGGATAATCACTGATTTTTTTGTTTGGACATAGTGATGTTTTGGGTGAGCCTTTGTTTGTACTTTACAATTTAACAAAGGAATAAAATAGCTGATGTGTGTATGGATGATCTGAAATGCATTATGGTTGAATATAATTTCATAATGAAATTTTTGTGGGGGAGGGCAATAGATACTGACGTTTTTGCTTTCAATATTTGTGTTTTCTGTCGGTGGGAGGGGGGGGAGCTTTGTTTAAAACATATTTACAATATCAAACCGGATCCCAGTCTCCTTGAAGTAAATTAATCCGAAATAAATTGAAAAGACTTTCACCAAAAATGCTTATTTTCTATCCACGATAAAAATAATAAAATAAAAAGTCATTAAATTAGAAAACAATAATAATAAATAGTGAATTAATAAGATGTGATTTTGCAAAGCAATATGAAAATTAGTAAGGCTGAATATATCGATTGCATTGACATGCTCAGTATATTAGAAAGCTGGATTTCTTCTATTGTGAATATGAATTTGGCATTTTAATCTCACTATCAACACGATAAATGGCTCAACTTTATAAAAAGAGATATAGTAGTATAAAAATGCATTTAGCCTGATGATTTCCTTCAGGAATGAAACGTAAACATTTCTGTGTAGCTCACTTGCCACAAGTATATTACTAAGCATGACTTATGTATTGAAGCACAAAATATGTATGTGATAAGAATCATCCGGAGCTTTATAAATGTCATCATAAATTTAGGGGAGGGGATAACTCGGGTCACTTTTAGGCCAGAATTGCATTCCTTCTCCCATGTTTACTTTTCAGTCATTTATTTATTTATAAAGTTTGACCATTTTCCGCACTAACAGTGAGATTAAAATGCCAAATACAAATTCACGCAATAGAAGTACAATACCTTTCTAATATATTGATCATCTATATGTGATTAAAGTTATAACGTTAGCTAATTTGTATATTGTCTTGCAAAAGGACACCTCATTAATTAACTATTCCATTTTATTGTTTACTAATCCAATCATTGTTTTAATTTTGATATAACACAGTCCTATTTATGAATATTTTCTGCTGGGCATTTTTCGTTGGTTTAATTGTTGGAGACTCACTTTATTTTTAGTTTCAATCCAGTTCAAAATTGTAAATTAAAAACAAAGCCCCCCCCCCCCCCCCCCCCAAAGAAAACACGTAGACACCGTGGCCAAGAAAGCAAGTCAAATAACCTTTATAATTCTATTTAGAAAAAATAATTTCATTACAAAACCATCGCCAAAAAAAACAAATCGGTGAAGAGTACTCTTCTCCACACAAATAACTTTAGAAAAAGCAGAAAGGCATCTCAGGCTTATGTTTAGTGCTATCGTCTCAGGTAGCTGAGTCAGGGGAGACTCTGTTGTTGTGTCTTTCAGAGAACTTTGGTACAGGGAGGGGGTCGTTGATTGGACAAAGGTTGTCTGCAACCATCTCACGGATGTCTAGCTTCATCTTGAAAATTTCGTCCGTAGAGAGAAGGCATTGTCTTTTAAGAAATTAAAGTTTTGACATGTTAGTTTTTCCTTCACAATGTCCTACTTGCTTGGGCAGTGATGTTTGAAAATCTTTTGCCATTCTTGGCAGCTTTTTTTCAGTTTTTGATGTTTCGTTCTGGCATATTCCATTGCTCAATATCAGCTTTCATTTTTCCTCCCTGTTTCATTGGGTTTGAACAAATTCGGTTGAGTTTATTTTGGTGAAGTCAACCATCGCTTCACCAACAGCATTTACTTCGATTGCATCTTTTGCATCTTTCGGGAGATATTTATATATCTGTGATACAATCGAAAGTAAATTCTTGGTAGTAGTTTTTTGAGATTTTTTCTTTTGGTAGGGTAGAAGATTGTATTTGAGCCTCGAATACAGAGTTTTTCTTTCTTCCCCACTTCTCATACCTTGAGTAAGCAAAGTAGTGGAGAATAATTTTCTTCTCTTCAATGGACAACTTGATTTGATTATAATTTCGTTTTCTGCTGGTCTTTGCTTAGTTTTGCTGAATTCCAGGACCAGAATTGTGCTGGTCTGGTGGATTGTCCATCTTAGTTTTGTTACTTGTGGTAACATCACTAGAAGAAAGTGCACCGTTATTTTTCTCATATGACCCAGTGCATAGCCATGTTGATGTGATCGGCCAGTTTGTATATTTTACATTTCTTTTCATTTTCATTTTCATTTGAATATTTGGTCAGGGTTTACTTCAAATTGGAAGTATCCTCATGTCAGGGGCTCTAGTAGGCATTCAAGTCCTCTCCTTAACTTTTTGTTCATGGAACTAATTTTATATATATATATATATATATATATATATATATTAGTAAAATATTTCCACTGTATAGAATGCATTTAAATTTTTAATTTGAAACGGTTTTAGAAACCAGTAAAATGCAAAGACTTTTTTTAAAAATAAACATATTATTTACTTAAAATTCAAATTTTCGATACTCACCAGCACTGCTTGATTCCAGTGGCAAGGAGAAGTCCAGGACGACTGGAAACGATGCAGAGAGAACATACAGCACCTGGTATTCCAAAATGGTCACCCATTTTTGTACTGACCAGGCTCAACGTCGCTCAACTTTAGTGATCTAACGGAAACCAGTGTGTCAACATGATTATGCCGGGAGCAGCAGCAGCAATAATGATAATAATAATAATGATAATAATAATAATGATAATAATAATAATGATAATGATAATGATAATAATGATAATAATAATAATATAATAATGATAATAATAATTAATAATATTATTATTGATACTATTACTACTACAGTATTACATTAAAATGGCAAAAATGCTCAATACAATAGATAGAGCAGGTGTGTATACATGCTGTGCTGTGGGAGAAAATACGTCACTAACTTTTGTTATACTATTGTATAACGGAATATTTACTGTGTTATCCGGGGGGGGGGGGCATAGTAGTAATAATACAGTTTTTCATTTGGTAAGTGGTATCAGTTAATCAAAAGTGCTCAATATCCTAGATAGAGTAGGTGTGTTTTATGCCGCATTTCACGGGAGAAATTACTTAATTGTATTTAAAGTGTTCTGTTACAGCGTTGCATATTAGACAAAGAAATTGGATGTTGTCTGGGAACAATGAAATAATCAGGTATTACATTTGGTAAGTGGTATATGTAAATCCCAAGTGCTTAATATCCTACATACAGCAGGTGTGTTTAAACACTGTGTTGTCCGGGAGAAAAAAACTTCACTTGCTTTTGTTATACTGCTGTATACAAGAACAGGTACTCCGTGTTGTCTGGGAGCCATACAGTATTACATTTGGTACATGGTATAAGTCGTAAATCTGTGTATATGTGTCTCCATCTAAAAGTCAAAAACTACATGAGATATGCACTAATTATTTTCATTCCTTTTATCACTCATTTTTTCATTTTTTTTTTCATTTGGAAAATATGTAGAGATGAATGGAAAAAGCGGATCTACTCAGTATGTAGAGATTAATGGAAAGAGTAGATTGACCAAAATTTGGAAAATATGTAGAGATTTGTTCTACTCGGCGTTGTCTGGGAGCAATAAATGTAAGATTACATTTGGTAAGTGGTATATACTAAATCTCTTCGGACTATTGCGATTATCATCATTTCTCTTCATATTATTTTGAAAAGGGGGGTACAAGAAACTAGGAATTGAGGAGTACTATTTTTTCTAGTGAGCATTGTTTGAGGGCAATAAATGTAAGAGTACAGTATAACATTTGGTAAATAGTACATATCTCTTCAGGCTATTGTCATTATCAACTTCATTTCTCTTCACATTATTGTAAAAAAGGGGGGTACAAGAAACTAGAAAATTACCGGTACCATTCGTTCTAATCGGCGTGGTCTGGGAGCAATAAATGTAAGATTACAATATTACATTTGGTAAGTAGTATATTACATTTCTTCGGACTGTTGTCATTATCAACATCATTTCTCTTCATATTATTGTGAAAAGGAAGAGAGCAGAATTACTCGGGAGCAAGAACATCATCGTGTTTTGTTTTACTTGCCATTGTTCGGTAGCAATAAATGTAAGATTCCAGTATTACATCTGGTAAGTGGTAATTATTTAATCTTTTAGGACGATTGTCATTTACAACATCATTTCTTACAGTATTACATTTGATAAGTGGTATAAGTTAATCTAAACCGCTTAATATTCTAGATAAAGCAGGTGTGTTTAAATGCTTTACAATAACTTCTGTGTTTAAAGTGTTTTGATCGAGCAGGTGTGGGTAAGAATACATTATTACACTTGGTCAGTTGTATATGCTCAATCAGTATTGATCAATATCCTTTATAGAGCTGGTGTGTATAATTATACAGTGTTGCACGTGATAAGTGATATATGCTGAATTCGTAGGTGCTCGATACTTTAGATGGAGCAGTAGTACAATTCCTGTGTGGAAAATGCTTGATGGAGAAGACTCAGCTTTGCCCGGGAATAGACTAAAACAAATATAGGTTCCATTATATTATTAAGATGGAGGGGGAAAACGACGTTGCCCGAGAATACATTAAAACAAATATAGATTTAATTAGATTTTAAGGAAGGGGGAGCAGAAACTCAGTGTTGCCCGGGAGGAATAACTTTAACATTGAAAGGTCCAGTAAATGACTTACATTATAATTATTATTTTCAATACATTAAAACGAGAGAGAGGAATGGGCTGGGTGGGGGAAACGGGGGGTGGGGGGAAATGTGAAAGATAAAGAGACGGATAGAGAAAGGTAGGGAGATAGAACTTTTAATAGAAATATGTTGCAGTTTTTAACCATCTATTTTGTTTGCTTTTATGGCTCGGGCAACGCTAGATAGCACTGCAATTTATTTATAAAAATTACCTGCTAAAAAAACGAAAGCAAAACAAAGTTGACAGTTTAAAGACTGCCGGGTACGTGCCGCTAGTATTTTATATGTGTGTGTGCGTATTTATATATGTGTGTGCGTATTTATATATGTGTGTGCGTATTTTTTATATATGTGTGTGCGTATTTTTTATATATGTGTGCGTGCGTATTTCTTGTGTCAACGTAACTTTGATAATTACGCATGGATTTTTTAAAATATACGATTAATTCAATATTTATTGAATCAAAAATGCAATAGCCAAAATGCATATAGACAAAATGTAAAAATCATCTTATCTTTTGTTAATAGTTGAAAAAAATGAATTAATTTAGTTTTCGAAATTTGAAAAAAAGAGGTTACATCGGCCGAAACGTTGTGATAAAACAGCCAAGATGAGAACAGTAGTTCGAATATACAAATTCTACAAATTATCAACCCTCATTTAAAAAATTCCGAAACATAAAAATCGTCCATTAACAATTAGAGCGTCGGTCCAAAAACACAAAGTTCTTGACTTGAAATTATACAAGTTTTCTTTGGTTTACTATTCTCTTCACCAAATAATTCTTCTTCTAAAAAACAACATACGAGTTGTTGAAGACTTTATTTTCTTTCTATTATTTCACTTGCTCAGCTTGAAATGACCCTTTGTTTCGCAGCGGTACTAAGTTTCTGACCCAATCCGGATAATTACCCACTGATCAATCAATCACAACGTGAGAGTGTGGTAATCGCTGGACCAGGCGTTTCGACATCTACGGCCTTCATCACAGCGTCAACTTGTCCTGAAAAGTACCGGGTGACCAACCTAACTCAGGAACGGCCAACTTGGTGACGTCACTGCCGACGCTGTGAGTGACGGGGTTACAATAGTGATAATAATAATAGCAGTAATAGTAATAATAATAAAAATAGTTATAGAAATAATAGTAATAATGATAGTAATAGTAGCTGTAACAATACTACTAATAATAACAATAGTAGTAGTAGTAGTAATAATAGTAATAATAATAATAGGAATGGTTATAATAATAATAATAGCAATAGTAGTAGTAATAATAATAGTAATAGGAATGGTTATAATAATAATAGCAGCAGCAATAGCAGTATTAATAGTGGGACTAATAATAATAATAATGTTTGATAGTAATAATAATAATAAAAATAAATGCTACAGTAGTTTATTTGTGGGACTTACACTTAATCAAAATATCATAGTGCAAATTCATATAATTATTGGTTGGTTACGTGGTAGTACCTCACCGAGATTGATAGCAATAGATTAACTAAAATTCTTATAATTTCAAGATATTTATTAGTATTATCTAATATACAAATTTTTGACGTAATATGCCCTCATCGAGGGTGCAAGACATTTTTTTCTTTTTATAGCGACATGTTTGTCGTTAGTAGAAGGTAGAATTCGTAAGATGTTGATTTGGTAATAGTTCAAAAGTCGAAGTCTTTTAGGGTATTACGTCGAAAATTTGGGACTACTTTTATATAAATTAATATTTATTTTAAAAATTGCATCGCTAGGCTTCAAACCGCTTTCTTACATTTAAATATTCAATGCTATATCTTCTTATCATTAACGCATGTCCGCGCGCATTTCCCTAAAAGATTTCGACTTTTGAACTATTACCGAATCAATATCTTACGGATTCTACTTTCTATTAGCGATAAACATGTTGCTATGAAAGAAAAAAATGTCTTGCATCCCTGATGAGGACGTATTACATCGAAAATTTGGGACAACCTTTAAATACATTAATATTTATTTTTTAAAATGCATTTTTAGGCTTCCAACCGCTTTCTTACATTTAAATATTCAATGCTTTCTAATGAGAGACCATTATATATATATATATATATATATATAATAAAAACTGGAAGCCGGAATAACTTACTGATAAGTTTTATTTAACTTTTCGTTGCTTATTGTCACAAATAGGATAAAATATCCACTCCTAATATACTACTAGATGTAGAATATTCCATTAAGAAAGGGGTGAGATGGGTATCAATTACGTTTGATATTACATTCTCCCCAACCTACCTACTTATTCGTAAAGAACAAATTCATCCCATCGACCTGGCCTCCTGCGGGTTCTTTGAGGGCGTCTTGGTGGTTCGCGCCCGGCATCCATCTCTACTCTAGGTCTGTCGGAACCTGACGACATTTTGGGACTGTCTTGTGTGGCTAAAAAAATCGTGCTCCGAAACGCTGTCATTTTCTTCGCAGCTTCGGTCGCTTGGTGCCTGAAGATTGAATATCTGTCTCAGATATTGGGTGAAGCCGCTTTTGTGGTACCCATTGGTCGTCAGAACTAGAGTCAGATTGGATTCTGTTAGAATATTCAGATTTGTTTGTCGGGACTCTGGACTTGACGTATATTGCGCAAGATCACCTAAGTGAGTTGGGCATGTTCCGTGAACCGGAGTTGTATATCCCTCTGCAGCAGTTCAACGTTCAGATACATTCCCTGCCAGGGCTAGATCCCTTAAGGAGACAGTAGATTGCCTTCCTTCCGAATTTCGGACCAGTGCATACTGAGGGTTCGCTTCGATTAATTCTACATCGCTCACTAATGAGTCCTGTTTACTGTGACGAACATGGCGTTTTAGTAAAACTGTGCCAGGTTGTGCGAGCCACAATTCCCTGTGTATATTCTGAAGATTATGTGAGCCGGTTACCAGGTCACATACCCTTGAAAGTGAGTCCACCGGGCATTCTCTTACCAGGGCGGTAAGTGACGTCGAATGAGTATCAAGAAAGCCCCGTACTCCATCTCGCTATCTTCTCGTTTTTTATTTTGCTCGTTGTTTTTGGTTTAAACATAAACTCGACCGACTTTTGGTCAGTGATAAATTTAAAATGTCGGCCGATAAAGTAATGTCCATTTTTGTAATGCCTCAACTATGGAGTAGGCCTCTTTTTCTATCACCAAGTGTCGTCGCTCGGACCGCGAAAGTGTTCTTGAAAAAAAAGGTACAAGACGACCAGATTGTCTCAACGAGGCAGTCGGAGGCATCCGTCTCAACTAATAGAGGGATAAAAGGATCCACAGCAGAAATGGTAAACTGAGCAATGCCCCTTTTCATGTTTTGAAATTCTTTGATGACTGAACAAGACAAAGGAAAAGTAGATGTTTGCGTCAATGGGTGTATTTTTTCTGAAAAAGACGCAACCTATTGGGAGTAGTGGGCGAACATACCGAGGGCTCATCGTAAGGCTGGCATATTTTCAGGAATTGGTAATTCCATTAGGGGTTTCAGTCGCTATGTATCCCAATAGCTTGATGCTTTTCAAGTTGTAGGAACATTTTTCACTGTTCAAAGTCAGATTATATTTCTTGACAGCAGCCATGAATCGTTTATGGTTGTGGTCATGTTCAGCTTGGTTATGGCTGCACACTGACATTGTCTATGTACGCAACAGTATCCTTCAATTTTTCATTGGAGATTATTTCATCTATACCCCTCTGGAAGCAATCCACACCGTTTTTTTTATACCCCAAAATGAATTCGGCAGAACTGGTAGAAGCGACCACAAACCTCGAATGCCATGTAGGGCTTATCCTCTGGCTTGATAGGTACCTGATGGTAGACACTTCTGAAGTCTAAAGTACTGAAAATGTGATATTTAGCAATATTAGAAATCATTTCGTCAATACGAGGCAGTGAATAGGCATCAAGTAATGTATATCTGTTGACGGTCTGGGAATAGTCAATGACCAATCTTTTTCTTGTGATTTTCGGTGGCTGTTACGAGGACCTGGGCTCTCTTCAATTGGCTCTATAATTCTTTCCTTAAGCAGTGTTGTACTTCTGCTGCTATGAACTGTTTGTCCTCTTGTGAATAGCGTCTTGATTTGACTGCTATTGGTTTGCAGTCAGGAGTCTAGTTTGTAAAAAGTGACGGGTGCCGCACTTTGACAGCTGCTAGTCGGCATACGCTTAGAACCAGCTTGGTGCCACCAAAGGGGATTTCAACACATGAATCGTGTTTTAGTGACTCAAAATCACCTCGAAGCAGAGGTTTTTCATCACCGATAATTTGATCTCTTGATAGGAGTTTCCTTGTAGTTTCGGATTAACCATGCAGTATCCAATTACATGGGACGATAAAGATGAATTTGCCATTGATATTTGATTGGAACATGGAAATATTTCCCATTTATTTGCTTTTACGATACTGGCATTAATAAAATTTTCGGAACTGCCTGTATCAATAAGGGTATGAATAGTCAATCCATTTATTTTAACCTTCACAATTGTCTTTGAATGGCAGCCGGGGAACGCAGCTGATACTGTAATTGGTGATACAGTAGCAACAGTAAGTGAACGTTTTTGTTGTGAAGAAGCTGAACGGCAAACTTTCGAAAAATGTCCCCGCTTACTACACTTGTGGCATCTAACGTCTCGAGCCGGGCAGGACGAACGAGAATGTATACGGAGGCCACAAAAATAGCATGTGGTGAAGGAATTTTCTGTACCTCAATTCTAAGTAGTGTTACGATTACCTTCCCTTCTTGGAGGAAGGGGAGAGAGGGGTAATCAGCTCACGTGAATCACGTTAGCAGGGAAATTGAGAATGGTTGGGTGTTTGATAGTTCAGTTGGATACCGGTGAGGCTGGTTGACGCGTGTCTGTATTCCATACTGGTGGACATATGTTACTTTTTTTTTTATTTAATGGCTCGGTTGGAACCCAGTTGGGGCTGGTTGACGCGTGTCTGTATTTCATACAGGTGGACACATATTACGTTTTTTTTAATGGATACCCTATCTCTTCCCTGCTTACCTTAGGCCAACCTAATAAGTTACCAACTATTTATTTAAACGTGACTAACGTTGAAATTAATTTTTGGGGAAGGCCAGAGATACTAATTTCTCTTATTATTTACGAGTGAATCTTTTTTTAGAGTTATTAACTTTTAGCTAAAAAAACAAAAAACAAAAAACAAATCTCGGCCGAGATTTGTTTTTTGTTTTTTAGAGTTATTTACTTTTAGCTGAACATACTGTCCAAGTAAGTCAGTGTGTTTTTTTTGCTTTTCTTCTTCTTCCACATAGAGGTTATTCCCCCAACCATAATTATTTTAGGGGAACACTACTTATTCCGTTAGACCTATGAAAGGGTCTCGTTTTCCTATTATGTTAGATGTTACCCGGCAGAACGAGCCGAGACGCTAAAAGAGCAACGTCGCAACTTTGAAAAGCAGGTAAGCACGTGCTAACGTTCATTTATTTATTTTTTCTTCCTGTTTTGTTGCTTTGTTGACTGTTCGCGTTTGTAACGGTTCAGTTTTCGTGTCTGTTGTGGGAATTTGAGCCGTAGCCGTCTTAAATTTCCTACATTTTGCGACGCTCTTTTTCCAACATTTTGCGACGCTCTTTCCTAACATTTTGCGACGCTTATCCCAACAGTGGATCCAGCTGAGGCGGCAGTGATAAGTTGTTCGTGATCGTTAGAAGGGTGTGTGTGAGTATCTTGAACAATGGAAGAATTTTGAACTACAATAGCAGCTCCCAAAACCTCGGGTTGTAAATAGAAGACAGATTACTTCTGTGCCATCTCCAACGTAAAGGCCTGTTCATAAGCTGTTGGCAATGTAGTAATAACAGAGGTCCAAAGAAACGCAAATCACTCTGTCAACTTCCAAAGCAGATCTCACCGTTCGTCACACGTGCACTTACTTCGCAACGAATCGATTAAGACGGTAAGAGACCCGCTTTTATTATACTGAGGCACACCTAATTTGCATGCGTGCAATGTGACTTCGCGAGACTCTGCGTGAACCATACGTAATAAAGGTTCATGGATGCCATGTTGAATTCTTTTCTTTCATCCGCAGCGTACCGGACAGACAAACACGAGGACGTTTCGCAGGTAAGCCCCCTTCATGTTCCCTCCCCCCCCCCCCCCCCGATCTCATGATCACGTCCGCGGTCTGAGGGTCAAGAAACATCGCATCTGCTGGGATACTGCTGATATCCGAGTCACTGTCCGATGGGGCTGCTGCAAGCCAGAGTGATGCCTCACTGCTCTCTGACTCCGACTCGCTCTTGTCGTCCAGTGATGGTTGCGTTGCTAACCGTAAGTCTCTAACGTGACGGGGCATACCATCGATTCGCACTGCCTGTGGGCTGATTACCTCAGTGACGCGTCCAACTCCGTATTTCGTCGTACACTTGCCGCGTGGGTTCTTAATCCAGACGACATCCCCTTTTTTCAGTTTCTCTTTGGTTACTTCCAGTTCGGGCAGCGGGTTAGTCTCTCTGCCTTTCACCCTGACGTGATACCTGTGCAAGGTGTCAGCCTGCGCTGTAGAGGGTGAAACATTATCCTTTGGGGTTACGTTATACAGGTAGACTGCCTCAAATACCATGCAGGTTCTGTGATTCCGCTCGATGACCCCATTTCCACTCGGTAGGTGGGCACATCGAAACCTCAGGTGTACTCCCCAGCCATCAGCAAACTTTCTGAACTGCTCACTGGTGAACACAGCACCATTGTCGGTTAATATCTCCGTTGGGGGGTCACGTTCAAGAAAAATACTGTTTAACTGACGGACGATGATGGCTGCATCTTGCCGGCGCAGCATGCGCCATATCACAAACCTGGATGGACCGCAATCAATGAGAGTCAGGAAATCCTCGCCGTTGTGGTGAGTTAATATCCATCGCCAGCCGGCTCCAATGGCTTTCCACTCCCAGCTTTCCTTTCTCCCAGCGAACGGGTGCTGGATCAATGGATTGGCATGCTACACAATCTTTGACCACTTTCCTGACGTCTGCCTTCTGTACTCCTGGTTCAACCAACTTAGCGAAATATAAGGTCCGCTTGACCCCAGGGTGCCTGGTTTGTTGGTGGACTTCTTTGATGTGATTAGATCGAACGGGGCTCACGGAAGCGGTGCAGGTGAGCTGCATGGGTTCAATAGTCTTTCTTATGCCATCAAGCCATCTTTGAGGTACTCTTGTCAAACAATCTGCTTTGTTCAGGCTGGATTTGACCAGGGACACCTCTATTGACAGTGCATATTCGTTCACCAGCTTCATGATCGTGTCGAGCCGCCGTCAGATGGCCCTCCCGGTGAGAGTAGCTGAAATCCACTTATGGACGCAAGCAGAATCTGAATAGTCGCAGGGGGGTCGTCTTCCAAAGGATTGCCAATTTTATCCCCTTGATAACTGCATCAAGTTCTGCCAGGTTTATGTGCTGGGAGTCCTTTTCTGGGCGTAACCAGCAAGTGTCTTCCACCACAGTTCCATCATGGACCACCGATACGCCAATGGCGAGAAAGCTTGCATCAACCCACACACTAAGGTTCTGGCTATCGACGCACCATCTGCCTTGTGCACCCTGGTGAGGACCTCTTTGAGCATTGTATTGAGAGGGACGTCATGAGTTTCGTCATCTCATCCAGTGGTGACGTCGGAGGCTCTCTGCTTAATAAATGCCACCGCAACACAAAGCCAGCCACCCACAGGAAGGTGTCCAACTAACTTTCCGCACAAGGAAAATACGTTTCGTCGTGTAACAACACAAGGCATGTCCGGGGTTTCATTTCCTCGTTTCCAATAGAGAACGTCATCTTCCTCCCAGACCTGCAAACCAAGTACCCGTGCGTCATCCCGTAGCCCTTCCAGTTCTTTGCTGAGAAGGCCAAAGTTGTAGAGATGCTCCCTCACGCGCGCCGCAGATACAATTTCCTCGTCCATGTACACGTCATCAATATATGTAGATTTTGCCCGCTGAATGCGCTCATCCTTAGTCAGAATGGCGTCAACAATCATTTGCATAATTGATGGCTCCACATTAAGTCCAAATCCCATGCGGGTTAGGCAATATCTTTTCCCCTTGATGAGCACCGTTTGATAGGGCCATAGTGATCTGTGTCACACACTTGAAGGTATGCTTTGTGAAGATCCAGTACAGATACATTAGATCCCGCTTGCCGCCATTCCCTCAACTTTTCAGTGCATACGTCCGTGCGAGCTGTAAAAGGGTCCACGTGCTCATTCAATTCTCGATAGTCGAGCACCGGCCTCACCTTCTGCTTATTCTGTTGGATAACCGCCATTAACGGGATCAGGCACTTTGGGGGACCCAATTCCTTCTCTGAATAAGGAACTAGCCATCCATTACTAATCCAAGTTTGTAGTTCCTTGTCGTATTCTGCACGAGCTCTGGGGGGAATTTTGTATTCTGGCACCTTATTGCATAATTTCTCGGGTGGCTGCTCCTCCGACCACTTCCAGGAGGCTGTCCAGGACTTTGTGCGCTGGTCGAATTCCACACAAAAATCAGGCTGTTCCAGCTTCATAGCTGCACTCAGAGCAAGGCCCGCTTTTGCGAAATGTGCCCTACCCTCACCATCAATGCGTACACCACCCAATTCCTTGATGACGTCCATTTCCAGGAGCAGGTCGTAACCGAGCAGGTCACCGTTTACAACCAAGGCTCGTACGGTTACTGTGGGCCCATCGCCGACACCTGCGCGAATGATGCTAACGCCACAAGAGGCAATCGAGCCACCGCCAACCATCAATACCGGGATCCTTTCCTTATCCCATGCGTCACAGCATGCCTTGCGCACGAGGGTCTGCATGCACCCGGTGTCTACGAGCGCGAAGCGCTCACGCCCGTTTACGCGCACGCTCACTGCGGGTAGCGCCTTATTTGGCGACGATCTGGGGAGAAGACTGGCGCTATAGCTTACTTCCCTTGCCCGTTTCCCGGACAACCCAGCTTGTTGCACCGGTAGCAACGCACGCGTTTTAACGTTCCTCGATCGGGCGCGTCCTTTGCACCGCTTCGGCAGTCTTTTGAAAAATGGTTCGGCCCACCACATTTGTAGCATCTCACGTCTTCTGTTGGTGGTGAAGACGCTTCCGCAGCTGCCGAAACCGGCTCTGTGTCCTCTTTCAAAATGTTTCGGGCTCTGGCCAACAACTCGTCAAGCCCAATCTCACTGAGTCTGGACGATGCTCGCAGCAGTCTGCTGGCGCTGTCTGGGAGTCCAGTCAGAAAAGCGCATCCCAGTATTCGCTCGCTTGTTCCACCGAACGGCGCGGCTAGCCTCCTTAAATTGGCCAGGTAGACGTCCATAGTCTCATCTAGCCCAAGCCGCCGTTCGGTGAACTGCTCCAGGCGACGAAAGGGTCCACAGCAAAGGCTGCATATAGTGCCTGCCTAATTTCCTCCAGGCCTGGTTCGTCTCCGAGCTGCTGATACACCGAATATGCTCCTTTGGTCAGCCTCAGTGGGATGACCAGTGCAGGATCCTTTATCTTGCAAAGTCTGCAGACGTGCTCGGCTTTCTCCCACCACTCGACTACAGAGGGTCCGGAGGGGGAGCCGTCGAACTCGGGTATTGATCTCAAGTCAAATTTGTCCATTGCCGAAATAGCTTGTAGTAATAACGAAGGTCCAAAGAAACGCAAATCACTCTGTCAACTTCCAAAGCAGATCTCACCGTTCGTCACACGTGCACTTACTTCGCAACGAATCGATTAAGACGGTAAGAGACCCGCTTTTATTATACTGAGGCACACCTAATTTGCATGCGTGCAACGTGACTTCGCGAGACTCTGCGTGAACCGTACGTAATAAAGATTCATGGATGCCATGTTGAATTCTTTTCTTTCATCCGCAGGGTACAGGACAGACAAACACGAGGACGTTTCGCAGTTAAGCCCCCTTCATGTTCCCCACAGGCAAGTATAGTTATTTATTCTCTAGTAGTCTTTATCTTATTGGGTTGGACTGTATTCCATTAATAAATGCGTCCCTGATAAAAACATCTCTCGCTTAGTTCGTAGTTAAAGCTGTGAATTCATACCCGCAGCTTTATGTCTTTAGAATCTGAAGGTACTGTTCAAGGATTTCTTCTGGTTGTTGACGCCGGCTGGCAAGTAAATGTCTAGCAAAAATGGTATTTTTTTCTTGACAAACATGGCTTCTAAAATGTCCACGGCAGTTCCGTAGTTCTTACATTCAGATAAATTTTTATAAATTGGAGTGGAAACATGATGTAACAGAAGAGCATATTTTTCAGTACCTGTTAAAGCCGTGTTTGAAGATAACTGCAGCGCTGTAAGGAATCCTTAAAACATTTTTCTCCAGTGTCGCCATTTGTCAGTAGAATCCGAGTCTAGACAGTCGGATTTCAGGTAACGTTCCATAACGAAGTTAAATAAATTGTAATAAAAACTGGAAGCCGGATTAACTTACTGACAAGTTTTATTTAACTTTTCGTTGCTTACTGTCAATATTTATTTGCAAAATATTTACAAATTGTGGCACAAGGCTGAAAAGGGGGGCTGGAGAGAATGTGGACCTAACTAACATTAATTAACTTAACGAGTCACAATTACCAAAACAAATTCACTACATGATTAACCTACTTAAACCCCCCAAAATGACAATATAAACATGAAATGGGAAGTTGGAGAATAAAAAATGTATATACAAATGAAGGAAATATATACAATGACAAAAATGTTAGTGTTAGTATAAGAACCTCCCACTAAAGCATGTGGCAAATAAGTAGTATCGCCAGTCGAAAAAAGGGGATGTCGGTCCAGAAAGCTTTATTTCTTACATCTCTTTCGAAATTGCGATAGCAGACCTGCATCTCTGACAAAATAGAAAATGTGTCACCTAATTGGGGCCGGTAATGGGAATTATAAAATAAAAGTGTGAGGAAAACAAACCCGGAAAATGACAGAAATGAAATGGCGCTATGACATCTTACATACACTAGCTAAGTCAGTGTTCGTTTCGACTACCCAATATTCTGTCTAAGGCAAATCTAAGTACCACTCAAGATTATCTCGATTCACTCGACACAAATGCGCAACTTTCACCCATCTTTCATTGAAATTTGCTGGAGAGAGTTTCACCATGTCTAGCTTGATACGCATTTTCAGGCGATGTTTGAAAATTAGGACAATCTGGGGAGCAGTGAAGGTCTCTTCCCCGTAAACTTCCTTCTGTCATGTCGACCTAATCACGTCTCTCATAACAGCCAGTAAGCAAAGAAACACATAGTGTTCCTCCCACTTCATGGTCGGCGCCAAATTGCAGCAAGTCGAAAAAGACTCCAGAACAAAGAAATATCCGTCCAACATGCGAACTGTGTAGCCTTTAAACAGCACACACAGCGGGCGAACGATGGGGCAAGAAAATAAAGTATAACTGGTTGTTTCCTCCCAGTTACTGCATCGGACACGACTCGGTGTCTCAGTTAAGCCCGCTGCGTAAAGTTTGTTTTTACCGAACCAGGGTACATTTCTTATTATCAGCCAGGTGAGTGATGCTTCACAATTATCGAAACATTTCAACCCAGGCGCCGAAAGCCAGATTAAGTGAAGTTGTTTCTTTCGTAAGATCCCCTTATAATTACCCGATATAATGCTCTATGGGACAAAACTCGGGTGTCAAAAGAGGCTTGCTGCAACCCGTAGAAGGAACCTCAAGGACTGTCGACACTCGCGATAAAAAGAGCACTCGTTTCGAGGTAATCGAAATGCCTCACCCCATGCGAGTGCACACTTTTCAAAGCCGGAAAGGCTTTTTTGGTGTATTCCTTCCAGAATTCACCGTTTCCCTCACAAGGTGTACACATTCGGTCTAAGTAGTTTAAGCGAAGCGTATGTTGAAGAATCTCAACGCTTGACATATCTGCAGAGGGGTGTAAGTAACAGATCTCCCGACGAACCATGGGCTGCTTTCCCTGCCATAAGAACTTGAAAAAGGCCCGCGCTTACTCAATTAGTGTAACTGCCGGGAGTGTGAGCACTGAAAGACGGTACAGAATGAGAGGATAAATGTGCGAATTACACCCCCCGCTGACCACAGACGGGCTGCAGCTTTAACCGCTTTAAACACTTCCGACCAATTCTTCTCTAACTGGAGATCAGAATCAAACCAGACGCCGAGTATCTTGCAAGCTCCATCCGTCCAGCCAAAGAGCCCCTGAAGGTGTACACCCCCAGGCACCAATGCGTAAACTTACAGACTTGTCGCAGTTGATTTTGGCCCCTGTCACTTGTTCATACCGTCTTATTCTCATGTCGACGACACTAATCTCAGCACTGCTCGATATAAGCACTATGGCATCATCGGCAATGGCGGAGTACTTAATCATGGTGCAAGCACCAGACAAAGTAATCCCTCGAAGGACCAGATTCACCCTAATCTTTCGAAGGAAAGGTTCCAACGAAAGCACATAACACATCGGTGAAAGCGGACAGCCATGACGAATAGATCTGGACGAATTGAAAGGCTTCAACCTCAAACAATTCACTTCCACCAACGCACAGGGTTTTGCATACAAAAGGCAAATACAGAAGCGAAACTGAAGACCAAATCCAACCGAAGACAAGACATCCTCCAAATAGCAATGATTGACCCTATCGAATGCTTTGGATTGATCTAAATTGATCAGCGCGGCTTCAGTGTCGACTTTATCTATGATCAAGCGTATCATGTGCAAATTATCTTGAATTGTCCGACCCTTAACATCACAAGTCTGTTCGGGACTTATTAGACGATGCAAGACAAGTTGCAGACGGTTAGCTGAGATCTTGGCCAAAACCTTTAACTCTGTATTTACCATCGTTAAGGGCCGGAAATTATCTATATAATCCTCACCACTATTGTTTTGTGAAGCAATTTGATGATACCTCTAATAAAATACTGAGGGATAGACCCGTTCCTATACCAGGAGTTGAACAACACAGCTAGCAAGGGAACAAAAATGGGCGACAACCTCAAATACAGTTCGTAAGGCAGACCATCGATCACAGGAAACTTATCTAGTCCGACCTGTTTCAGGGCCCCCAGCACTTCATCCTCTTTAATAAAACCTTTTGCACCCAGCGGCTTCGGTCGTCTCAAGATGAGAAAAGTCAGCTAAATAGGCGTCGAACTGAGCCATTGCCAGACCGGGCTCCCTAGTGAAAAGTTCCTAAAAAAATCCCGTCGTTTGTAGTCACAAGACACCCATTCGATAATGTGATACTGGCGATGTGTCGATCAGTTGACTGTCGACGCTGCTCTGCCCGCAGTGACGCAGCCATGTTTGTTGCCTCATGGGGCATCCTTTTTAACCTAAGCCTAACTAAGAATCTCTGATCCTCCTCGTTATCCAAAGAGTTCAGCCTTAACTATAGTAAAAGTACTGCTATCACCCGCCTCCACCACCCGATCTAATCTAGCTTCTACCGCCACTTTCGCTGCCCTTGATTTTAGGGTTAGTCGGCGACTATTATCAGCAACGAAAGACCTAATTGTTTTCTTAAGATGGCCCTACCACTTATTCGCAATGATATTACCCGTCAATTCCCGCTGTATTGTTAGTAAAAGCTGTTCCTGGAAATCCTTCACATCGAACAACGATGTGTTGAACTTCCAGTACCCAGCTATTCTAGGCTTGGACTATCTAAATTTCCCCGCACCGGACAAGCCTATGATCCGAATAAACTATGTTATGAAAACTTGGACAATCTAAAAGCCCTACGTCGACTCTCCGATCGAGGTAACTCGAAAGTTGACCCAAATCGTCGCCACGACTAGCAGACCAAGTCCATACTACTTCACATGGATTTTCATTCCGAAATTTATCAACAAGATCAAACTTATCGAGAAAGTCCCGAAATGGTTTAACCTCCCCGTTCATGTTTATACCCTTAGGATTTCCAAGCCATCTAAACTGGGATCCAGGATAGCGTTCCAGTCTCCTGCTATAATTATCCGACAAGATGTATCCGTAAAGGGCTCGATCCGCCGAAAAAAGGGAATCCGCTTAGAATAGTCATTGCGTGCATAAATCCCAATAAGCTGAAAAGCCACATCCTTTACGGTAACATCTAGAAAGCATAGCCTACCTTCATGATCCGCAAAATCAGGGTCACACAATGCATTCTAAGTACGCTAAACTTGAGCGAGAATTGAAATATGCTGAATAGAGCTGAAAGTCTCTAGCCAGAACACCCTGATAATCACTCGGAATAAAGTGGGTCTTCTGCAAACAACATATATCCACACCGAGCCGTTGAAGGTCACATGCTACTCGAAATTTACGAGAGGTGCCCCTCAATCCTCGCCTATTTAAGCTTGCTAATCTGAGAACCATTATAATGTCTTAGAGTTGGACACCCGAAACGAACATCGACGGTTTCAAGACACTGACAGCGGTTTCCAGAGAACCATGCCCCATTTCAGTAGTTATGAGACCGTCTGAGGACAACGCCGCCGATGTCTAAGGGGAATATTAGTTTTTTCGACCTATAAAGGGATGGGTGCATCCTTACCGGGAACCTCCCAACACAAAGCTTTTTCAATTCTATTAATTCTTCATCGTTGAAGAATGCAAGGGGACGCGTTATATTAAAATAGCTATTTGCTTCCTCCATCATACTCCAGACATTTTTCGCTTCCTTTTTGGACGTTTAAAACCCTTTTAGCGTTAGCAAAATTTTCCGGGTTTGAAGTGTCCTTTTTATACACAGTTTTTAGAGAAACAAGATTACGAAAGTCCTTCTTATGGTGGTTCTTCATCACATTCTCGGTCTCGGGTGTTAATTTGCAAACGTCTTTGTCGGTAAAAAATAAAATACGCTTTTTTCGCGCATCTCTCTCCAATGAAGGTGATAATGAGTGAATGAGGAGGTGGTATTTCAGTTTTCATTGCAGAGGGGTGTGGCGTATGTTTGGGGGTGTTGGCAGGAGTGCAGAACGGAGATGGTCTGGGGGAAAGGGACATAGCTTTATGAGGAGATGTCAGGGGAGTCATATTATTTTCCTTCTTTGGTTTGACTGAAGGAGGTTCTGCCTTTGCAGGGGAGCGACGATCTTTAGGAGGAGAAGTTGGATTAACTGACTTACATAGTGTTTCTCTGAACAAGTTTTTTTCGCCCTTTCTCTCCCTCAATTTTTTCTGTTTGCGTCAAAAATGTCTTTTCCGGGGATTCACAAGTTTATCAAACTCGTCTGGTGTGATAGTCTTTTTTGGGGTGGACTTAATCGATTATCCAACATTGTTAATTTGTTTTTTCTCTTCGACTTTTGGAGCCAAGTGCTCTAAGTGTCTATTTTTAGGATTGGGTTGAGCCGGTTTATTTCTGGTGGGGCCCGTAAAAGTAAGGTGCACCACTTCGTTGCAGATCCAACAAGCCGGTCGCCTTCCTGCTACGACTATAGCCTCTATGTAATATAATATTTTTAAAAAAACTTCCGTTTTGAGTAATATCTCAAACGTGCAAACACCGTTAAAACCGTCCATATCAATAGCCATATCTCATGAGGAAGCAGTGGCGTAGCTAGACCTTTTGCCGCCCGGGGCGGTAGTAAAATTTGCCCCCCCCCCCCCCGGCATTTGGGTGCCCGGAAAATTCGTCCATGGATAATTCGCCCATGGAAAATTTTTTGCTAGGTAGGAAAACTGGTCCATTATTATTAAGTTAACATTATTCTTAATTTTCATACCTTGCGAAAATTAGTTCTACGGTATCTAATTTTCCTAAATTCAATTAAATTAAAATTAAAATATGAAAACTGATTTTTAATATTTTTTATTCATTTGAGATTTTATCTGTTTTCCTTTTGTTTTAAGTAGATGGTGGGGGTTGCCCGGGGTGATTTTGTCCCATCCCCCAGCTAGCAATTGTAAAGTTTACAAGGAGTTATAAAAAGTATGCTACAAAAACAAACGTTTGGACAGTAATAAAATTAATGAATTCAAACTTTCGCATCTAATGTTATTTCCTCTTTGATGTCGGTGTATATACACCCAAATATCCAACTTTCTTTTCGCACCTATTCGATAAAAATTTATATGAAAGTTCCCCTTTAAGTATGAAATCTTTCTGAGGTCATTTTGTTTTTTTGGTGCTTGGCCGAAGCCTAGGCTTGGCTCTATCCTGTTAGGTCAGCCGGTCACTGAGTATATCTCCAGAAATAATTAATGCTTGCATTTTTTAAACTTAGTGATTGAAATGAATTAAAGCAATTTATTCTCAATTAATGGAAATTTTGTTCAAGAATTAAAACCAGCCATATATATATATATATATATATATATATATATATATATATATATATATACATATATATGTATGTATATATGCGTATTTTCAACCGACTTGATGCCTTGCGACAGTTCTCTCACAAAAAATAAATTTATAGCCTTATTTGCCATTCATAAATACATTTGTTTAAAATATATTAAAACTATTTTTAAAAGAGTTGAAACGTTATTAACAACAACAAATTTCTGAAAACCGAGCGATTACACACACGGATTTAAAAAAGCACCGATACAAGACGTTTTTTCTCTTCGGAGGGCTCGCCCTCTTAATAATAACATTATGAAGACAAAGAAAAGAAAACTACATCGGACTATTCTCTCCTTGATACATCCATGTTATTTGGCGAAAATTCGGACTTTAACAACAACGACAAAAAAGTAAATAAAAATGATTTTATCATTTCATAACATTTTCAGGTTTTCAAATGTTCTCATTTAAATTTATTATTATATAAAATTATAGTATAAAATTTCATATTTTTTGTTAACTTTTGTTTTTTTAAATTTTTTTCTCTACTTTCTATTTTTACCCTCTCAAAATGCCGCCCCCTCAGGTGTGCCGCCCGGGGCGGCCCGCCCCCCTCGCCCCCCACTAGCTACGCCAGTGTGAGGAAGGCACATATATATTCTTCTGGCACCATGCCGGGAACTTCGAAAATAGACACTGTCGTCTTCCTTCTTCCCATGTACTCCATTTTGAGAATATAATCCCTTGTAATTATCTCCTTTTTTTTGAAAACCGGATGCAGTCATCTTCGGTTTTAAATAAGGATTTCCAGGTATTGTAACCCTTACACTTGGTTACACGCTCTGGTCTCATGTCCATAGTTGCGATTAGCTTGGTGACCGTATCCTTCGTCGACCTTATCAACTTTTTCGCTTTCCTGTCTATAACAAACATAATAATTGTTCGCTTGGCGAATTCTTACAGTCTCGGCAAGTCAATAATAATGCCATTCTCCATGATAAATTCTGGCACTGTTTTGTCTTTTCGACACATTTCTCTACATTAATTTTAACTGAAGATTTCTCAGTTGGGTGTTGAGGGGTTATCTCAGCCGACTCTTTCTGAATAGGTTCCTCAGAGGATGCACAGCTGGCAGCCGTCATGGCCGAGGTAAAAAATCCCCTCCCCACCCCACCCCCCCTGTGCAAATAATAACTTTAACAGATAATAATAACAATAGGAGATAACAAATAGTAACAAAAAAGTATAACAATATAAATTAATTGTGCAGATGAAACTAACAACAATCCAACATGCTGAAGTGAAAATAACGTGTTTTGTCATTGCTTACTGTCAATATTTATTCACATAAAATGACAAGTTACAAAATGTAAAATGTGGCACAAGGCCAAAAGGGGGGATGGGGAAAGGCTGGTCATCTCTAACTATATCTAACAGTCTAACCTAGCTAGTCTTATTCACTGACCCATTTACCAAAATACCACACTCATACATCATTCACCATAACAAACTCATACTGAAACAACCCTACTTACGTATTGTGGTGGGGAATTAAACATTTTATATGCAAAAAGAATGACTATATACAATGTATTTATGAGCTAAAAAAAGTTTGTTAAACACCCCCACTTATTGAATGTGGCAGATAAACCGATTCGGCAGGCGAAAGGTTGATGCAGGCCCCAACGTTTTATTACTACACACCTCCTTCGAAACATCGAAGGGTGAATCAAGCTACCTGTCACCTGGCGAATCAAGCTATCTGTCACTTAACTTGGGGAAAAAGGGACCTAATGTAATCACGCATACAGTAGCTAGGTTATTGACTTGAACTTACCATGAAAAGAATTGTTCTAAACTAATCCTAGACGTGACAATTGTCAATGTTCGTTGAGGCAACTTAATATCTTATGCCTAAGGCACGTCCAAATACCACTCAATACTAGCTCCTCTCACTCGGCACAATCGCACGACAGTTACCCATCTTTCACCAAATTTTACTGCAGGGAGTTTCACATTTTCAGCTCTAATGCGAATTTTCACGCAATGTTTGAAAATTCGAATAAGACTGATAGAAGCGAAGGTCTCACCTCCGTAAACTGCTTCTATGCGAGTGGACCCAATCACACCTCTCATAATTTCTAGCAGGCTCAGAAATATATTTCTTTTTTTCCCTATTACCGATTACAACAGACAGAAATGGGGACCAGTTTGTAATCCACTACGTTCAACATGCGAACCATGAAGCCTTCAACCAACTTGATCAGCGACTAAACGATGCGACAATGAGTGTGTTGCACCGTCTATTCATCATCGTCACACCGAACACAAATAGGCGAATTCTCCAAGCCAGCTGAATTAATTTTTTTGCCGACCCAAAGGGTATTTCTAAATATCAGCCAGACCAGAGATGCTTCATCATTGTCGAAGCATCCTGACCCAGGCGCCCAAGGTCATATTGAGCGTATCTCCTCCCTCGCCAAACCGAGCGTCTCAATCTTACCATCTGAAAAGCGTCCCATCACTAACACCCGATATAACGCTTTTCAGGACAACAGCTGGATGTCAGAGAGGCCTTCTTTCATCCGTAAAAGAGACTTCAGTGCCTGACGACACTCGCAATAAAAGGAGCACTCGCTTCGGGGCAATCGATATTCCCCCCTCACTCGAGTGCACACTTTTTAAAGCCGGGAAGGCTTTTTTGGTGTCTTCCCTCCAGAATCCACCGTTTCCCTGATCAGGTGTGCACATTCGATCTATGTAATATAGATTTAGCGTGTATTGATAATTCTCAAGCACATAGAGCATTGGTGATAGCGGTCATCCCTGACGAATTGATCTGAACAGATTGAAGGGCTTCGGCCTCAAACCATTCACCTACACAATCGTACTGGGATTAGCATATATAAAAGGCGGATCCAGGACCACAATTGTGGGCCGAAGCCTGCCGAAGACAAGACAGCCTCAAAGTAGTTATGGTCCACCCTATCGAATACCTTGGACTGAGCCAAGTTGATCAGCGCAGCTTTGGTGTCGACTCAATAGTTAATCGTACCATGTGCAAATTATCCTGAATAGTCCTGCCCTTTACAGCACAAGTCTGTTCGGAGCTAATCAGACCAGGCAGGACAGCCTGCAGACGATTTGCTAAAATCTTGGCCAAAATTTTTACTTCTGCATTCAGCATAGTTAAAGGCCTAAAGTTATCTATCCAATCCCCATCACTTTTGCTCTTGCGAACCAGCTTGATAATCACCCTGGGAAAATACTAAACCAGGAATTAAACAAGACAGTCAGCAAAGGGACAAAGATGGGCGACAACCTCAAGTACACCTCGTAGGGCAAACCATCGATCCAAGGAGATTTTTCCAGTTTGACATACTTCAGGGCTTCCCAGACCTCATACTCTTCTATACCACCTTCGCACCTTGTCCTTTCGGTCGCCCGAAGGCGAGCAAAATCTGCTAAATAGGCGTCGAAATGCGTAAAAGACAAACCAGGCTTCCTCGTAAAGAGATCCTGATAAAAAACACGAAACGCCCCCAAAATGCCTTCGTTTGTAGTCATAAGACGTCCATCCGGCAATGTGACACAGGCGATGTGTCGATCAGAATCCCGTCGAAGTTCCTCTGCATACAATTCAGCTGCCATGTTTGTTGCTTCTTGAGGCATTCTTTTTACCCTAGACCTAATTACAAAAGCTTGTCCCCCTTGAAAGTCAAGTCGGCCAGTTTAGCCTTAACTATAGTAGCTTCAGTGCTATCCCCCTCCATCGCCCAATCTTATCTAGCTTTTAGTGTCACTTTCGCTGCCTTAAATTCTAAGTTGTGTCTACGGCTAAAGGCAGCAGAAGAGGACCTAATTTATTTCTTAATATGTCTCCACCGCTTATTCCCAATTATAGCACCCGTCAATTCTCGTTTTAAAGTTACTTCTAGTAGCTTCTGGTAGCCCTTCACTTTGAATAACGAAATGTGGAGCTTCCAGTAACTAGTTAACTTAGGTTTAGGCCTACCTAAGTTTACTCGAACCCGAATCAACTTATGGTCCGAGTAAACTGTATTGTGGAAGCTTGGAAATTCTAATAGCCCTACGTCGACGATTAAGAACTGGTCGATATAGCTTGAAAGATGTATCGAACCGGAGCCGCGTCTAGCTGTCCAAGTCCATACTCTATCACAGGGCTTTTCGTTTCGGAATTTGTCGATAAGATTCAACTTATCCACGAATTCGCGAAACTTCACAGTATCCTGCTCTCGGTTAGGATTATCCCACGATCTAAATCGGAATCGAGGACCGCGTTCCAGTTTCCCGCTAAGATAACTTGCCGAGAAGTATTCATAAAACGCTCGATCCGACGAAAGAATCGCGTCCGCTCACCATGGTCATTGGGCGCATAAACCCCGATGAGTCGGAACACCTTATCTTTTATAGTAACATCCAAAACGCACTTCTGGATCCATGAAGAAAGGGTCAACTCCCGCATCTAAATAGCGCTTAACCAGCCAAGAAACGCCCATCGAGCGAATATCAAAGTGTGATGAATACACATCACGATCCTTAGTCAGTACACCTATATAATAATTTAGAATAATGTAGGTCTCCTGTATACAGCATATACCAATTCCGAGACGAGAGAGATCACGATAAATTTACGGATTCCGGCTTCCAGGCCTCGAACATTTAAACTAGCTAGATTGAGAGCAATTTTAGCGCCTTAGGATTGGGTTTCCTCAACCAACATTGACGGGGTCAGGATGTCGATGGCTCATCTCATGGAATGATGACCCATCTGGCCATTGATGGAGCCGTTCGGGGGCAAGCAACCAACATCTAAGGGAAATGTTATTTTTACCACCCTATAAAGGGATGGGTGCATTTTTACAGGGACCCTCCCAACACAAGTTTTACGTAACCATTTTAGGTCAGCGTCCCTGACTATATCTAAGGGTTGTGTGTAATATTGAAGGGTGTGATCGCTTCCTCTATCAGATTTCAAACTCATTTTGCCTCTTCTCGAGTCCGAATCACTGTGACCAATCGTTTCGCATTGGGAAAGTTGAGAGGGTCTTCTACAGATTTCGCCTCTACCTCCCTAAAATCAATCAATTTTCTGAGGTCACTTAGTTTATGGCCCTTTTCCCTCTCACACTGGGTCTCAATGACTACATATATTTCTGACCCATGTAAGAATCAGGACTTATTCTTTTTTCCTCCAGTTTCGATGGAGGGGCTTCTTTGCATTTTTTTGCTTGGTGGAGGCGGAGGTAGAGGAGACATGTCTACTTTCATGGGAGCGATAGGAGGGGTGACTTTTGGGTAGTTGGGGAGCTGGGGTTGAGTAGAAGGGGGTGAGGGATTTGTAGTTTTTGTGGGGGGTAGCAGGAGGAGTTGACTTGGGGGTGCTGATGAGAGACGAAGGGGAGAGTCGTTGGGAGTTGGATTTAGGGGTCTTCGTAGTTGGATGAGTTTATACTTTCTCTGATGGATTGGGTGGTCATAAGAGGGGGCATAGTTTTTGGCACTGGATGATTTACAAGGAGAAATGAGGGTAGATTTGTTTGGGGTTGGTCTAGCGCTAGTCTTTTTGTGTAGGTCGGGTTTTTTTGGGGGGAAGGTGTGTTGGGTCTGGAATTTGATAAAGGAGAAGATGGACTTTGATTATTTATATTTGTTTTTCTTTGCTCATCTAACTCTTTCTTTAGTTCAACTACCTCAAAATATATGTTTTTCTTTCCGGGGTCTTTAGACATTTTTATCCGTTCTTCCTCTTCGTTCAGCAATTCTTCGAGTGCCAGTCTCCCCGGTGTTTTTCCCTCCAACCAATATCCAATCTTGTTCTTTTCTTTGGTTCGCTGAAAGGGGGGGGGGGGAGAAAGATTAATCTGGGTTTTCGGCAGTTATTGTTTTCTCTGGCGAACCGATAAGGAAGTCTACGCCCCAATTTCTGGGGGCTAAATGCTCTAAAACCCTATTTTTAGGCTTAACTAGGGTTGGGTTCTTAAGGGGACACTCCAAAGTTAAGTGTTCCACTTCCCAACCAGCCCAACAAGTTGGTCTCCGACCTGCTACTATAACAGACAATTTCGCGTCACCCACCTCCAAACAGTATGGTATTTCGTCGAAGCCTTTCTTGTTCATTAAAATGTCGAATTTCCAGGTGCGCATGCATTTGTCATGATCTATGAAGGCTATATCACCATATTTAATAAAAGTCTCCTAAGTGTTTGCCTTGTACATGGGGAGGTACTTCGAAGACAGAGATTGTTGTTCTAACCCTAACCCCATACATTCCATCCTCAAATATACTCGTTTGTTATTATTTCTTCCTTTTCAGGTGAAAAAAGTGTGACCAGGTATGATAACATCTGGTTCAAATGATGTTTTGTGGTTGCATGCCTTTTGTTGCTATTAATTTAACCGCTTTTTGATGCGCGAATCAACTTTTTTGTCTTGGCGTTCATTTGTTGAATGTCGCTACTGCCGGAATATCAACGATAAGGCCTTTCTCGGTTACTAAATGAGAACATTGTTTTGCCGCTGCAACAAAATCGTTTACGTTTATCGCCACAGAAGGGGGCTTGTCCCACTCCGACATCACGGGGGTCATGACATCAGTGTCCATTGCAGCCACAATGCTACTATCAGCCATGGCCGAAAAAAAAAGGTATAGTGTTACCAAAAATTAACAAAACAAAGTTCCGATTTTTTCCTTCCAAAGATAGTAACAAAAATGTTCAACAATTACGCAAAAACAACAAACAAATATTAACAAGAACTAATTCACTTGTAAAAACAATCGAAATCCAACCCAGACTCTCAAACACTCCTCCCTTCGTTGTTTACTGTCACACATAGGATAAAATATCCACTCCTAATATACTACTGAATGTAGCATATTCCATTGTTAACAAAGGGGTGAGATGGGTATCAATTATTACATATATCAAACACTACATATATATAGCGGCATTTTTCTTTTAAACAAATTTTGTTAAATAGGACGGAGAATTTATGTCTACATATTGTTGTTTTGATCCTTTCTAATGTCCCGCCGTATTCGCTTAACCCCCTAGTACTTTCGGATCCATCTGGATCTATCTTCAGGGCAGGTTATCGAGTAAATAACGTGGTGCTTAGATATTTATAAGTAATTTTGGCGGGAATAACGTGTTGCTTTCACTATTAATAAGGTATTTGTGTGAGTATGTTATCACTATTATTAAAATTAATTTTGTTAATACTAACACAGATACCTTATTAATACTGTAACTAATACGTGATTCGCGCAAAAATACTTATAAATATCTAAGCACCTTACTAAGTTCTTTACTCGATAACCAGCCCTGAAGATGCATCTGGATATATACCGGCCAGTTCCCGCTTGAAACTAGAAAACACATACGGAAATTAGAAAGGACAAAACATAAATATGCAGATACAAATTGTCCGTCGTATTTAATGAAAAAAAAAATATAAATTTATATTGAATAAATATTCATATTGGTGTATTTTTTGTTTTTAGTTTAAAAATGTTCTTAATGAGAAAAACGATATCATGTGTTTTAACCAACTTTTATTGAATAAAAATTATTTTCTGTTTCCTTCTCCTCTTCTCAAACATGTCTTCTGTCCGTGTTGAACTTTTTAAAAAAATAGCTTTCGACTTTAAAATTTCATTTTTTCTGTTTGTTTCTTCATTTGCGCTTCTGGGTGACGGCGATGTTGCACTTGCGGTATGTCTCGAAGCTCTTGTCCGTAAGGCATCGATATGTGAACCTGTTCCCGTAAAACTCGCCGCACGCCTCGCAGATTCCGGCATACGTCAACAGCGACACGCCCTTTGGAATGGATCTGAAAAAAAAACAAAAAAAAACAAATTTACTGATCATTTTTTTTTTTTTTTTACTAATGAGTCCACGCTTATCAAGGCCCGAAGGCTACTCGAGGATAAAGGTTAATGAGATTGTCAGTTGGCGATGAACTACACCTTGAATGGTCACAATTTGATGATTTAAGAGGACGGCTCGACAATAATTTGTTAGCACTTGACTTGAAAACAACGATAATCAGCTAGCAAGCAAGAAAGAAACTTTGTTCATGGAAGTTCCATTTAGTTTCAGGTACACAGAGGAAGAAAGGAAACTTATTGACAGTGGTTGTAGCTAGACGAGTTTTTGTTGTGAATGTTTTACAGTGGAATCACAAATTGAAGCTTAGTTGAGTACTTACCATGAAAATAACGATAGAGTAGAGAAAGACTAACAATGTCTCTTCTGTGAGAAAGGGACTGTAAGGAAGAGAAGAAATCATTCTCCCCACTAGATTTCGAAGTCGAATTTGTACTTTGTAAAGACAAAAAAATTCTCTGAGCAGCACCTCCCCAGATGTGACAACAATACTCCATCTTAGGAGTATGTAACTCTTATACAGGTAGATGATTGAATCTGGACAGGTACTTTCTGCGGCGGTAGAATGATCCAACCATTCTTCATATGCCGAGAATTTGTTCACGATATTCAGGTCAGGTCGAGCAGAATACACTTGCTCTTAACTTGGTTAATTGTGAAAAAAATCGCTGTATATGGATTTCGCCAACTCATAATAAAATTAGTTAATTATTAATAACACAGCGTTGTACCTTTATTTCGATGAAAGCTGTTTTGTTGCAGTTAGCTAGACGCATGTCATTGCCTGTACTGAAATTGCACACTTATTGATTTGAGATAAAACACACATCACGACGACGATGATTGCATGCTATGATGATGACGCACCCGCCGTATGTGGCGCCTGTGATACCAGATTAGTTGCGAAATAAATTGTCGTTTTCTTCCCGAAGCCCCTAGCGTCTATTAACAACATGTTAGCAGGTGAAAACAAAATTAAAGAGATCTATTTCCTATTAGCTAAAGTGTTTGTACATCTTACTTAGATGGCCTCCTCGACTCGTCCTCCCCATCCTATCCCATCCCATCCCATCCCATCCCATTCCATATGTGTGATGCACAAAATACAATCTCTCTATAGTGAATGCCCGGCTATACATGGTGAATGCTACACGAGTGTATTTGTTAATATGCATGTGTATCTGTTAATATGCAACATGTGCAGACAGAACACATCGGATCTAGAGGAGTAAACTTTGAACAACATTTTTTAAATTCTTTATAGGTTGTTGTAGTCCTTTATTCCTTTATTCCTTTATTACTTTATTCTTATTCATTTATTCTTTATTCTTTATGGGTTGTTGTAGTCCGTGTGGCGACCATCAAGAAATGGACACTTTGGTAGAGAGAACGTCGCAGCTTTGCAGAAGACCATTCTTGACAACAAGAATGTGCACGGCCCCAGTGAGTTGAGAACCGTCAAGTATACAAATTTGAAGAGCCGTATACTTATATTATACTTATATTATACTTATACAGCCCTGCCTTTATTAGGTACTTCAGTGTAATAAGCTAAACCACAAATGTGATGACACAGGAAAACAATCAACCGCTGGGAAGAGCTTTGTTCTCAAGCAGGTGGCGAAGCTCTCTAGAGTATGCAAATGTCCTATGCTTAAATAACATTTGATCACGTATATAAGGTTTAGTAAACCTAGAGTTTATTTTGTATTCATTTAAAACGAGGCTAACCCACCTGTACGAACCTGTTGGCTCCAAATATGCCAGTTCACAGGGATCAAACATTGGCAATTGATGCGTAGACAGATGCTCGCAAACTCACGCACGGATCTTTGTTATATGTTTACTAGCAGGGTTACTCGGCGTTACCCGGGATCTTAATTTTCATAAAGCACGGAAAAAATGAAAGTAAACGAAACCATCTGCGTAAGATTATCATTTTAAAATGTTTAAGTTTATTTTACGACAAAATCAGAGTAAAAATAATTATACTCGAGTGAAGATTGAACTCATAACCTCTGCCTCTAAGTACAGTATACTAACCGATTGAGTCACTAAATCAATTCTTGCTCTCTCAAAGTTGAATGGTGGTTAACACCACAGAAGGAGCACTCTTTCTATCTTTTCCCCCTCTCTCTCTTTGCAT
>OY744552.1:30966392-31013892 GCA_963556195.1 Sepiola atlantica | reverse complement strand
ATAAACAGGGAATGACTGGCGCCATTTCGGAGTTTTCCTTCTCCTAGACTAGTTGCACAACCAAAGCTTGAGAGTCTAGTCTACTCTACTATTTAATCCATAGCTGGATTGAGGTTATGGGTTCATACCTTTGCCAAGTGTATTAGTGAAAGTGATGCACACATATATGTAGTGTTACAGTAGGAATTCTGTCTTGTATAAAGTGACGGGAAAGTTCCAATATGGTCTGATTCCAATACAATTACAGATTCTGTTCTAAATTCGCGATTCGCGATTCCGATTCCGGTTCCAAAAACGAAAGTGTCTAAAAGAATACAGCCATTGTATAAAAAGTAATCATTTGCGCAACTATAGACTCCCTATCGAAATAGTTCATTAAATGGCGTCGATTTAAGTTCATTTATATAGAAATTTTCCGATATTTGAGCTTTTCCTATTGGAAATGTTTTTCTAAAATGGTTCATGAGGTTAAAAATTAATATACCAAAGTTATGTAAAACAAAATCAACTAACAATTTGTCTACGTCAGTTTTTTTAGTATGATATTGCGCTAAAACAAAATCTATAAAAACGAATATGTTCATATTTTGTATCTCATCGATAAGTTTAAAAACAACATACACATTGGTCAAACTTGTAGATAAATCAATTTCCTTTCGTGCGATAGGATTTTATGGATTTATCACGATCCTATAAAGGTCTTTCCGACGAATCTGTCACCGGAGAGCAATTCCACCCAAAGAATTCGACCCACCCGATATATTTTCTTAACCCTTTTTAGTCAAATATTATTGTATGAACATTTAGGACGTTAATTGGATACCTGATACTGAATAATTTATAATAGACAAACAATTTATTGATAATTTTCGGCCATCGTATGGAAAATATTTTTTCTGGATAAAAAAAAAAAATTAATGAATTTTAAATAAGCAAGCATTTGTTTGTAAATGAATTTAATAAACTATTTTCAAATAGGAGAGATATTAGTATAAATTTAAAGACCAACGTGATGATGAGTGGTTGTAGTGTTGGAAAGCCTTTAGAAAGAGGAAAGTTCTGCTTTTGAGGAATGGGAGTTGAGTGCAACTCAATTTTTTGTGCTGTTTGTAAGCATTGGGTACACAAGAAGTCTACTCGAATCATAGTTAGTTTGTGTGCAAAAAGTGTAAGACAATGGATTACGATGAGAACTCAGAAGTGGGGAAAATATATTTAGATGGAGAAGCTATTAAGGTTGTTCAGAGATTTTTTTGACTTGGTCATACGATTGGAGCGCAGAGAGCAGTTGGTGCTAGTATTATTGCAAGCATTAGAAGTGAATAGAGTAAGTCGAGGAAAACTTTGCCACTACTAACCAGCAGAGCGTTACCATTGTCGATCAAGGAACGTGTACACAGTTTGATGATGTATGGAAGTAGAATCTGACCAGTAAGGACATGTGTTGCACGGAAAGAAATGATATTCAAATGACGAATATGTAATGTGAGTCTTCAAAACAGGCGTAGATCTGATGACTTCAGAGGAAGATTACATCCGGACAATATGCAGAGATGTGTGCAGAGCAGGAAACTTTGTTTGTATTACATTAAAAGAATGGATGAGAGTTCTTGGGTTGGTACATGTAGAACAGTCGAGATAGTAGTGTCAGTTGACAGGGTAAGGTCAACAAAACCATGGGTAGAAGTGATAAGGATGTATTTGAGAGAAAGCAGGATAATTTAAGATCTGGCTAGTGATAAGTTAGTTTTAGAGCCAATTTGATGATTTGAAAATAAATTATTTAGTTACGAAATTAAATTCCAGCATAATGCATTTCAGTTTATTCGTAGCAAATCAACCATTTTTTAATCGTTGAAAAAGATTAAATTATTTCGTGTTAGAATAAAATAACTTTTTAAAAAGAACATTACCATAACAAAATCAGTTATAAATTTATAACAATTTGCTTCAATTAGCAAAAATATCAATTTAAAATACAGTTTTAATTTTAATTTTTTCCGTTGAGGTTTTATAGTGCGCAAGGCATCCATAAACAGAAAAGAAAATGGTTTACCTTTGTTTACTTGGAACCTAAAAGTTGATACTGATAGAAAAAAGCGAATAAATATAGTAATATGGGGTTCAGGAGTGTGAGCAGGGGCTTTTTGGTGATAAATAATTCGGGAATCACTTTTCTTTATATAAATGTATTTTGATATTGTTAACATATGCAAATTCAAACAGCGAATTAAGGGTCATAGGGGTACGCTGTTTCTTGTCTGAGTAGATTTTGCATTCTTGTTCGCCATATTTGTCTCCATATGCGTTGCAGCCGAGTGTTAAAGAATACTCAATACAATTTTATGGTTGAACTCTTTTATTGTTTCTCAACCATAGGGTTACTGATCATTTCGATGTAATCGAACGAGCTCGATGCCTGTGCATTATGAGTTTCGAGATGCCCACTTTGTCTGAAGTTTAGCCGTCAGACCTTCTTACCTCGCACGTGACACCACAACCACGCGAGACTTCCTCTTACGCGTCCTTTATAGAATTGCAGTTTTTACGCTTAGACAGAGGGACGTGACTCGTCTCATGCGGGTAGCATTATATTAGTGTTAAGAGCGAGTTTGCATGCGTCTTGCAAAACTGATATTAAAACAGTGGTCCTATGAAACATTTAAAAAAATTGTACATGCAACTGGGACCGTGGTTTACATACAGCGCCCGACATTCTAAAATGTTCACCTATCTAAGGGCATGATAACAACACAGAAGCAGCCGAGAACAGACCCGCTCCACTTTTATGCAGATCTCTAGACATGTTTGTTTCTGTTTTTAGGGCCCAGTTAAGGTCATGTTAACAACATCTAGGAAGAGTCGAAAAAGACAGCTGACAGTAGACATTTTTTTCTATTCAGTGGTCGAGATTTAGCTCATTTATTGTAGCATAACAGTTAGCGACTCAGCAACTGTTCGATGGACAAGGGGGCGGGGAAGATGGAGGAAAAGTGTAGATTATTTAGACCATCCATAACTAGAATATCTAATTTTCATAAACGTTTGAGTATTATTCGACGAGGCAAGAGTTCAGGAGACATGGATAAAAGTTTTGTCAAAATCTGATTATCTATATAATAATACGCTCAGCCACTTCCTGTTTGTACCTACGTTATCACCTTTCACACACATTATAAAAATGAGATCGTCCGATCAGCAAAGATCGTGATTAATATGTCACTAAGATAAACAATGTCGACATTACCCATTTTAGAATGAAGTCTTCCCAAATCAAATTTTGTCGCCTCGAGTATTCGACGGAGTGTTTTTTGTATGACAGAGTTTTCTGATGTGAAAATATCACTGGCTGGGTTGAAAGATTTGAGGCTTGAAGCCTAATCCAATGGACTCACAGTGTTAGTTAATAATATAACAAAGTATATATTAAAAAATAAAAATGCTTTGGGCCATGTTTGTATGTAGCCTATTTGTATTCTCGCTTGCAGGCTCACAGCATGCAAAACGAAGGGACCAGTCATTAGATTAAGACAACGCTTTCTCGGACAACAGCAGAGAAAATATTTTTTGTGTATAAACAGATTTTCAAGAATCAACTAGCGGCAATGATGTCTCTAAGTTACTTATTATTTTGGGCGTAACTTAGAGACATCATTGCCGCTAGTTAATGAACTAAGGAAAACATTGATTTTACGTTCGATTTTTAAGAATTTAAATATTTTGAACAAAGCTAAATTTATTTTGCTAAAAAACATTGAAATCTAATGCGCCAAGTCCCACACACGCCCCTGTAGTTTAGTAATAATTTGGTTTAATTAATAATTTAATAATAATAATAATAATAATAATAATAATTATATAGTACTAATGGAGATTTGGTACCTGTCTCTCTGAAGCCGGAATTATACTATTACTATTTCTTATACCATTTCAGGTTAATACTCAATTCAAGGAGTAATATCATTCTTTTTTGGAACAAAAGTAGTGTAGTATATGTTGTGTTGTCATAATACCATCCTCCGATGCATTATCTCCTCCTTTTTAGGGGTAGTTCTGTTGTCCTGAGACTATCTTCTCAAACATTACTTTCTCCTTTGGTGGCATCTGGTCTGTGGCCATGATACCATACTCTTAGACATCAACTCTTCCTTCGGAAGGGGCGCAGTGCAGTATATGTTTGTTCGTCATGATTCCATACCCCCAGACATTATCTCCTCCTTTGGGGAGCACTGTATTATATGCCATATATAATATCAAAAATATGCGACCAAAGGGCTAACTAAATGCAACATGCACATCCATTCAATTAGCGATGAAAACCTCTTTTAGATGCGTCCATCCAATTTGGAGGAAAAGCGAGGAAAAATACAATTTCAAATTTAAGCGTGACAGACTGACGAAAATGCTATTCGAAACGTAAGATAGGTGAGACATCATCATAGGGATGCTTGGAAGCATCTGACATATTTCAAACTGAAGTGTGACAGACCAATGGGCCGACTGACAAAGCCCCTAACGAAAAAAAAGAAGAAGATGTGTAGGATGACATACCGAATGATATATCATGTTTGATACACTAATAATCGTATAAAGTTAAAAAGATTTCTCTTATTCCAGTAATAACAAAAAGTAGATAAAACATTTCGTTGGTCCGTGTTCTTAAAACACAACTTTTATTTACTATCGATGATATCAATTGAAAATAATAAATAATTACTAATTTTATATCTAATCCTGATCAATATAGTTTAGTCATATTTAGAGGAAGGGGTGGCGTTTTTACTTCAATACAATTTAATAAGACATATTTTTCTACAATGACCAGAATAGAATCGAGGTAGTATTTTTGATTACTTAATATATATCGCACTTCCGACTGGCGAATAAATGGCGAAGAAAAAAAAAGTACAAAAGTACGCGTTTCGAATATAAATAAAAAATGCTTTTGGCCAGCATTTTTTATTTTAAACAAAAAGTTCTTATAAAAATGATCACTGTTCTTCTGTACTATTTACAGGTGTCATAATATTTGAAAATAATAATTATTAGAATTTGCGTATTTCGTTTTTATTATTGAGTCATCACTTATCAAGGTAAAGAGCCACTCAAGGATCAGAGTTAATAAGACGGACTGATTGTCAGCCGAAAGATGAGGAAAGCTATGGGAGTACTAACATGACCTACGTTTGACTACGTCCATCAGTTTATGACAAGAATTCGTTGATATTGGATTCAAAGATGACCAAATGTAATCATCAGAGAAGTAGTCCCGATGTAGTGTGTTCCACAGGCGAGAATAGACGCTGTGCATGGAGGTTCTGCCTGACGCTAGGCACATAAAGAAAGGCAAGTCTTTTATCATTGTGGCAGAAAAAATGTCTTGCAGTGAATGGATGAAGCAAATAAATGAAAATAACGACTGGGTAGAGAGAGACTAGCAATGTCTCTTATGTGCGAAAGAGATCGTTGGGAAGAGAAGCGATCACCACTCTCCCATTACATTGGGAAGTCAATTTAGCACTCTGTCAAGGCAGGAAGAGTGTTCTGTGCGGTATCTTCCCAGATGTTCGGATGTACCTGACTCTTCTATAGGTAGATAATTGCATTTGGGGTCAGGTACTTTCTGGAGCGGTAGAATGATCCAACCATTTACCAGCAACTCATAAATCGGGTCGTGTTCCTTTCTGTTCATTTTTTTTACTGCAATTTTCAAAGTTGTCTAAAACTTTTTTTTAAACAGCTATGATTCATTATCGACAGCCGGACTTTTCGGAATATTTCGTTTGCCTCCAAGGGTATGACGTAATTTTCGATCGAACAGGCTTTCTTAACAAAGGTCGTGGTCCAGGACTGAGAACAGGAGTTTCTTGGGGTAATCAATTTTTTTCGGGTAACGTTTGATATCCGACGAGTCCCCCTAGTAATCAATAATTTAGTCTTCAACGGCGATATTTTAAACTAATGACTTGTAGTAATTAGACGACCCACGTTCAGTTGCATCAACGGTGGTACATTGTGCAGTAGTTTGTTCATTACATAGCTATATATATATATATATATATATATATATATATATATATATATATATATATATATAATTAAAAGAAATTTGGTATCTGTCTGAAGCCAATCCAATATTATTACTTCTATTAATTGTACTATTGTACTAACTTTTAATTCAATTAACTATACTATTTCACACTTATGTACTATCCTTCAATGCTCACTTTAAACAAGAGGTAATGTAGTATCTGTTCAATTGTGATAATATCATCTTCCCAGGCATTACCTTCTTTATTGAGAGGTCAATGTAGTAACTGTTCTGTTTATTTGTTTTATTGATTTCTTGAATAGGAAACTAAAAATTATTTTTAAGATAGGAAGACAAGAGTATTTCTTGTTTGAAAAAGAGTTAAATTGCTACAATTTTTAATAAATAAAGAAAGAAGAAACATGTTCGTTTTATTTATTTAAATAATATTTGCTGACAATGATAATTATTTTATGGAAAAAGCAAGAGACATTTTAAAAAAATACTATTTCATTTATGTGAATGGCTCCAGACAAGGGATGAAGCCACTTGATGTAAGGAGCTAAAAAAGAAAAATACTACTACAAAAACTAACCAACGATAAGTGTTAGATGGATAAATTCCGAGCCAGAAAACAGCAATTCTTCCCCTTTTGTCAGAAACATCATTCATGGAATGTGAGGACTAAAGGACACAATTAGGGAAGCGAGAGTTACGAGGCTGCCGAAAGTAAACCCAAGGTCCACTTTCAACTCTCAATCCTGACAGACATTATTTCTTTATTTCTTTATAATTTGCTGCTATAAATAATAATTTATAACAGTAAAAAAAACACCGTAGAAATTCCACACTACCTTCTGTCATAAATACATTCTTCTAGAATTTTATTAAACTGAACCAGTGTTCAGGCAAGATAAAGAAAATAAAGAAACATATTCGTTTTATTTATTTAAAAAATATTTAACTGGCAGTGATTTTTTTTTACGGAATCTCTTCACATCCGAACATCATTGACCCTGATAAACATTTATAATTTCAACAGGAATATTATATATATATATATATATATATATATATATATATATATATATATGCATGGACATACAAAAGATGTAATATATAACATTGTTACTGTCGGACACACGGTTGCATTTGGATGTGTGTATAAAATGTATTTCTCGGCTATAAATGATGAATTTCTTCACATTTGAACAATAAAAATTTGCTTTATGGAAAACATAAAAACGTGTAAATTATAAGTGTTGTTATAACTTATTTTATGTTTAATATTTCGAACGTCGTTTATCAAAATACATTTTTGATAAATACTCAATGAATCTGAAGCTCTTATGAAACACTGGACATTTTACTCAATTTATAAACACGGCTCATTTGAAATGTTCTTATATAACGCTTCTTTGTATGAGATGGGCAAAGAGAACCTCTACTTGCTGTTAGTATCAAAGTAGGCGCCTCTTAAGTTGTTAAGTCGAAATGACTTTTTCAATTAACAAACTCTCATCTCAAAAACGAAATCTCAGTCTGGAAAGAAACTTATGCAACATATTAAAAACATCGGAGGACAGACCGGTTTTGTGCGTTTAGTTTTAAAACCCATTTTGTTTCTTTTGTTTGTGAATGTGAATTTAGTGTCTATTAAAATACATTTGACGTACCGTGGTTTCTTTTTCACATACAGAACATAGAGTGGACAAGATCAAAATATATGCTTACCTTTTCGAATATTTGAAATAAAGGACCGTTGAATTGTGGTTTGTCCAAAAGGTTATGGCAAGTCGGCAAGTGGTGTCCGCTGTTTGAACGTTAACTGATGGAAGTTTAGGAAGATTTTGCAGCTTTATATACATGCAGATATCTGTGTGTGTATATATCTGCATACATACACCTTTATGCGTAGATGGACGAAGGCGGAGGGGGCATGATGACGAAGCACTGAACGGGGAGGTACATTTGACGATCGAAGCGAGGGTGAAAAAAGGAGGATCGGAAGTGGGAGGAGATGGTTCAAAAAGAGAGGGGTAGGTAGGAAAGGCGAAGTAAAAGGAGGGAAAAGCTCAAGGCGGAAGAGAGGCGGGGAAATGAACAAATATAATTATATCGATGTTATAAATACATATTTATCTATTTATTTTTATACGTACATAAAAATAATCCATGGACACGTGTTTCTGGTTCACAGCCGTCATGAGCATGGCTAACTTAGACAAGGATCGAACCTTCAATATTGATGTTTACAGGTAAGCGTTTTACCATCGGACCAAGACGCCCTGCCTAGAAATACGTACGTTTTTTTTTATGTAATTGTTTTTATTGGTGATTGTAGCGTTCGTTGTTATTTTGCTTACTACTATTTCGTTTGTCTCACTTCCTAAGTGATTAAGATGCAGAAGATTGCATTATTAGTCGCCCTTAACTTTATAGGACGTATTTTTCGTTAATATATATATTTTTATATATTTTTATACGTACATAAAAGTAATCCATGGACACGTGTTTCTGGCTCACAGAACAAAATTGTATTATGTTAAGCATTTTAAAATGTTACCACTGGTTTCATATGCGATGTTGTTCATTTTAGGTCGTTGTGTTTTTATGTAGATAGCTTACAGTATTTTAATTTTTTTTTAAATTGGTTTCGGAATGTATAATTTAGTGTTATTAACTAGAATTTGTCTTAAATCAGAGGGAGGGCAGTTATATTTTTGTAGATGTTGGTAAATTGAGCTAGACTTTACAAAATGCATGGTGAGGCGGCAGGATAGGGTAGTGGTTGTAAAACCAATGTAGCTATTAGCTTTATTATTATTATGGGAGTTACATTCCCCCAAACGGCATTTAAACTTATAAATAACATTGGTTCTTCCTAGTGGTTTTTTAGTTTGGGAGGAGTTGTTTCTTACTACAAGATTTTTGGTTTTAAATTTCTTATAGTAAATAATGAGTCTAATTTTATTGTTATTGTCAATGGTAATGCAATTTGTTCTGTGATGCCATTCAGCATTGCTGAATTTAAATCGTCAACGACTTTCTGGAACAATACGAAAAACGTTGTCTGTGCGTTTCTCTGCCGTCTTTTAAAAAAATCTCTTTTCTCCAGCTTTTTTGTTCATTTGCCCGAGGATGATTCGACGAAAAATCGAACACGTTCGTGAAACCTATGGAACATTTATTTATTTTTTATTTCAATACTAAAAATTAAAAAAAAGAAGGTATAATTAAACAGACGAATACTGTTATTTTTAACAATGTTTGCATAAATGAGAAAATTCTGCCTAAATACACACAATATATATATATATATATATATATATATATATATATGTGTGTGTGTGTGTGTGTACGTGTGTGCGTGTGTGTGTGTGTGCGTGTGTGTGTGTGTGTGTGTGTGTGTGTGTGAAAGACAAACGGAAAAACAAATTTAAATACAGGAAAAAATCATCAGAAAACGAGAAATTTTACCGGTTTCATTCGGATCAACAAACGTCTTCAGAAAAAGTGAAGATTTAAAATTTATTCGACATCGGTAAAAACATAGGAAAAAGAAGAATTCACAACGGGATGTTATTGGCATGTCTTAAACTATTTGAAAAAAGAAAGAAACGCACGCGGCATAGAAGTTAAACCTGGAAAAGAGGGGAGAACGAAAAAAAGAAGAAAACGAAAAAGAAATGGAAATATGGATGAAATGTAGTAAAAAATGAAAAGTTACTTGAACCGGGACCGCAGTTATTTAAGCAGTGGCGTTATATATTGCATTGTTTCAGTGCGGTTTTTTTTCAGATGTTTACTTAAGGAATAAGTCCGAGTCTGAAGTTTACGTTAGATGGTGATTAGAGAAGTATTATAGTGCTTTCTTGGGAGAGAGTATTCGGTTTTGAGGAGGGTGCAGTTTGTAAAGTCAAAATTGTGGGTAAAAGTGTTTCTATGTATGACGAATATGTTAGTGTGATTGTTGTGTTTGAGGTCTTATTTGTGTTTGTAGATGCGGGATTTTATATCTGCGGCCGTTTCATCAATATAAAACATTGGACATGCGGCACATTTTATTTTGTAAATGCTGGCTAGGGAAGAAGTGTCCTAAGGGGGGGGAATTGGGGACGGGATTTGGTGATGAGTAAATCCGTAATTGTTTTAGAGGTTGATATTACTATTGTTATGTCAGATTTGAATTATGTTTGTATGGATATATATATATATATATATATATATATATATATATATATATATATATATATATATATATATATATATATATATATAATATAATATAATATAATATAATATAAAATGAAGTAATAAAATAGGTGTCAATCAAATTTTATTAGAATTCAAAGTTCAAGCAAAGTATCCTTAACTCCTTAGCTCATGAGTTTTCAAAGATAATTCTTTGATAATTATCTTTGAAAACTCATGAGCTAAGGACTTAAGGATACTTTGCTTGAACTTTGAATTCTAATAAAATTTGATTGACACCTTATTTTATTACTTCATTTTATATTATAATATAAATGCTCTATCCAGTATATTGAGCTTCAGTTTTTATCCGGATGTTTCACTAATTATAAGATATTAGTTGACGCTTATATCTTTTGTTGGATTGCTTCATATATATATATATATATATATATATATATATATATATATATATATATATATATATATATATATATATATATATACAAATATTATGGAATATGACAGACAACTTATGTCTGGATATCCTTGTGTAGATCCTTTCCATTTGCCGAATCAGGATCTTTGTTTCGGTGGGGAATTGGCAGATGAATCTGCCATAACTGTAAGTGGTCTAAGTACTTTCAGGCACACCCGGGTTCATCTTCAGGGGAATCAGGTAAACACCATGGTGTTAATGTTAATATTAATAGATAGTTTTGGCGGGAATTATATTATTAATACGGAACTAAAGTTAGAAGTATAAACATTTAAGAATTATATCACTACTGTTAAAGTTTATTCTTTTAATGGCTGCTTTTTTGGTTTTCATGTATATACACTGTTTTTGTTTATTATTAGTATGTTCTAATATTGAGGTGTTTTCTGCTAAGAGTTTTTGAAATTGAGAACGGGAGCAGGGATGCTGATTATTAAGGTGCTGAGCTATGGCGCTGGTTGGGGATAAATGCATTGTTAACCTCATCGACATAGTTGTCGCAGTCAAGCCAACGTATATATTTCTTTGGCTGTCGAAGACCCAGTTTCCCAATGGTCATTTGAACTCATAAACGAGTTTCGTCTGGTCGAGGGGGCAGAATTATTAGTAATAAAGTTTAAGGAATCCAAATTGTGTGGCCAGTAGTCAAAAAGCAGAGAGAAAGACCGATGGATTCTTTCCATTGCCAGGTATTAAGTTTATATTTTGAAGAGTTCGGTCTCAGGGGAGATAAGAAAGACAGCAGTCATTATCGAATTTGAGCTTCTTAACGAATTCAAGCGGAATTCTGGAATTACCACAATTTTGGTTTAACATATCATTACGGATTTTGTCTACTGAAAAGTAAGGAATGAATATTCTTTTCGCTATTTTAATTGATCAATGATAGTATATTTTCTGACATTCATTTAAAAAGTTTAATTCTTATTACGTTAAATAAAATTAATTCACTCTACTAAACTATGATGCAAATCTAATTTTCCTTAATCTGGACAAGATTGAGTCTATTATTTAATAGTATTCATATTTAGTTACAATCTTAGTTTACTGGTGATACCAGATCAGGCTGCCCTGTGGCTCCCTGAGACGAAATTCACCTACATTGACGTTTTTTGTTTTTTTGTTTGTAAAACTTAATTATGTTCTACAAAACCAAAAACAAAAACAACAGCCCCTCTCCCTTTCTCCCTCCCCTTTTTTATTTTTCCTACCCTACTCCCGGTCCTGGATATGACCTTAAACTACATCCGATGGTGAGATCCGGCTTACGGACTTTGGGGAATGTGGAGCCTCCTCTTAATTACCATTGCTCCCAGGTCCACCCTGACCCGGAGTGGTAGTACCTGTTAGGGTCCCAACTATGGGTTAAATAGAAACAGATATTAAAAGGGGAAAGAAACAAAAAAAGAGAAGAAAACAAGACCAGATTCGGCATTAAATAACCCAAAAAGGGTTGATATGCCGTAAAACAAAACTACCAATCTTAGTTTAGCCAAATAACAAAATATTAAGGAGAAACGAAGCATTGCGATGAATAATAATAAGAAGAACAACAACACACTAATTTCTTACTAATAATACTAGATCTTAATAATAATACCTATTAACCATAGCGTAAACCTAATTTATTATTATATTATGTACATAAAAATGGTGACCACCCCAAGCCTGTAATTCAATCTATTGTCCCTAGTTTATCGGACAGGATTTCTAAACTATCAACGAATAGATATATCTTCGCTCATTATACCGATTTTTTAACAATGCTCTTACTAATTCGGGTACTCAAATAGGATTCGATTTAGGAAAGATGAAAACACCCCTATGCGAAAAGCGAATAACACGATGATTATGAACAAAAATAGAAAAACATTTTATCCAATAACAAGGACACCCAGAACATTCATCCAAATAATACCTCTCCAATTACTAAGGATCAAATTCTGCACCTACGAAGCACTCGAAGTAAAATGAGAAACTGAACAATAGAAAGCGAAACTTTACGTAGTTTCATTCGTGGAAATAGCCCCCCCCCCCCGTTCACTACTGACTTTAATTTTTACAATAGCTATAATTCGATATTGAACTCTTCGAAATACACGGCTATGGAAGAATTCACCGTTTTCTTTCCTGTTTTTCGAACCACACTATATGGATTCCTTAAACTTGGCCTTTATAATTATGGTATATAATTATAATATTGATTGTTTTATTCAACGTGAGAGTTTTCCTGATGATAGACTTACGGGAGCATCCAGAGAAATGCATTATAGACAAATGAATAAAAAGAAAGTTGAAAACAATTTTTAAACGAATACAACTTAACTCTTGTACGCGTTTCAAAATAACGGTAACATTTCTACTGTATTTGCGCATTTTGTATTTAGTTGATAAAAGCGATAGAATACATTACATAATATATATATATATATATATATATATATATATATATATATATATATATATATATATATTAATAATGATGAGTGGGTGATAGTTGAAGCATAAAACGATGTCGTTGTTTTTTATAATTTATTATTACTATAGTTAAATATTTCAAACGTCCTGCGTTCTTCGTTGGAAATGAGAAGAGTGATGGAGAAAAACAGACATGAGGCCGCCTATCTGCAAGGTATTAATATGCTAAAGATTTGGACGGTCTTATGTTTTTTTAGGAGGGGGGGGGGGTGAAAGTGTCGCCTGAGTCTAAACGTGTGTAAAAAAATGTGTTTATTTGATTATTAACGTATTATAATCGAGTAGTATGGATCTGCGGGAATTTTAGTGACCACTCCCGCTGTAGTTTGGAGTCGACTTATATTTTGTAAGCATATATATATGTGACAGTTCGCCTGACGAATTCCTCTGCAGACACAAGCTTTTTACTGTAATTTACTTATCCTAGGTATAATTTTTACGTTCATTTTGATGAACGTCATATCTAAAAGCATCTTTTATGTACGTAGAAATCAACTAGGAATATAACAATTTATTTGGCGGTTGTGGCATGCAAGTCATATCAGTCTACGTTTTTTAAAGTTCGCTCACATATAAGAGTGATTGTGATATATAGGCAGACTTATCGTAATAAATGCTTTGGTTGGGTATTGATTTACTCCTCTCCAGGAATTAGGAATAATGCCGGTTTTTATCTTACTCCCACAAGTAAGATGTGACCCAAGGTCGGGTCGGGAAAGTGGGGTTTGAAAAGCCAGCGCCCGAGAGGTAAGCACTCTGGCCATTAAAAATTGCCTGGGCAGCCCCGTTGGCATTCCCCGGTAGGGGCGCCTCAAGCAGTAAGCAATAAACTTACTCTTCCCCAAAGAGGGGAGACGAAGCCTGGGAGAGTGGACCTCCTAGAACTGCACAGGACAGACACATAGACCGGCGTAAATCAAGCCCCGAAAGCCAAGACAATACCAGTTTATGGGGTGCAGTATGCATCGGAACAGATACTACACTTTCTTCCTAGCCAAAAGGCTTTGGTTGAGTAACGAAATAAGAAAGGGACAAGCAAATGTAGTTGACGTGACATGACGGCTACTGTCGCCATCGACGGCCAAAAAAGCAAAAATAATGCAAAGAGTAGGGATTTAAAACGATGGAATTCGATATTATAACAATTAATTTTAAAATGTGCAAAGTCGAAATTTTTATCTTAACAGTTTGATATTGAAACAATTTATTTTAAAATGTTCAAAGTCGAAATTTTTATCTTAAAAATTCGATATTGAAACTATTTATTTTAAAATGTACAAAGTCGAAATTTTTATCTTTAAAATTCGATATTAAACAATTTATTTTAGAATGGGCAAAGTCGAAATTTTTATTTAAAAAAATCGATATTGAAACAATTTATTTTAAAATGTGCAAAGTCGAAATTTTTATCTTAAAAATTTGATATTGAAACAATTCATTTTTAAATGTGCAAAGTCGAAATTTTTATCTTAAAAATACGATATTGAAACAATTTATTTTAAAATGGGCAAAGTCGAAATTTTTATCTTAAAAAATCGAGATTGAAACAATTTATTTTAAAATGTTCAAAGTCGAAATTTTTATATTAAAAAATCGATACTGAAACAATTTATTTTTAAATGTGCAAAGTCGAAATTATTTTCTTGAAAAATCGATATTTAAACAATTTATTTTAAAATGTGCAAAGTCGAAATTTTTATCTTAAAAATTTGATATTGAAACAATTTATTTTAAAATGTGCAAAGTCGAAATTTTTATCTTAAAAATATATATTGAAACAATTTATTTTAAAATGTGCAAAGTCGAAATTTTTATCTTAAAAATTTGATATTGAAACAATTCATTTTTAAATGTGCAAAGTCGAAATTTTTATCTTTAAAATTCGATATTGAAATAATTTATTTTAAAATGTGCAAAGTCGAAATTTTTTCTAAAAAATCGATATTGAAACAATTTATTTTAAAATGTGCAAAGTCGAAATTTTTATATTAAAAAATCGATATTAGAACAATTTATTTTAAAATGTGCAAAGTCGAAATTATTTTCTTGAAAAATTGATATTGAAACAATATATTTTAGAATGTGCAAAATCGAAATTTTTATCTTAAAAATCCATAATGAAACAATTTATTTTAAAATGTGCAACGTCGAAATTTTTATCTTAAAAATTCGATATTTAAACAATTTATTTTAAAATGAGGAAAGTCGAAATTTTTATCTTAAAAATTTGATATTGAAACAATTTATTTTAAAATGTGCAAAGTCGAAATTTTTATCTTAAAAAATCGATATTGAAACAATATATTTTAGAATGTGCAAAGTCGCAATTTTTATCTTAAAAATCCATATTGAAACAATTTATTTTAAAATGTGCAAAGTCGAAATTTTTATCTTAAAAATTTGATATTGAAACAATTCATTTTAAAATGTGCAAAGTCGAAATTTCTATCTTAAAAATTCGATATTTAAACAATTTATTTTAAAATGTGCAAAGTCGAAATTTTTATCTTAAAAATCCATATTGAAACAATTTATTTTAAAATGTGCAAAGTCGAAATTTTAATCTTAAAAATTTGATATTTAAACAATTCATTTTTAAATGTGCAAAGTCGAAATTTTTATCTTAAAAATTCGATATTGAAACAATTTATTTTACAATGGGCAAAGTCGAATTTTTTTCTAAAAAATCGATATTGAAACAATTTATTTTAAAATGTGCAAAGTCGAAATTTTTATCTTAAAAATTTGATATTGAAACAATTTATTTTAAAATGTGCAAAGTCGAAATTTTTATCTTAAAAAATCGATATTGAAACAATTTATTTTAAAATGTGCAAAGTCGAAATTTTTATCTTAAAAATTCGATATTTAAACAATTTATTTTAAAATGTGCAAAGTCGAAATTTTTATCTTAAAAATCGATACTGAAACAATTTATTTTAAAATGTGCAAAGTCGAAATTTTTATATTAAAAAATCGATATTGAAACAATTTATTTTTAAATGTGCAAAGTCGATATTGAAACAATATATTTTAGAATGTGCAAAGTCGAAATTTTTATCTTAAAAAATCCATATTGAAACAATTTATTTTAAAATGTGCAAAGTCGAAATTTTTATCTTAAAAATTTGATATTGAAACAATTTATTTTAAAATGTGCAATATCGATTTTTTCTTAAAAAATCGATATTTAAACAATTTATTTAAAAATATGCAAAGTCGAAATTTTTATCTTAAAAAATCGATATTGAAACAATTTATTTTACAATGTGCAAAGTCGAAATTTTTATCTTAAAAATTCGATATTTAAACAATTTATTTTAAAATGGGCAAAGTCGAAATTTTTATCTTAAAAATTCGATATTGAAACGATTTATTTTAAAATGTGCAAAGTCGAAATTTTTATCTTAAAAATTTCATATTGAAACAATTCATTTTAAAATGTGCAAAGTCGAAATTTTTATCTTAAAAATTTCATATTGAAACAATTCATTTTAAAATGTGCAAAGTCGAAATTTTTATCTTAAAAATTTCATATTGAAACAATTCATTTTAAAATGTGCAAAGTCGAAATTTTTATCTTAAAAATTTCATATTGAAACAATTCATTTTAAAATGTGCAAAGTCGAAATTTTTATCTTAAAAATTTCATATTGAAACAATTCATTTTAAAATGTGCAAAGTCGAAATTTTTATCTTAAAAATTTCATATTGAAACAATTCATTTTAAAATGTGCAAAGTCGAAATTTTTATCTTAAAAATTTTATATTGAAACAATTCATTTTAAAATGTGCAAAGTCGAAATTTTTATCTTAAAAATTTCATATTGAAACAATTCATTTTAAAATGTGCAAAGTCGATATTGAAACAATATATTTTAGAATGTGCAAAGTCGAAATTTTTATCTTAAAAAATCCATATTGAAACAATTTATTTTAAAATGTGCAAAGTCGAAATTTTTATCTTAAAAATTTGATATTGAAACAATTTATTTTAAAATGTGCAATATCGATTTTTTCTTAAAAAATCGATATTTAAACAATTTATTTAAAAATATGCAAAGTCGAAATTTTTATCTTAAAAAATCGATATTAAAACAATTTATTTTACAATGGGCAAAGTCGAAATTTTTATCTTAAAAATTCGATATTTAAACAATTTATTTTAAAATGTGCAAAGTCGAAATTTTTATCTTAAAAATTCGATATTGAAACGATTTATTTTAAAATGTGCAAAGTCGAAATTTTTATCTTAAGTATTCGATATAGAAACAATTTATTTTAAAATGTGCAAAGTCGAAATTTTAATCTTTAAAAGTTGATATTTAAACAATTTATTTTAAAATGGGCAAAGTCGAAATTTTAATCTTAAAAAGTTGATATTTAAACAATTTATTTTAGAATGTGCAAAGTCGAAATTTTTATCTTAAAAATCGATATTGGAACAATTTATTTTAAAATGTGCAAAGTCGAAATTTTTATCTTAAAAATTTCATATTGAAACAATTCATTTTAAAATGTGCAAAGTCGAAATTTTTATCTTAAAAATTTCATATTGAAACAATTCATTTTAAAATGTGCAAAGTCGAAATTTTTATCTTAAAAATTTCATATTGAAACAATTCATTTTAAAATGTGCAAAGTCGAAATTTTTATCTTAAAAATTTCATATTGAAACAATTCATTTTAAAATGTGCAAAGTCGAAATTTTTATCTTAAAAATTTTATATTGAAACAATTCATTTTAAAATGTGCAAAGTCGAAATTTTTATCTTAAAAATTTCATATTGAAACAATTCATTTTAAAATGTGCAAAGTCGATATTGAAACAATATATTTTAGAATGTGCAAAGTCGAAATTTTTATCTTAAAAAATCCATATTGAAACAATTTATTTTAAAATGTGCAAAGTCGAAATTTTTATCTTAAAAATTTGATATTGAAACAATTTATTTTAAAATGTGCAATATCGATTTTTTCTTAAAAAATCGATATTTAAACAATTTATTTAAAAATATGCAAAGTCGAAATTTTTATCTTAAAAAATCGATATTAAAACAATTTATTTTACAATGGGCAAAGTCGAAATTTTTATCTTAAAAATTCGATATTTAAACAATTTATTTTAAAATGTGCAAAGTCGAAATTTTTATCTTAAAAATTCGATATTGAAACGATTTATTTTAAAATGTGCAAAGTCGAAATTTTTATCTTAAGTATTCGATATAGAAACAATTTATTTTAAAATGTGCAAAGTCGAAATTTTAATCTTTAAAAGTTGATATTTAAACAATTTATTTTAAAATGGGCAAAGTCGAAATTTTAATCTTAAAAAGTTGATATTTAAACAATTTATTTTAGAATGTGCAAAGTCGAAATTTTTATCTTAAAAATCGATATTGGAACAATTTATTTTGAAATGGGCAAAGTCGAAATTTTTATCTTAAAATTTCGATATTGAAACCAGTCATTTTAAAATGTGCAAAGTCGAAATTTTTATCTTAAAAATTTCATATTGAAACAATTCATTTTAAAATGTGCAAAGTCGAAATTTTTATCTTAAAAATTTCATATTGAAACAATTCATTTTAAAATGTGCAAAGTCGAAATTTTTATCTTAAAAATTTCATATTGAAACAATTCATTTTAAAATGTGCAAAGTCGAACTTTTTATCTTAAAAATTTCATATTGAAACAATTCATTTTAAAATGTGCAAAGTCGAAATTTTTATCTTAAAAATTTCATATTGAAACAATTCATTTTAAAATGTGCAAAGTCGAAATTTTTATCTTAAAAATTTCATATTGAAACAATTCATTTTAAAATGTGCAAAGTCGAAATTTTTATCTTAAAAATTTCATATTGAAACAATTTATTTTAAAATGTGCAAAGTCGAAATTTTTATCTTAAAAATTTCATATTGAAACAATTCATTTTAAAATGTGCAAAGTCGAAATTTTTATCTTAAAAATTCGATATTGAAACAATTTATTTTAAAATGTGCAAAGTCGAAATTTTTATCTTAAAAATTTCATATTGAAACAATTCATTTTAAAATGTGCAAAGTCGAAATTTTTATCTTAAAAATTTCATATTGAAACAATTCATTTTAAAATGTGCAAAGTCGAAATTTTTATCTTAAAAATTTCATATTGAAACAATTCATTTTAAAATGTGCAAAGTCGAAATTTTTATATAACCGACACTAAGTTACGATTTCGCATTGCATTTGTTTTTTTTTGGGGGGGGGGGCGGGGGGCGATCGGAGGATATCAATTGTTTGTTATTATGTGTCTGGTTGTTACGTCCATACGACGCCAATAAGTGCATCATTATACAGATTAAATCTCTTCGTCCCGGTCCGAGCGATAAAAAACAGGTTTAACTGCGGACCTGACGAATCCACGACTTTTCACCGTTTAAAAAGGAAAATGACTGAGAATAAAATGATTTTTTTTAAATTATAAGCTCCTATTTATCTACGTCCCACAAAGTAGAATGTGACACAAGGTCGGAAGGTGGGAATTTGTACTCTAGAGGAAGAGTACGGAGTTTCTTAAAAAATTGCCTGGGCAGGACGCCTCAGACAGTAAGTAATAAACTTACTCCTCCCCAAAGAGGGGAGGCAAAGCTTGGGAGGGGGTTAACCTCCCATAACTGCACAGGACAGTCGGAACAGATACTACACTTTGATCTTAGCCAAAAGACCAAGGAAGCATCCGAAGCTCCTATTTATCTACGTCCCACACAGTAGAATGTGACACAAGGTCGGAAAGTGGGAATGCACTCCAGAGGAGGAGTGCTAGGGGCTTTTAAAAAATTGCCTGGGCAGAGTGCCTCAGACATTAAGCACTAAACTCAATCCTCCCCAAAGAGGGGAGGCAAAGCCTGGGAGCGCCACTTCCCACAACTGCACAGGACAGACCCATTGACCGGCGTAAATCCAGACCCGAAGATCCAGACAATACCAGTATGGGGTGCAGTATCCATCGGAACAGATACTACACTTTGATCTCAGCCAAAAGGCCGACAAAGCTTCCGAAGCTAAACCTTAGGTTTTCCAACTCTGTTTAAATAGATGATATAATCTCTTCAAGATAGCATCTCTTTGTGACGTCATCAAGTGTGCGCGATAACAAACAAGCAAAATAACAAACAAGATCCACCGAGTTTTAGTAGAATATAGAGATCATGATTTATGACGTCAATATCTTTGGAAAAAATCTCAATTTTGACAAAGTTTCAGAACAGCAATAAATCTGATTCATTTTAATGAAAAGGGAATTTGAAAACAGTTCTGATGATGAAATGTTAATGATAACAGCGTTGTTGTTGTTGTTGTTATTGTTGTTGGCGGTGGTGTTGTTGTTGTTGATGATGATGATGATGATGATGATGATGATGATGATGATGATGATGATGATGATGATGATGATTTTTGTTCTTTGGCCCAATGTTTGATTTTTTAAATCATTTCTTTTTACTTTTAACTCCAGATAAGTAAAATATAAAAAAAATTAAACGGACAAAAAAGCGCAACAGTAAAAATAATTATTCTTATCAACGAGGACGGGGATATCCACTTAACGATGGAACGATAATGTTTGCCATTGCGAGTAAGAGAAAGAGAGAGAGAGAAGAGTAGAGAGGCTGAGCAGAGGTTAAATTGTATGCGTGAGGAGGAGGAGGAGGATAAGGAAAGAAGAGAAGAAGACATAGAAAAGGGGAATGGCAAGTGTGTGTGTGAGAGAGAGATAGAGAGAGAGAGAGAGAGAGAGAGAGAGAGAGAGAGAGAGAGAGAGGGAGAGAAAGGCTGATCAGAAGGTAGTTTGAGCGCGTGGGATGTAGGAAAAAGACATTCATATATATATATATATATATATATATATATATATATATATATATATATATATATATAGAGAGAGAGAGAGAGAGAGAGAGAGATGGCGGACAGAGACAGAGGAAGTAGATTAAGTATGTGAGGAGGAGGAAAGAAAAGAGGAAGACCTAGAAAGAGAGGAGGCAGAGTAGAAAGGTTGAGGAGGGGGTGGCAGATAGAACTATGAGAAGGAGGAAAGATAGAGGGGAAGATATATATATATATATATATATATATATATATATATATATATATATAAATAAATATAAAAATAGAAGAAATAAGAATTATAAACACTAGTCTATTACAGAATACACCTTGCATTGAACAATCAAAATTTGAAATAAATTTGGACATTCGTACATGTTTATCACTCTTATTTCTTCTATCTTTATAATTGCTCTATCTCGTATATTAAGCTTAACCTTTTCACTTTAGGTTCCTAAAAGTTTTACTTTTGGTTTATATTTGATTCTACTATATATATATATATATATATATATATATATATATATATATATATATATATATATATATATATATATATATATATATATATATATATATATATATATAAAAGTAAATTTCCCGTACAACAAAATCGTAGGATAAATTTCAGAGGAAACATTTTTTAATCAATGAAACGGGCGGATCGAAAAAAAAGAAAATTGCTAAAATTTTCCTTAAGGCGTTATCGTCTGACCCTCTATAATAATATATTATAAAAAAACAACGACATCGTTTTATGTTTCAACTGTCACCCACTCATCATTATTAATATATATATATATATATATATATATATATATATATATATATATATATATATATATATATATATATATATATATATATATATATACATTCAGATATCGTCGTTCATTGGGGTTATGAAAGAGTTTTAGGGAGCTATCATTAATTATTTAAACTCGTTCATAAACCAAATGAAAAAGTTAAATATATAAATGTACAATCTTATCATTATCATGATATTTATAAACGTTAGAAAGTAAGTAGTATATTCTCATATATGTATATATATATATATATATATATATATATATATATATATATATATATATATATATATATATATATATACAGTACCGTCCAAAATTAAGAACAAAAATTATATCTTCCTAATCTCAAATAAATTATGTTTTAATATTTGTGAAAATTTCACTATATATGTAAATTATGTAGTTGGACTTTTACTTAGATTTTCAGATTAATTAAAATAATATTATTAAAGTTATCCACCATTTTACATATTTCAAGTGTCCAAAATTAAAGAAACATTAAGGAAAAATAATTGTTTAAAGTTTAAAACAGTAGAGTTTTTTTTTGTATAAAAGGATGTAAATAAATATTCTAAACTTTAATTATCATCACTGCTGCAAGTCGCGCAATATCAATCATGTAAAAAAGAAATAAAATTGATGACGATTTTTGCTTTGTCGCTTAAGCGACAAAGCTAAAATTCTCAAATTAAGAAAGGAAAAGTTGGCAATAGAAGAAATCGGAAAACGTGTGAAACGTTCAAAAGGTGTTGTAAGCCGAGTTCTCAAACTCTATAAAGAAACTGGAAGGTTAAGTAACACAAAGAAACCTGGTAGACCAAGAAAGACAACGGCAAAAGAGGACAGAGTTATACAACGCCTAGTGTTAAAAGACCGTTTCTTACAGCTGGCAACATTTCTAAACAAATGAAAGGTGTCACGAATGTTTCACGACAAACTGTGTCCAGAAGGTTGCACAAAATAGGTCTTTTTGCAAGATCTCCTCGGAAAATGCCGCTAATAAGTAAAAAAAAAACAAAGCAGCTAGATTGGCGTTCGCAAAAAAGCATGTTATATGGTCAGAAGAAAATTGGGAAAAGTTTATTTCAGTGACGAATCGAACTTTAATGTATTTGGCAGTGATGGAAAACAATTTGTAAGAAGAAGAAAAGGCGAAAGTTTGGATCCTAGCTGCATAAAAAAAACTGTTAAATTTGATGGAGGTAGCGTGATGATTTTCGGCATGATATCATGGCAGGGTACATCACCACTTGTACGCTTAAATACTAGAGTAAATGCCACTGTATACAAGAATGTTTTAGAACAGTATGTTTCACCAGTGTTGCACAATTCTGGTATCGAAAAGCCTGTTTTTATGCAGGATAATGCTCCCTGCCATAACACAAAGCTGGTCATGAATTATCTGGCTGATCAAGAAGTAGAGGTAATGGACTGGCCTGCTCAGAGTCCTGACATGAACTCTATAGAAAACTTATGGAAGACTCTAGGACAGAATGTTATGGCAAAGAATCCGGAAAACATCGAAGACTTGTGGGTGAAACCTAATGATTGATGGGCCTAGATAACTGTGGCCCAATGTCAAGATTTAGTAAAATCCTGTAGTCGTAGAGACGCAGCAGTTATTGAAAACAAAGGTGGAAGTACCAAATATAAAATCTCTTTTGCTTTTTGAATGTGATTTAGTTAAAAATGATATTTTGTTCCTTAATTTTGGACACTTGAAATCTGTAAAATGGTGGATAACTTAAAAAGTATTATTTTAATTCATCTGAAACTCTCGGTAAAAGTCCAACTACATAATGTGTATATTCAGTGAAATTTTCACAAAAATTAATATATGATTTTGTTTAGATTCAGAAGATTTTTGTTCCTTAATTTTGGACGGTACTGTATATATATATATATATATATATATATATATATATATATATATATATATATATATATATATATATATATATATATAGGACCGGGAATTTTCAACGAAGTGACACCATACTACAAAAACGTCGCACTCCGCTGAGAAAGCGGGTTTAACGAGACTATACAGTATACCTCACAATCACCCAATAAGTCACACAGCACAAACAGAAAGGAAAAAAATCAGGTTCGCACTCCATTCTAGTGTTGTCAAAACCTTTTTTAAATTGGCCGATAACCCCCCCCCCAACATCATCCCGACACGCTGCTCAAAAGGAGCACAGCAAAAATCGGTTATCCATTTGATCGTCACCTAAAAGCAATGATAACAAAGAAGCCGATACCCTCTATCATGCTCATGTCGACTGAACGTGCTATTCCGTCTGTTATACATGAGGCCAATGTCCTCCAAGTCGACCCCAATGAAAGGGCAGAAACATATATAGGGATAACACAGGACAGTTAAAAAAAGATTTTACGCATATCAAACCTCTTTTAGAGACTGTGAAAAGAGATCCATAACCACCTTGACAGCAATAGTGTGGAATGTGAGGGATAAAAGCGCTCAATTCCACATGAAATTGACGATTCTAGAACAGAAACCAGTTTGTAAACCTGTACTGAAAAGGTCACATTGGAACGATAGAACAACTAAAAGTCCTTAAGGAGATAAACTCGCCCGTAAATAAATATTTGAACGTGAATACAGAAGTTTTCAGATGGTGTCCGCATAAAAGAAAATATTTACTAGCAAAACTTTAAACTTTAAACTCACAGTCACTATAGAATTCACGTAACCGACAACTCAGGGGTTCGCGGCACATGTTACACACAATAAGAACAATAACCTGTCGTTCTGTCGGCATACAATATAAGTACACTACCTCCCGATCTAAACACAATACTTCACAACAGTATACTGTTCTACGTGTGCATATGCGAAGGGGTATATATGTGTATTCGTTTCGCAACTACGCAACTACGGCAGTTGATTAACACACGCACGTCGGACGTCTAATCACACTGATGCAGTTGATAGACACTCCCTTGATCTTCTGAACATACTCCTTTTATTGTCCATCAGCCAATCGGTGGTCAGAAAAACAGTCACGTGAGGCCTGACGTCATCGCTCAATAATCGTACTAAAAACCACAGCCGCCATTAATTTAATTTCCGCCCTCCCCGCGATCATCCCAGCAGGTAAGACAACACGCGCAAACACGTGGTCGCTTTCTTCCTTCATTCTGTTCGACTTTACACTCCCCTCTGGTCTCAAGATCACACATGCGGCATTGCGGCCGCGGTCGTTTGTTACGGGCACTCCTACGGAGGGGGATTAGCTGGACTTCTTCATCTTCATCAGAGCTCTCAGGAGGGGTAACAGATCTGTCGCCATTAACGTTGCCAGCAGTCCTTCCATCAAGCTGGGCTCCATCGTCATTGGGGCTTTCAGAAGTGGCGCTGGAACTATCGCCATCTGTGCTGAGGGTCTCAGCCATGTCATCACGGCAATGGGGCATAGGTCGGATCCACATTTCATCATTGGATGATTCATCACTTTCGCTGTTCGATATTTGATTTGTATCAAGGGCGGGCCGGACATCCTTCACATGCCGTGGAGTACCATCAACCAGCACAGCCTGCTCACTAATTATGCCGGTGATCCGTCCTCTTCTGAAACTGGTCGTACATCGGTTACTGGGAGGCCTTACCCAAACGGTGTCCCCCAACTTGTACCGTCCTTGCGTCCTCTTCTGATTAGGCAGGCAGGCGTCAATGCCCTTAACACGCACTCGATAGCAATGTATCGCATTAGCAGGTGCACTTTCAGCAGTCGCGTCATCCTTTGGTGTCGTATTGTACCTATATACTGCCTCTGCAATCGTACATTGCTTCCTTGCTGCTATCCTCTTCACACTTCGGTGGCACCGCTCCGCTATACCGTTGCCACTCGGTACATATGCACACCTGTGTCTAAGCCGGATCCCCCACTCGTCTACAAAACGCCTGAATTCTCCGCCGCAAAAGGCTGTGTCGTTGTCAGTGAGAATCTCTTCAGGTGGCCCCCGCTCGTAAAATATGGACTCTAATTGACGGATGACACTAGCCGAGTCCTGTCTTGTTAATAATCGCCAGATCGCAAACCTCGTTGGTCCGCAATCGATCAGTGTGAGGAAGTGCTGACCACCATAATGGGTTATGTCCATGCCCAGTCGGCTCCAATTCTCGTCGACTTCCAGCCGACCTTTCTGCCATTTGGTGGGAGCAGGGTCGATTGACTGGCATATTTGGCATTCCTTGACCACTGCTTCTACTTTGCTTTTGGACACTGACGGGTTGGTTAAGCGTACGAAATAATACGTCCGTCTCACTCCGGGGTGTCCACTGTCATGGTGTACCTTCTTGATTTTATCCGTCTCCTCAACAGAGGCAGCACATAAAGACCCTGGTTCGGCTTCTTTCTTCATTGCGTCGAACCATCTGGGGCACACGGGTAAGTCTATCGGCAAGATTGCAGGTTGAAGTGACAAGCACCGCATTCACCGATAGGTCGTACTCTTCCACCAACTTCCTTATTGTCTCCAACCTTCGTCTGATTAGCATTTCGGTAGCCGCCTTGGTGCGCACTCTCGCTTTGCCTGTTAGTGTGTCAAGTATCCAGTGGTATACGCACAGCGAATCTGTGTGTATGCATAATTCTTTGACTTTCCACTGGAGTGCCAAGTTTATTCCTTTTGTTACCGCATCCAACTCCGCCAGGTTGATGTGAGCAGCATCATCCATTGGTCGCAACCAGCAGGCGTCCTCAATCACGGACCCGTTCATCTCCAATAGCGCCCCGATCGCGAGGGAGCTCGCATCCACCCACACATTTAGCCTGTCTCCCTGGACGCACCAATCTCCTTTAGCGGGGTCCTCCTGCTCGACTCTTGTGATGGTCTCCTTCACCATGCGCCGCAACAAATTGTCCACCGTTTCGTCATCCCAACCTTTGGTAACTGCACTCGCCCTCCTCTTCATGATGGCTGTCGCGGCCCGAGTCCATCCACCTACTGGTAGGTGTCCCACCAGTTTTCCACACAGGGAAAATATAGCCCGCCTCGTAAGGACATGGGGCACTTCAGGAAATGCAGTTCCGCGCCCCCACTCCAAGGTCCCTCGCTCCTGTTGAACGCTCAACCCTAAGACACGAGCGCCATCCTCCAAGCGTTCTGGATCCTTACACATCAGTCCAAGTTCGGCTAGCTTGGCCCTCACACGTGATGACGGCACAATGTCTTCATCCACGTATATGTCGTCAAGGTATGCTGATGTCCCTTCTTTTACAGTCTTATCCTGTGACAATGCAGCATTGACAATCGTCTTCATTATTTGGGGCGCAACGTTCAGCCCAAAGCCCAGTCTTGTGAGGCAATACCTCCTACCGGCAAACACTACCGTCTGAAACGGCCACATTGTCTCGTTAACTCGGACCTGCAGATATGCCCTTCTCAGATCCAACAGGGACACATTAGAACCCAGCTGGCGCCACTCTCGTAGTTTGCTAGCACACACGTCAGCATTAGCTGTAAACGCATCGACATGCGAGTTCAGTTCTCGGTAGTCCATTATCGGCCTGACTTTGGCTTTGTTGTGCTGAGCGACCGCCATTAATGGGATCAGACCCTTAGGAGGTCCAAGTTTTTTGTATGGGTAGGGAATCAGCCAGCCATCCTCGATCCATTTGCGATGTTCCTCTTCGTACGCGGGCCTCATGTGGTCGGGCACATGGTATTCAGTTATTCCATTCTGCAGTTTGGCTGGTTCACTGTTTTTCGACCACTTCCATGAGGCAGTCCAAACCCTCTTTTGCTCGTCAAATTCGACGCTGAAGTCTGGTTGGTCGATCCTTAGCGCAGCACACACTGGGGCTTTCTCCTGAAAATGTACCGCCCCTGTCACCGTTATATGGACACCACCAAGGGCTCTGATGGCATCATATCCTAGGAGCAGGTCAAAACTCAGGGTTTTTTCGAGCACTACCAGCGCCTCTAGGTTAGCGGAGCTTCCATTTTTCGTCCGTATAGTTACATTGCCCACGCCGCAACATGTGCGCGTCTCTCCACTGATGGTAGTCACTCTGACGTTCTTCTTTCTCCAAATGGGGCAGAGATCTGCACATACGATAGTGCGGGAGCACCCGGAATCGAGGAGTGCTGAGCACAGTGTTTCGTTGATATATATCGGGATGATCGGCAGCGTCTCATTTAATTTCTGCGTGGGGAAGAGGTCGACGCTGACACCTTGTCCCCAGTTCCGTTTCCCGGACAGTCTTGAGCTATATGGCCAGCTTCCTTACACCGGTAGCAGCGAACAGCCATTGCTTGTTGCCGGCAGTTCCTTGCAATGTGGCCCTGTCCATTGCATCTGTAGCATACGATTCCACCACGTGGACCGGGTCCTTGACACGGTTTCTTATCATTCGGTGTGGACTGAGCAGCAGCACTTACTGGTTCCCTCATTTCGGAGTAATTCTTCATTACAGTCCTGGCCCGATCTACTAGGTCATTAAGGGGCAGCGAATCTGCACTTGAGCTAGCTCGTAGTAGTTGCTTCGCTCCTGTCGGGAGTCCCGCTAGGAATTTGCATGCTAAGACCCGCTCAGGCAGTCCACCAAACAACACTGTCAACTTCGTCAGCTCTGCCAAGTACACGTCGACCGTTTCGCCCGGACGTAAGGTCCTTGCCTCAAGTTGCTCCCAAGCAGTGGTGGGGTCAATCGCAAACGCCTTGAACAGTGCCACCTTGATTTTCTCGTAGTCCTGTTTGCCCTCATGGCTGAGCTGTTGATACACCGCAAAGGCGCCGCCGGACAAGCGCAGAGGAACAACATGTTCGAGGTTTTTTACGCCAGACAAAAGGCAATGTAATTCCACCTTTTCCACCCAGTCAATTACCGGGTTCGATCCATCAAACTCTGGTATTAATTTGAGGTCAATTTTTTCCCCCATTTCGCCGAAATAGCTTGTATTCGTTTCGCAACTACGCAACTACGGCAGTTGATTAACACACGCACGTCGGACGTCTAATCACACTGATGCAGTTGATAGACACTCCCTTGATCTTCTGAACATACTCCTTTTATTGTCCAAGTGTTCATCATCAGCCAATCGGTGGTCAGAAAAACAGTCACGTGAGGCCTGACGTCATCGCTCAATGATCGTACAAAAAACCACAGCCGCCATTAATTTAATTTCCGCCCTCCCCGCGATCATCCCAGCAGGTAAGACAACACGCGCAAACACGTGGTCGCTTTCTTCCTTCATTCTGTTCGACTTTACAATATGTATGAGTGGGGGTATGTATGCATATGCATTCATATATGTGGATTCACATGTATTCTTGTGTTTGCGCTTGTGCATACGGGTCGGAGGTGTGTGTGTATATATAGTGTGCGGTGTTGTTTATTCGTGAATTGGTTTGAATTCGCTACTATGTATACAAATACATCGTAGCAAATTCAAACCAATTCAAGAATAAACAACACCCCTACCCAACGGCTAATGCTGGTGCGTGTCTGCGTGGATATGTGTGTGTGTGCGTATATACAGGCCTTGTACCGCCATCCATCTAATAGAAGGAAATCTCTGACAGTAAAACCTTGCTACCAACTACTTACGCCGTGGAAGTACACCGTTGGGGAGGGAGGCCTCCTTAGTCATGATCGACAACCTTCCTAGAGTTGGAATCTCGAACAAAATATCCGGTTTGCAAACCTACAATTGCTTAAGGAGTAGATAGGTTCTACCTATTGCCGGCCCTTGCACTCCTTCTTTGTCTAGGCGCAGAGGTACCAGCGCTGGGAAGTCTCTAAATACTTAGTGCCTACCATTTTTCCTTACTAGGACAATGAACGCCGTTCTCTTTCTCTCTATTTGCGCAACTTGGGGAAAGTTTTTTCGTCACTAAGTCTTACATGACCAGTCTGTGTCTCTCTTGTTCCGACAGGTTGAGGGTACAGGTTAGACAGCTTTTCTGGCTGATGTTTCCGACTGACAGAACAGGAGCCCAAACACTTGGGTAGCGCTATGAACGGCTGCTCCATCATCAGTTTCATAATACCGTGGTTAGTTGTATGTGCCATGTCGCGCATGGAAAGGGACCCTGCAATTATCTCCGGTGGGCTTTCCCGAGGCCACAACCCCCATGAACCAGTTTGCGACTAATGGACTGGTTGTGTGAGCTTATCCGGGGACTTAGAACCAACATTAACTACATAGAAACCATTCTCCTCACAAACTCCCCGGATATCCTAGCTCTAAGTGAAACTAACCTTCAATCCTCAATCTCCTCTCACCACTTTGGCATGACTGACTACCTCCCACTCTACCGTAAAGACTCTGACAAACATATGCATGGGCTAGGAATTTATGTTCGGAACACCCCCCCCCCCCTGACTAGAGAACATAGGTTAGAATCAGATGACCAAGACTACATTGACTTTACATCACAGCGTCAGTTATTTATATTTCTTATACCATTTCTCCTTCGACCCAGGACTGTACTCTGCTAAACTCTATCTTTGAAAGCATAGATAGAGCTCTCTTAATTGACTCGAATGCCCAGATACATGTATTTAGGGATTTTAATGCCCACCACAGACTGTCGATTTTCCGACCCGCATCCCCGATCGAGTAGACCAACAAGCCTCACTTCTAGACCTTTTCTTGACCTCAATGCCCGAGGCTTGTGTGACGAAAGCTTATAGCCCACTCGGGAATGCTGATCACATTGTGCTAAGGATACATATCACCCTAAAAAGTCGTCCAAAAGCTGATGAACTGTTGCTCAAAACAACGAGATACTACGAGCAGGCTGATTTTGATTCAATCAGAGATCACATCAGCGACGCCCCATAGAGGGAAACCTTCTCATTCCCTGCCGACCAGTGTACAAATGAATTAACTGAATTGAAGCCTATGCCCCCATGCGAAAATTCTTTAGTAAGCCCCACTCTCCCCAATGGTTCACCTCGGAATGTGCAGCTGTCATTGCTGAGAGGCAACAAGCATTCCGTAAATTCGGCCGCCATAAGTCAGCTACTAATAGACATAAATTTATAGAGTCTAGAAATAATTGCAAGGCCGTGATAGGCGAAGCAAAGAGAAGGTATAATGAGTTAACAAAAAACGCATTCAGTCACAGAAACTAGGTACTCGTGATTTCTGGAAAATCTACAATAGTGTAGTGAACAATGGTCAATCAACGATTCCCCCACTATCAAACCACAATGATGTCGTTTGCACGGCCACTGATAAGGCTGAACTACTTGTCCAGCGTTTCGCTTCTAACTCCACTTTGGACTCAGATAACCACCCCCTCCCCAAATTCCTTTGCGGACCGAAGCCACACTTGATAACCTGGTCATCACCCCATCACAGGTCAGAGACATCATAAAAAAACCTTGACACCTCCAAAGCTTGTGGGCCTGCTCTTATACCTGTAATAGTAATAAAGAAATGCTCTGGTGAACTGGCCCCTGTCCTCTCCAAACTCTACAATATATGCCTAGCTGAATCTTGCTTCCCCGATAGCTTGAAAATTTCCTCTGTGGTACCAGTCACAAGAATTCTGGGAATAGAACCGATCCTCAGAACTACCGTCCAATCAGTCTACTGCCGGCCTTTGCTAAAATCTTTGAATCCTTAATCAATCTAGCGATAGTACGGCACTTAGTTAATGCTAAACTTCTTTCTGACCGCCAGTATGGATTTAGACAAGCACGATCTACTGCAGACATCTTAACGGTCATCTCTGAACGCATGTATCATACACTCGACAAGACAGGAGAAGCTAGGGCAGTAGCGCTTGATATATCCAAGGCCTTTGACAAGGTATGGCATAAAGGGCTTCTCCTGAAAATACGCTCATACGGTATTACTGGGCAATTACTTAATATAATTAGATCCTTCCTAACCAAAAGAAAAATCCAGGTTGTCCTCGATGGCCGTTCATCTAAGCAACCTGACATAAATGCCGGTGCACACCAGGGATATATCCTTGGACCTTTATTGTTCCTGATCTATATAAACGATCTCCATGATTACATAGAGTCTGGGATTGGTTTATTTGCTGACGTCACACCGCTTTACTCTCGCCATGTCGGCAAAACAGACGCGATCATATCTGAGGCAATGGCTGAATCCTTAGAAAATGACCTCCAAGCTGTAGTGGATTGGGGTCATAAATGGTTGTTAACTTTTAATGCCGCAAAGACAAAGCTCCTTTCCTTCAATAACTACAAGAAACCTCTCCAACCACCGATTGTCATGGCAAACAAAACCCTACCTGAAAGTTCATTATTCAAACTCCTCGGCCTAACCTTCACAGGTAACATGAATTGGAACAAATACATTGAAGACATTGCCAAGGCTGCCACAAAGAAGGTTGGCTCCTTCTACCGCGCTAGTAAACTCCTCACACCTGACATTATCCTGTATCTCTACAAAGCCACCATCCGCCCATGCATGGAGTATTGTTGCTACATCTGGGCTATTGCATCATCTACTAGTCTCTCTCTCCTTGACAAGGTCCAAAAAAGAGTCGCCAACCATTAGGTTAGATTAGATTAGGTCCCTCACTGTCAACCAAGCTCCAGTCCCTGTCTCATCGCCGCAATGTAGCATCCTTGTGCTTGTTTTACAAATACTTCAATGGATTATGCTCCGATGAATTGGCTACTCTGGTGCCACCTCGACGTAAATTTACTTGACCAACTCGACAATCAACTAAATCCCATCCATTCACTGTGGAGGTCCCCAGATGCCGGGAGCTTTCTACTCAAATAACTTCTTTCCTCGTACTGCTGGCCTCTGGAACTCCCTCCCTGCCCCCTGTTATCCCGACAATACTGACATGCAGAAATTTAAAACTAATGTAAACAGACATCTCGCTGCGCAGATCCCAATTAAGGTTGACCGACCCAACCCTCTCCCTTTTCTTTTTTCTCAGTAGTCCCTTACGTCTACAGTGGCGGCCTGTCTTGTTTGGGGTGAACTATGTTAAAAAAAATATGTTAGTGTGTGTATGTGTAAAGTGTATATATGTATCTGCATGTATATATATATATATATATATATATATATATATGTATGCATTGTGTACTATTTTACAAGATAGGCTAGTTTATATTATATGATTAATGTTAATATATGTATAAAGTTTTCATAACACTTTAAACTACTCATTCAACGCAAGGTGAAAAACTCTTTGTATTCTTGTGATGGAAAAAATAAAAATGACACAAGTTGTCGATTTTACACCGTCGTGTGTTAACAGTTATCCGACCCATATTTTGTTTTTCTGTTGTTTTTGTGTTTTTGTGAGGTTTTTTCGCTTAAAATCGAAATTTAAACCAGATCAGTACAATGATACCTTCTAACCCGCCATTGAAAACAAATCCAAAGCGATATGGCTGTCTCTAAAACAACAATCCGGACCTTTTCTAGTCGAAGGACTAGTGACGCCACAAGCCGTTTATTTAACACTGGACCGTAATTTTTTTGTGCCATTAAATGATTGTCCGTTCACCGACAAGAAATTTTTGGGATGACAATTCAATATATATATATATATATATATATATATATATATATATATATATATATATATATATATATATATATATATGTAAAGGAGTAAGGTTACCAACATTTGTAGGATGTTTTTTTCAACATTTATTTATTATTTTGTTGTTTTTTTCAACATTTATCTATTATTTTGTTGTTTTACCATTTTATGATTTTATGATTTTATGGAACTGCACTAATACTGCACTAATACTGCACTACCCTCTTTTCTATATATATATATATATATATATATAAAGAGCGAGAGAGAAAGTAGAAAATTGAAGGAGAGAGAGAGAGAGAGATAAGCGTGGGATAGAAAGTACCGAATGGGCGTAAATTGAATGCCCAGGTTATTTACATGTGACGAAGGAAATGGGGGAGTTTGATTGGTATAGAAGTAGTGTAAACGAATAATAAAAATAGAACGAAGGAAAAAACAAAAAAATGAAAGGAACAAAGAGAAATGTTGAAAAATAATGAACGAGGGGAAATAAAAAAAGGAAAAAGAAGAAAAAAATAAAGAAATGAAAAAGTAATGAATGGAAAATAAGGAAGCTTAGAAAAATGAAGGTAAAAAGATGATGGAATAAAAGAAACAAGAAACGAAAGGGGGAAGGATGAGAAAAATTAAGTAAGGAAAGAAAAGGAGGACGTTAGGAAGAAATAGAAGGACGAAAGATAGAGAGAAAGAAGGAAAGAAAGAAGGAACAAAAAGAAGGAAGGAATAAACGAATGAATGGAGGAAATAAATCAAGAAGGGGGAGAGAAAGAAAAGACGGGAAGAAAAGACGGAAAGAATGAATGAAGGAAAAGGAAACACGAATTGATAGAAATCCCTGTAAAATGTTTTTTTTCTAAAAACGCTGAGTGGAATTATTAATGGGCGCCCAAAAGACGTTTGCTCAAAAAGTGGACGCTCTCAAGTGGTTCCTTCATTATTTGCGATTTTTCCTGCTATCCAGAGTTTCAATCATCCTCGGTTAATCCCAGTGTTAAGGTAAGGAATATTTTTTTATTCTAGCTTTTACTTTTTTAACAATCACGTGTTCGGGTATACCTTTCCTGAACACGTGTATAACGCATTGGTGGCAGAAGACAGATAAAAAAAAGGTTAGGGTTAGATAAAAAGCACAAGAGTGAAGAAACAGTTGGATTTACATTTATTCACAGATAAACAGTTTTTCAGAGACAAACGTAAAAGGAGTACGGAAACATGTAATGTATTATAATGTGTAGCACATTATAATACACACAGGAAAGAACAGCAGATATACGTATAAGGAAATGACACATTAAAGCCCTTAATACACTAGAAAGGTCACGTGTTGTCAGAGACGTAGATAAATATGTGTGCGTAATGAATATGTAAATGTTATTTATTTTGTGTTCTTTTTATCTAAAAGTTTATGCGATTGCCATGAAGAGAGTAATAAAGCATGCTAAGATTTTAGAAGGCATCCGTTGGAATATACTCTTCAGCATAGCGTTGTAAAAGTCATGTTCCGGTGAGGAGCGATGAACGAAACGTCCATACGCTTTGAATGACGTCCCAGAAAAAGACTAATATATCGTCCTAAATTACCTAAGAATGAATATATTGCTGTCCCAATACCATCGATATAAATACCTGTTACCGATTTCGGTGTTAGAGAATATGTGTGAACATGCGTTGATTCTTCTGGAAGTCTAAGCGACTGCTATCTGAAAATACGCCTGATTAATACAACGTTAGATTTTTGTGAAGGCCATGCAGAATTAGTCAGCCGGTCGGACCACGTCCGCTGGCTTTGAAAGACAAGGCAGAAAAGGAGAAAGTGTCGTTCTGAATTTCGTTACATGTGTGGAACGAGTTTTCTTAACTTCCATACAGGAGAGCGCACGCTCTAGCATTGGCCAGAAGAATTCAAGGGAGATTACCCATACAGCAATCCAAGTAAGATCACTCATATCATTCCTATATATTCTTTTGCGGGGGCCATTCACGTTTACGTTCATTACAAAAGGGAGAACAACATACATTATATTACTGTCCTTATTTACTTTAATGTGGAGAGGAAATCCAACTTTCCCCCAAAAGCACTCTGAATTGGGACAAAAATTAAAATTGCTTCAGTCTAGAAGGATTTCTCCTTCACTGACCGAGGACAGAAAAAGTGAAGTACAGTATAAGAAGAGATACTACACTTTGCACCTTGCCAAAAAGCCAACGCCTGTCCCAATATCATAAATAAAGATATATATTGCGATGTCGGAGATAGAGAATATATATGTCAACAATGTATAAGTAAATATTATTACATTTGTGTTTGTTGTGGTGTCTGGGGGTCCATGCGCCTGTTATTAAAAAAGGCGCCTGACAGACGCAGCGTAAGGGTTGGTAATGGCCACCAAACCGATGTGTTAGAAAGGCCAGTCAGAAAGAGCATAACATCCTATTTTCAATTTCCCACGTGGCTTGAACGAGTTTTGTAGACTTCCGGACATTCACTCTACGTTTGCAGAATAAGTCTCATGGTGATGACTCGGATATCAGTCCAAGGAAGACAACTCATATACTTCTGTTATTTATTCAACGGAAATATAAGTTTTTACTGAACAACGAGCGTCTATATTCCTTTAATAATTGCGTTAATAAGGTTTAACACATTAAATTTTGAGATGTGTTCAGGCATCCATTAAAGTGTCCCCGCTCTGTCACGCTTTAAAGGTTTATAATTTCGGGTGCATCTCTAGCTTAGCGTGTGCGATTTCTTCGATTCCACGGATTGCCCATCGTTTTTCTCGACGACAGAAACAGCTGTTCATCTTTCAACCATGTAAGTAGTTGGTTTATTAGGTAGTGACGTCTAGTTATACCATTTGTTGTAGTGGTGATGTGGCAGCAGCTGAAGTTTCAGTGTCTGTTCTTGTAGCTGTAATAATGTAACAAAATTAAAGGAAAACACCAACATATTTTGCGCAATGGCGTCGGTCTTGTTGATGTTTTATTCTTTTTCACATTACGTAGATTCCCCTCGCCCGCAGCCAGGGGGGGGGGGCAAGGCAGAATTTCGCAAAAACGCGTCTGAACACAGAAAATTCAAAGACAATGAGGGAAACCTTTCTTCTACGCCACGTTTCATTTCGTACTTCTTGGCACGTTGCGTTAACTCTATTTAAAAAAAAACAACTTTTAATGGAAGTTTCCATTCCTCTGCTTAATTTGACATCATGTGTAAAATATCGTTTTTAAGACTAGTCTTACGCATTGTCTATTATGTCGGTTCGAAAATTAAATAAAAACAAAAAAAACTGCATAATTTATTATCCAATTATAATTATATAGTATTTTTTTGCTTTGAATAAAATACAAGTTCTACATTTATTTAAACATATTCACATTGGGTTTAAAGAACGGATTTACATCTACAGAAACTAATGTACAATATATATATATATATATATATATATATATATATATATATATATATATATATATATATATATATATATATGTGTGTGTGTGTGTGTGTATATATATTTATATACACAAGTAAAGGATGAGAATAAAAATTGCATAAAATACAATATCTATTCAGTCATCAGTTGTTCAAAACAAGGAGTTTATAAAAAGAAAGACATTTTATTATTCAACAGATGTTACCTGATTTCGAACCTGCTTCTTCTTCTTTCGTGTGAATCAGATAATTCTGGTATTGGCATTAGTTTCCCGATGTTTTTACTAGTTAGAAATATTTCTGGAAAGACATCGGGTACTTACGGGAAGAACCACGAGAAGGTTGTCAACATCCCTAAGTTAAAGTTGTACTGTGGAACCGACTGAATTCGAACTTGGAACACCCAGGTCTTCAGTCCGTATCGATATCCACCTCTCGAACCTGCTGCTACGAACTCTCATGACGTCTTCAACTTTTACATATATTTTCAACAATTTCTTTTTTTTCTTTTTACATCATATATATATATATATATATATATATATATATATATATATATATATATATTATCTTTATTTTTATATCTTTTCAAAATATAACTTTTGTTAATTCCCCTTTACCAACTTATCTGTTAATTTCCCTTTACCAACTTATCTGTTTGTATTCCTCTGACGATAAGATATCATTCTTTGAAAAGCCATGGCTGAAAGAAGGAATGATAACATTTCTTTTATTTTAAACTCCTTGTTTTGAACAACTTATGATTAATAGATATTATATTTTATACAATTTTTATTATCATTCTTAATTGCCCAATCGAGCATCAATTTCTCATGATAGGTTCTACTTTAAAGGTATACATCATATCTTTATTATCCTGTTCCTTATATATATATATATATATATATATATATATATATATATATATATATATATATATATATATATATATATACATACTCGTCTATGGACAATTATTTAAAGAATTAACAATAATTAGAGTACGACAATGTCAATAAAACGTTATCACAACATTTAGGTGATTGTTCCCCCTAGATAAATAAAGAAACATTGTCTCTATCGCCAAAACAATAATAAAAATAAAACGCATCTATCAGCGATAAAACTATCCAGTAATTCTGATGAGATACAGTAGTGTCATCGGTGCTATTTTACTTATAGGCCGATGCAGTTAATTGTTTTCATGTAAAAGCATTATTTTGTACTTACTCAGTCATATTTTATATCTCACGCCCCGAAAAAGAATTTAAAAATATCAAGCAGAACTTTAATTAGAACGATTTTTCCATTTCGATGTCCAACCTGTATTTGTGCCCGAGCCGACATTTTTGGCTGTGAGCGGTCGGTAGAATAGACAAGGGCATTAACTCCGTTTTTATTGTTAGGATTATAAAAAGAAAGAAACACATAAGCAATAATAATATAATATATATTTATTAAATTAAAAAATAGAAAATTAAATAATTATTTTTACTTTGTTCACCGGGATACTTTCCACGATATAACTTTATTGTTTGTTTTTTTTGTTTTTTTTTCTTCGCAACACTTATCTGCCCTTAGTTAGCTAACCGGCCACTAACCGGCCACTCCGAAAATCGCAGACTCGCCATTTCATATCACCCTTATGGAAATGGAAAAATCGTTCTAATTAAAGTTCTGCTTGATATTTTAAAATTCTTTTTCGGGGCGTGAGAGATAAAATATGACTGAGTAAGTACAAAATAATGCTTTTACATGAACACAATTAACTGCATCGGCCTATAAGTAAAATAGCACCGTGTCATCGACAAGGGCTCTGGGTAAAAGTAACGCTGCGGAGTCGTGAAAACGCCGAAACGCCGAAACGCGTGTACGTCCGTGGATCATTTTTTTAAGAATTAAAAAATATTTAGACGTCCCCGTAGATGGGTTCGAGAGTGTAATGGGCGTAATTCAACTCGCCCTAAAATTGAGATGAATCTTCTCCGTTAATAAGTAATTAAACTTTGTCTCTTTATTGCCACAACATTAACAAAAACAAAAAAATAATGTATACGCATTTATGAAAGAATAATATTTAAAAACAATGATTAAAATAGCTTGATTAGCGATGTCGCTCGGTTACTTTGAGTTTCTATATTGGAAGGGGGCTACTTTGATAACCTATCGTATAACGTATATACAACCGCGCAGGTATAAAAGTTTCTGATATTTTGATCTGTAACTAAAATTGATTTTAATAAAATATTAAAGTTTTATTTGAAAAGGAGATGTTTCTCTTTTTTTCCATCTTACTTCAGTAAGACCTCAGAAATCAAGGGTCTGCCCCTTTCCGGGGCTAACATTTGATTTCTTTATCAGATACATAGATATCTGAGTGTTTATTTAAAGTTCCTCTCTACGTTTCAAATCTTGAAAGTAAGAAAGTGAAGCACAATAATTTCTCTTCTTCACAAGGGACAATTTAACTATTTCATAGTTTATGTTTCTTGTGCTCTTTGCTTGGATTCCAGGACCAGAATGGTCTGGTAGATTATTCACTCGACGGTGTTGTTACTTGAGATAAAATCACTAGGAGTAGGTGCACCATTCCTCGTATGAGCCATTGTGTAGCCACGTCAAAGAGATATTATTTGGGCCTCGAATACTATGTTATTTTGAATATGTGGTCAGGGTTTACTTGTTGGGGGGGGGGATCATCATGTCAGGTGGTCCTGACAAACCACCGTACAGAGAGGCCGAAAACACTCAAGGATAGTGACTAGTAGACATTCAGACGCTCGAATCTCTCTTTTAAAAATTTTTTTCTTATCCTTCCGTTTCTGCTGGGGATGGGGCATCCTACCGGATGTCAGACATTCACCGGCTATTTCAGACACTCCAGCCTAGAGATTTTAAAATGAGTCTAACCGTCCCTTTAAGTGCAATTGTTTGTATTTCTCTTGCACTCGGTTCCCGGGTATACTCTCCAGATAGCTTTTGAAATTTTTTTTCATTAGTCCTGTTGCTCCTATAATTACTGTGATGATGGAGATTTTCCTAAGATTCCAGTTTCTTTTCATGTCGTGTATACATACCGCTATGCTATTTTAAATTTATTTCTGTGTCGGCATCACGGAAACATACTCAGCTGATCCAATAATATTTCACTGTATCGGTATCTTATGATGTTATTCATAAAATAGGGTACACTTTTCATTAAAGCTTTTAGCTGTGTTTGACTTGCATAAAATCCTACCATACTAGTAAATATAAGATCCGTTAAACCGGTAATCAGGTTAGATTATTTGAATCAGAAAAAAACAGAATTTTCAATGTTAGTTTAATTACAAGAAAACACACTTCGAGGCCGGAAAAAGGGGAAAACCAATTCCCCCGAGGGTACCAAAATAGCCGACAACGGAGTCGCCAATATTCGAGGGTGCAGAGGCATCATAAGGGATCAGCAATAAAACAATCCCTACCCCAGAAAGAAGGGGTAACGACTAGAAGGATGTAACCCTAGGACCGACCCGACCCATTCGTAATTCTAACAAAAGAAGGGTCTGCCCACCAGCGAGGCAACCCCTAGGTTGTCAGAATAATGCAAAAGATGATGTATCCACAATTGGAATGAAAACAACCGGTTACCCAGCCATTCTGAATGTTGTTTAAGTATCGACTTAAGGGAGTAGATAGGGTGCGTCAATATACGCGTATGAAGGATTCTCCTTGTGAAACGTTTAAATGGGGTACGGTGAGACGGGGGTTAGAGTTAGATAGATGGTTAACACTGCAGGTGACGAAATGAGACGAACTGCCGAATTGAAAGTCATTTATAAGAGCAAAAGTTAAATCATAAAAAGCGAATTTGTCTTAAACATAACTCAGTTTTTTTTAGCATTGCAAACATCGAATAGGCCATAATAATTACTTTCACTTTCGCGACACCAAAACCCATGATCGCCGGGAAACGATCTTTTTTTTTTTTCAAACTAAAACACTCGGCAGACTGATGAGAAAAAAAGCGGAAACGAAAGATAAAAAACAACCATATACAACCCGTCATCAAAATATATATATATATATATATATATATATATATATATATATATATATATATATGTATATATATATGTATATATATATATATATATATATATATATATATATATATATATATATATATATATATATATATATATATATGTATATATATATATATATATATGGTGATTGAATTAAAGCGAAAAAATAATAAAGACCAATAAACTAAAATGGTTTCGCCTTAATTGGGAACAGCGAAGACACACGGTCGATGGGAAGAAAGTAATTTATCCAAGCTTCTAGACGAAAAACCTCAGAGATGGTTAGGGTCTCGTACGTGCTTACAGTGTTAAATATATATATATATATATATATATATATATATATATATATATATATATATATATATATATATATATATATATATATTAATATATATATATATGTGTGTGTGTGTGTTTGTGTGTGTCTGTGTGTGTGTGTGTGTGTGTGTGTGTGTAAGCTTAGTGGGAGAAAATCCCATCAGAGTGCTCAATTATGAAGTAAAATAAAAAGTAAGAGCGTAATATAAATGTATTAAAATTTGTATTACAGATCAGAACAACATGGGTATATTCGGTTTCAAATCCTAACAAAGGGTGCCTATAAAGGTCTCTTTATCGTAATCTCTTCAGCCTCTGTTTATGTCTTCTTTCCCGGATATATATATATATATATATATATATATATATATATATATATATATATATATATATATATATATATATATATATATATATATTCAGGAAAATCAGGCATTTTCTGTACATGAATAAAGAATCAGCTAGGAGATATTCACTAACGTCGAGAGAGAAAGAGAGAGAGAGAGAGAGAGAGAGAGAGAGCAAATGACTGCTTTCGTAATTACTTATCAATTAAGTCCTTAACCATTCGTGGAGGGGGGAAAGAGATCTTTCGCCTGTATTTTCTTAGGGAATTAATTATCCTAATTATGTTGTAGACTACATCATAAAAATCACGTCTGATAGGTTCGCTTCCAAAACCCAGACTGCTAAAACTCTGCTTCCAACGCAAAGGCCTGTGACGTCACAAAGCCTCTATCGCAGGTGCACATTGACCCTTGATCTGAGGTCTCGTCACGCGGTGACCCTGTCACGTCTGTGAGAACAGCCCTATTCTGCACTCGACTGCACGGGTCCACCCGCACTAATTCGCGCATTCGCGCAAGTCAAACCAACGATTTCCAACAGATACGTCCATTCTCATTATCCAACACACACACACACACACATATATATATATATATATATATATATATATATATATATATATATATATATATATATATATATATATATATATATATATATATATATATATATATATAAATATATATATATATATATAGTGTGCAGAGTTGAATCGTTTCGATGGGAATCCGAGTAAGAGAGCTCAACGTATTTATTAACAGAGTAGGAATACATTTAAAGGAAATAAACTAAACACACATTCGGGTTGTCCGCATTATAAATTATTTCGACCTAGTGTCTCATCAGACTCGTAAACAGGCACATTTCGGAACTAAATGATTCAGTTCCGAAATGTAGCTGTTTACGAGTCTGATGAGACACTAGGTAATAATTTATAATGCGGACAGCCCCAATGTGTGGTCAGTTTACTTCCTTTATATATATATATATATATATATATATATATATATATATATATATATATATATAATTTATTTATTTTCTAAAATATCATCTTACAACAGTGGACAACTATTAAACGTACCCCAACGCTACATGGACGAATACAATTAATGCAAGAAACAAAAAGACAAAACATACAACGGTTGAGACAAATCTTTGAACAAATGCAATGCCATTCTTGCACGTGTTTTCTTTTACAATCACTGCATTTCGCTACTAGTTTTTATAATATTATATTTTGTTAAATAAGACGACAGGATGTGCCGAAAACTTTCAATCCTATTTTGAGTAAAGAAAACATACCTATATATTTAACAATATATATGTCATACTTCTAAAGAAATACATATATATTTAACAATATATATGCCATACTTCTAAAGAAATACATATATATTTAACAATGTATATTCCATACTTCTAAAGAAATACCTATATATTTAACAACATATAGGTCAAACCTCTAAACATATACCTTTATATTGAACAATTTATATGCAATACTTCTAAATAAATACCTATACATTTAACAATATATCTGCCATACTTCTAAAGAAATACCTATATATTTAACAATATATATGTCATACTTCTAAAGAAATACCTGAATATTTAACAATATATGCCATACTTCTAAGGAAATACCTATATATTAACAATATATATGTCAAACCTCTAAAGAAATACCTATATATTTAACAAATATATGCCATACTTCTAAAGAAATACCTATATATTTAACAATATATATGCCATACTTCTAAAGAAATACCTATATATTTAACAATATATATGTCATACTTCTAAAGAAATACCTATATATTTAACAATATATATGTCATACTTCTAAAGAAATACTTATATATCTAACAACAACATATATGCCATACTTCTAAAGAAATACCTATATATTTAACAACATATATTCCATACTTCTAAAAAATACGTATATATTTAACAAAATATATGCCATACTTCTAAAGAAATACCTATATATTTAACAACATATATTCCATACTTCTCAAAAATACGTATATATTTTACAATATATATGCCATACTTCTAAAGATTCCATACTTCTAAAGAAATACATATATATTTAACAATATATATGCAATACTTCTCAAAAATACTTATATATTTAACAATGTATTTACCATACTTCTAAAGAAATACATATATATTTAACAAAATATATTCCATACTGCTAAAGAAATACCTATATATTTAACAATATATATTCCATACTTCTAAAGAAATACATATATATTTTACAATATATATGCCATACTTCTAAAGAAATACCTATATATTTAACAATATACATTCCATACTTCTAAAGAAATACCTATATATTTATAACAATATATATCCCATACATCTAAAGAAATACTTATACATTTAACAATATATGTGCAATACTTCTAAAGAAATACCTATATATTTAACAAAATATGTGCCATACTTCTAAAGAAATACCTATATATTTATAACAATATATATGCCATACTTCTAAAGAAATACCTATATATTTAACAATATACATTCCATACTTCTAAAGAAATACATATTTATTTAACAATATATATGCCATACTTCTAAAGAAATACCTATACATTTAACAATATATATGCCATACTTCTAAAGAAACGTCGAAAATAAATAGCATTTTACAACATAAGTATTCGTAGACAACGATTATAATATATATATTTATATATATGATTATTTTTATTTACACAGACATGTACAAAATCTGCGACACTGGCATGTCGATGTTATCAATCAACAGCTATTATAAACTGAAATCTGATCAGGCAGAGTTAGAATCCGATCTTAACCTTAGATCACATTTGGAAAGAATGAAATGGAGAAAAAAGATGAGAAATTAAAAATTTTAATTTGGAAAGTAAAGTGGTTGGGACCATTAAGAATCAAAATCAAAATCAAAAAATCAAAATCAAAAATAATAAATAATAAATAATAAATAATAAATAATAAATAATAAATAATAATACTGTCAAAAAAACAAAATATTATATGAAATATAAAATATAAAATATAAACATAACGATAATATATAAAATAAAATAAAATGAAGTGAAAAGAGAGAGATAATAAAAAAAGTAGATAGATGAATAAAAAAAATAGACAGATAGATGGATAGATAGATGGATAGATAGATAGATATAGAGATAGATAGAGATAAAATCAAATAAAAAAAATGGGATAAAATAAGGTCGTTTAGGATGAGACGAAAGGAGGAAAGGAAGGGAAGGAAGACACATACGATGGGACGTGTCAAAATCAGTCTAGTGTTAAAAAGGCACGTAGCATAAGTTTAAGTCAGCGATAGTATTAGTAGCAGCGTATGTGTGTGTGTGTGAGGGGGATAGGGGTCGTTAATACATTGGGCTTCTGATTTTGTTTTTTTGTTCTTAGTTTTAACCATTTTTTAAATTTATTTTATCATTAATTAATAAATTAAACAAATTCACTAACAAATTAATTTAGTTTACACAATAAGTGGTAATAATGATAATGATAATAATAATAATAATAATAATAATAATAATAATAATAATAATTATAATAATAATAATAACAATAATAATAATAAACATTAAAATAAGAACAATAGTAATAATATCGGTAATAATGTAAAAATAGCAAGTAATGCTGTTGATAAATATTAATTATAATAATAATAACAATAAAAAGAGTAATCAATAATAATCGATAATAGTTAATAATAAGTAATAGTTGGATAAAACATAAAATAATCAGGAAATAATAATAAAAATAATAATAATAAAGAAGAAAATAGTAATAATATTAATCATAGTGGTTGTAAATATGATAATAGGAACAATTTTATCAATAATAGTAAAATTAGTGGTTGCAATAATACTAATAATATTAGTAATGATAATAAAATAATAAAAATAATAAAAATAATAAAAATAATAGTAGTAGTAATGATAATAATAATAATAATAATAATAATAATAATAATAATAATAATAATAATAATAATAATAATAAATATAATGGCCATATCACTAATGGTATTACAACCATTGCTACCAAAACTAATAATAACAATAGTAGTAAAAGCTAGATGAGGATAACTATGGTTATAGCAATAGTGTTGACATTAATAATAAAAGTGGTTATATTATCATTGCTACTGCTACAAACAGTAATAATTATGATAATGATAGTAAAAACATTAATATTATTAATAATAATAATAATAATAATAATAATAATAATAATAATAATAATAATAATAATAATAATAATAATAATAATAATAATAATAATAATACCTGGGCAGTAGCACTAATAAGATACTCTGGACCATTCATAGGCTGGACCAAAGAGGAACTCAGGCACCTGGACCAGAGGACCAGAAAATTAATGACCATGCACAATGCACTACACCCAAAAGACGATACGGACAGACTCTACATGAAAAGAAACGAAGGGGGAAGAGGACTGGGAAATATAGAAGATTGTGTGGAAGACTCAAAAAAAGAGCTGGAAAAATACATAACTCAACACAGGGAAATCCTTATCACCGCAGCAAGAGACACCAATCCAACAAACAACTCGGAGAGCACCGAAACCAGAAACAAAACGGCAAGAAAAGAAAAGTGGGGAAAAAAAATACTACATGGACACTTCAGAAGACTGACAAGAGAAGAAACCAACGAAAACAGCTGGACATGGCTAAGAAAAGGACACTTGAACAGAGAAACGGAATCTCTACTGATGGCTGCACAGAACAATGCAATTAGGACAAACTACATTAAAGCTAAAATAGATAAAACTCAGGAAAACAGTAAATGCAGACTCTGTGGACAAAGAGACGAAACAATAAATCATATAATAAGTGAATGTAGCAAACTAGCCCAGAACAGACATGACTGTGTGGGGAAAGCAGTACATCGGGAACTGTGCAAACAATTGAATTTCGAATATGCAGACAAATGGTACAAACATAAGCCAGAAACAGTACTGGAAAACGAAAAACACAAACTCATCTTGGATATGGATATACAAACAGACAAACTCATACAAGCAAGAAGACCGGATGTTATAATAATCAACAAGAAACAAAAATCTTGCAAAATCGTAGACTTCGCCGTTCCAGCAGACAACAGAGTGAAAAGCAAAGAAACAGAAAAACGAAGCAGATACACAGAACTAGCCAGAGAACTGAAAGGAATATGGAGCATGAAGAAAGTCAGTATAATACCAATAATCGTAGGAGCACTAGGAACAATCCCCAAAAATCTGGAAAAACGACTGGGAGAAATTGGGATCAAAGGAATCATTGGAACTATACAAAGGACAGCAATGATCAAAACAGCTACAATCTTAAGAAAAATTATTGAATGCGGAAACTAACCCGCATAAGCTACGAAGGATCATACGGAATCTAACACAGGAAGAAAACAAAACTAATGAAAGAACACACCACAAACAAAGAAACAGAAAATGCAAGAAACATCACTTAATAAGCCCCCCTCCCCCCAATAAATTACTACGGCCTCAACTGACACAACACAAAAATGGACCAATGAACAGAAATAGCAAGTAACACCATAAGCTCACCACACCACCCACAAAATAAATAAATAAATAAAAAATAATCAGCTCCCCTCAAAAAATAAATAAATAAAAAATAATCAGCTCCCCCCCAAAAAATATGAATTAAAAATATTTAAAAAATAAAAATAAATAAATAAATAAAATAAAAAAATAAAAAATAAAATAAAAAATAATAATAATAAAAATAAAAAAAATAAAATACAAATATATATATATATATATATAATAAAAAAAAAAAAGATTTAAAAAAAAAAAAATGGTACCAGTCTAGGCTGACATCACACAAAATAT